>PKRV01003623.1:867005-909434 GCA_003709505.1 Hyphantria cunea | reverse complement strand
GCGAGCTCTCCGAGGCGACATGAACACTTCGATGCCATTCTATCTAGTCGATCACTTTTTAACAGCCCACTGCTGCACACAGCTTCTCCATAGAAAGGAGGCTTAAGGATACTTATACCATTCTGGCCAGACAGATTGGTTTTCTAATCGAATACTTCTAAACTCAGCGCTTCAACCCAGGAATTATTTTAGACAGTTTGTGAATAGAGGAACGACTATTATAAGAATGGCACGATGTGAACATAACATTAATTACATATATATATTTACAAACAAACACATTATATCGTCACTTTAGAAATACAATAACATGTTGTAATAAAGCATATCTGAATGTTATTTATGTATATATATTAATAGATCACATAAAAATAAATAACACAATATTAAGACCATTATGAAAAACAGAAAGCATTATTTACATATAAGCAGTAAATTGACATGAGAACGGATAACGAAAAATAGGCAATTATAAAAATAAATCGTGAAGTAGTGACCATGGATGATACTTAAGTCCTAGTACGAGTTTATTTCACATTGATTCAACTGTCAAGCTAATAGCGTTCGGTGCTATGATTGGTGAAGAGTGTAACGTGGGCCAATCGCAACGCTGAACAAGGTCATCGTGACGATCGAATCGATGTGAAATAAACTCTGACTAGGCCGTCAACTTCAACACAACTTAACAGAGCACACACCTTAGAGACTGAAATAAAAACTCGTTTTATGATGAATGAAAACCGGTTCAAGTTAGTAAAGCCGATGTTGATGATGTGAGCATAGTAAATGACACAAAAGCATGCAGATGAGTCCGTTAGGTGTGCACTGAGGTGGATGACAATTTATTACAGTATTATTAACAACTTAGACAACATACATATTCAACTAGACATATTTAGTTTAACACAGATAAAAGGAGTGTTATCGTTTATTTCAAGTAATATGTCAATTATTAACTATATCATAACCAAAAGGAAAAAAAGTGCTATGAAGTACATAGGGAAAGATTACTCATTTAATACACGTTACAAAAAAGATATACAATTATTTTATGGCTTATATAAAATATTGATAATAATAGACTTTATGCAACCCCCATTAGGTTAAATTTTTTTAGCAGTACTACTACTAGTTATGATGAAAAATTTGCCACATTACAAAATGTATGGAATGTAACATGAGAGGCATTTCAAGTGTACACGTAAACCAACCGTATTAAATATCCCGCAGTCCCATATGCGTTAGGCGTTGGCGTACAGCGTGGCGGCTGGCGGAGCGGGCGCGGAAGCGGGAGCGGGCGGGCGGCTGGGCGCGGCGCACAGCTAGAACTCTGACTGTGATGTGACAATAATAAAAACACAAGTCACAGTCTCGAGTCCTAGATGCGAAACGCGCTCATTTCCACCCCACTCCACCCTTCACCTTCCGATGTGTACCCATGACTGTGAGCTTATGTGCGACTTACAGCTAGGGATACCTTAAATTGTAATATGTGTCTTGGTGAACGTTCACTTTGACAATTCACAAAACCAACAGACATCAATATTGCAATTTACGGTAAATACATTACCTGAAGAACAACTTTTACATATCCAATTGTGAGCGAGAGACGGCTAGAAATAATATGTAAATATTGCACATGTTAATGTATGATGAATGAGTTTATGAAAATTTAACAGTAGCGATGAAATATTATTAACAATGGATTGTGAAAATTAATATTTATGATATGAATTGTAGTTTAGCTGCAGAGCGAGTTTCACCATAACCATTTTCACGATCTAATAGAACAAGAGCTAGGAAAGATACAATATCCGAATCCCAGCCGTTTTAGTGATGAATTAGATAAAGTCATCGTAGAAGCTCTTACATACTATGTCGGTGGCCTGGCTGGCTATATATCGTGAACAAGCACGGCGTCAAAATCGGCGGGTAATTGAACCAGCCTTGCCGCTGAAACAAGCCGGTCATGACGCCGGCAGTATTTACGATCCTTAAGGGAAAAAGGTGTTGAGTCAGTACCTGACTCCTGGTCCTCGGTCTGCAGCTGGAATCGTCCGATGGGGGCGAAATCGTCGCTGTCGACGATGAGCGCGTGCCGCAGGCGTCCACGGGCTCCCCCGCCTGTACAGAACGACATAACGTGTTACCCGACACCCGGAGAAACTCACAGTGTCATTACAGCTTCACAGAGACTAGTTCAGTGATCGTTACGTTGTTTTTTGTTGAGTAAATGAAGTTATTGAGGCCCAAAATCTAAGAGCACAACTCACTTATATTTTTTGAGTCATAAGTGTCCGTTAGCGGCGATATTTACTATTAGTTGACCTGTTTCTTCATTGGTCTTTAAATTATAAAAACTGGATGACTATTATAAAACACAGTCTATGTATTATAAAATAATACCTGGGCTCGATTCAACTTTTATTACAGACAGGTAAATATAAAGGCCAAAGCCAAGGAGGCTTTCCAGTTTTAAGGAATGGTTTATGTCCAGCAGTGGACTGTTAAAGGCTGTTGATGTGTTTAACGAAAACAGGTGTACGGTGACACTGCAGTGAGCGGTTAAACCTGGAGCACTTATTGCCTTCTTAATATGATCCAACATCCTTTAATTAAGCGGGGCGTAAAAAGGTATCTTCACTAGGCTGCCATAGTGTGGTTCATCGTGCATTGTCCACGTGTACATTGAGAATGGTGACCACTCTTGGAAGGTGAGGAATAAGATATGAGCGGTACTGACTGTCGGGCGTGTGCAGCTCGTCGCGGGGTACGAGCTGGTGGTGCGGCGTGAGCGGCGCGAGCGGCGCGTCGGCCAGGGGCAGCGTGGGGTCCGTGACGCACGGCGTGCAAACCACCATCGACGCGCACTCGCTGCTCGGCTCGCGCTTGATGGGCGTGCTGAGCGAAAACATACACTTTTAGAATACAATCAACTATAACGTACACCATATAATACAGTTTACATAAAAGAGCATTTGAATGACCATGTACTAAGAAGCAGTTTCATCCAGGCAATCTTGGTATGGTAGAAATAGACTTAATAAAACGAATTCATGGCTAGAAGTAAAAAATGTGAAAGAAGTTAAATGAATTAGACATACTAGTGAATATATACTAATACAAATAGTATAAAAACATACGAGGATGAATACAATATCCGTCACGAGAAAAAAAATATTTTAGTGGACACTTACATCTTATTAGTCGCTATTAGAAAGATAAGTATACCGAATACGAGTCATTTTTCGTTGAGAAGATACTATATTGAAACAATTATATCGACCTTGACGGTCGGAGACGCCCTAGGCCGGACATAGGTTTGTAGGCTCCACCTTCATATCCACCTTTGAATGACTACATCATCATCACACGCATTGTCAATCATATTCTTTTCACTTACAACACACCTAATTGCTCATTTTCACAATTTAAATACGGAATGACAGCCAGCCGAAAAAATCAATAATGCGAAAAAGATATTTATACTATGGCAGTTTTTTATTCTCGACTCAATCACTACGTTTTAATTACTGCTAATAGAGCCTTTGTAAATATTTCAACTATTTTCTAAACCTTTCTTACACTTTTTTTTTCGACATCTCCCGCATTAGGAATATACATTCCTGTGTCGCGGGGATCTTTACAAACATACATCAAAAGGACACAAAGTACACCCAGACTTAGAACAACAATTTATGGATCTCACAAGGTGTTGTCCCATGTAGGATTTGAACCCACAACACTTGGCGCAGCAGGAAGCGGTGTGGCGACCACTGAAACCACTAGGCCAACCGTGTAGTCAAAACTCTACTTCATATCAGAAGATTATACATATATGTTTATACAATAACAAAAATGCTTTCATTACACTCAACCGCCAACGGTCGATATTTAAAATAAATGAGTTCGCAATAGTCATAAATGTCAATCAATCATTTTATTTACAGATTTATTTTATATTTTATTTCCTTATTAAAACATATACCTGATGACATTTTATATGAACAGGAAAACATTCTCTTGTAATAAGTAACACTTGATAACATTTATAGATATATTCGAAAAACGAACAATAATTAAAACGGATGTAATACTTTTCTAAATAACATTTACTCACGTGAAATCCGCTGAGATAGAACTGGAGGGTTTGGAATTGAGTAAGGCTATCAATGGCGCCAATAGCGCCTTATTGTCTTCTAATAGAGGATCCGCTGGCAACGTACCTGACGCTGAGAGGAAAACAAACCATTCACTTAAACATTTCCAACACTTACTTGAAAAATTATTACATATAATAATAATGATTTATTTTTCTCATCACAAAGGTTTACTCACATGAGGAGCTTAAAAATAAACAGGGAAAATACAAACAAATTACAAATTTATGATCATTTCTGAGAGATTGGAGTCTATACTAGGGTCTAGAGTCTATACCCTGTATGATGGATCTCCAGGCCCTCATCTTGGACATCTCTTCATCTGTTATAGTTTACAAAACATTGTTATATTGCGCCAATAAAACTCTATAATGGTATGAGTGAGGACTTTGTTTTGTCCAGATTGGTATGCTTAAGGCGTTTGACAACTTTCAGTAAAGGTATTGCTAAACTGGCTGAACCATATTAAAACCTAATAGCAAATAAGAACTATACTACTTACACGACGCAGGTGACGCAGGACGTTCTTTTGGACAGAGGTAGACTTCGATTTCTCCTCCCGTGGACTTCAAGTGTATCATGTAGCCCTTCTCATCGGGGTGTGGGACCTGTAATATATTAGTATCTCACTTAATACGCGTAGATTCTCGCAAGGCGTGTAGAGTTAGTTACTACTATAGTTCTACTTGTACTTATAATGTTTGTAATAGTATTTTATAGTTATACGGGACCGGTAATAACTATAGCCTCTACTCTAAACAATAGAATAGCATTAACTTTATCGTACACCACTTAATACATTATACATATAAGAGTACATTAAATTGATGATCATGTATAAATAGCGGCTTCATAGTTAAAAAGCAATATCTTACTGTCAACCTACGGATGTACAAATATGTAGCTGTAAAGCACTTCGCAGACGACGGGACGCTGCGGATTGAACAGTTCTCCCGAAAGATAAAACAAAGAAATAAGGAATAATTATTATGCAATTGCAACAGACAGAGCGGTCTAAAAGTCTGCCGTCCCTAGTCGACTACTGTGGTGAATATACGTGATATTTTTTTTGGTTTGGTGGCCAAAAAAGATCGCGCTGTCCCGTCATCTGTGGAGAGCCCAAATAGATGGGTAGTTTGGTACGAAAAATCGACGACTCGATTTGCAAAACCGACGTAAAAATGGCAAACTGACCGAGAGGCGAGTCTCGGGCGGAGCTTTGATGGGGATGACGGTTTGGTTGCGGAAGTCCCGTATGGAGCGTAGGTCGGCGTACGTGATGTAGGCGCGCGCCCCATGGGCGGCCGATAGCTCGGACAGCGCGCGCTCCGCCACGCTCACGGCGCGGCCCACGCGCGCGCCCCTGGCCGCCAGCGCCAGCACCTCGCGCCGCAGCCGCCGCGCGCGACTGCCCGCACCCTCCGCGCCCTCCCCGCCACCCACGCACCCTGCATCTGAAGCACCGCACACAGTGTACACGACATTCCTAAGTCAACCTAAATAACTTAACGAAAAGCGTTAACTATAATTCCATAATACTATTGATACTTTGTTTCCTAAGGAAGGACATACGCTACTCTTTACAGCGATAATCGACTTACATGCGAGCGGAACTTCAAAGATTGTTTATTTGGTTGAGTGAACGCGCTGATCTCAAAAACGACTGTTCCGATTTAAAAAATTCCAATGACCTCGGATAGCCTAATTGTCGGGGAAAGTTATAGTCAAACACAAAACAAAACGTCGAAAATATATTTCTTTTGATAGTCGCAGACGTTGTTGCGAAATTAAGTTGGTAATATATATTAAAGATTATCTGAATCCTGTTATCCACGATAGGCGAAGTTACTCTAAAACAAAGTAATCTCAGTTACGCCCTATACCATCAGCTATGGTATACATCAAAATCGGTCCAGCTTTTCCATAAATGTATTTTGATATAAAAGAAAGTTGAAATAGTACAAAAATATATATTAGGCGTGTTGCGTACTAGTAACTGCGTCATTTTTTTTTACTTTATTAGCTATTCAAAAAAGTACAAATGTTATAAAATAGCGCTTGGTTATTTCAAAAGTGCTACAAAATGGCCAAGTGTCGAGACACTAAAATAATTCCCTAAATGGCAGGTAGTCCCTTTTTTTGAAAGGCTACACAAAGTTTAGAACACGCACGTAGTTTTTTACCTGTACAACGACAAACGAAATAAATTGAAATTCGGCTCAGTATCAGCTGCCGTCAATATACCAGACTGAATAAACGCTATTAACTCAATTATTGGAACATTGTGCGGTCATAAAATAGCTGAACTCAGCAATGAAGAATAAAGACCATCGTTAGTTCAAGAGTTTGCTAACGCCATAGCAGATCAGAGAAAATACATGAATAGATTAGATAGATAGAAAGCTCTTTTTTTTTAGTACATACAGTGTAAAACATTAATACACGCGCACTTATTGCCAAAAGCAATCTCTTCTTCAAGGCAACAGAAGTAGGCAGAAAGTAGTAGTTGACGGGGCAATGAGATTTAAAGAATTATTTGCAGTTGAATATAATTACAAAACAAATAAATAATACTGCAATTGCCTGATCGATGGGCGGCATAAATACGCTAGGCTCGACCACCACAACAACAAAGCCACAGAACACAGGTGTTAAGCTATTATTTAACCGAATAAGTGACGTTTCGCGGACCGAATCATGATTTTGGTAAGAAGACTCAATGCAGGTGACCATTGACAGTAGTAGTTTATGACAATTGTGAGCACCACTAGTTAGTTACCCGTCTACCCGTTTGCTCCGTGGTACCATTTAAAAAGTTCATGAAATTGGGCGTTTGCGACACAAAGAAGCAATTTCGGGCAACCGTGTGTTCATCCATCACAAAAAGATGAAGAAATTCAAGGCAAATTTGTAAGATATTTACGTATCGGTAAAGTTTATGTCTAGGAATAAGCCGATAAGAGTGGAAGACATTATATTTTAGTTGCAGTTTTAATAGATAACATCAATCAAACTCATATTACTCTCAATTACAAATTTATTTCTTGTTTATATATTTTATCTGACCTTTTTTAAATCTATATATGTAGAATGTTCCAGGAAGGTTAAACTTGAATAACCTTTTTTGTAGAGGTGGTATCGATCCAGAATTAAATAATATTCTTTCTGAGTATTATAGCTACCTTTACAGACTAGAGCAAACTAGGACATAGGTAACTTACCATACTTCCATTGTATATTATTTTTTGATCTTTTTTCTAATATTCCTATACCCTCTAGAACATTTGTAATGTCGTATATACGACGTTTTTGGACAGATAACTGTTCTGCCGCAATGTTCAAGTCTAATACCCCGTTAGGCGAAGACTTCAGCAACTCGACAAACTTTTTTGTAAGTAAACCTAATGATGTGTCAAACCTGAAACAATTAATACAATTACTAGATATAATAGCGCATGGCAACATTCATTGTACAAGTTTGTATCAAATTATATTGTCATGGGACTTAGCTACTAATTCGTTTTCGGTTCTGCACTTCGTTGGGTAACAAATTCAGGGCTCTCTTGGAAATATTTTAATAAATTTGAAGTATTTTAAGAAAAAATTGAGTTGGTGATTGTGCCCGGGTGGCTGGGACAGGTCTTCTTTTTCATGTCTATGTATAATCATATTTTGTACTGTACTCCTTAAGGACATAAACATTTAATCGTTTCGTTAAATGATGCCATTCAATAACAGTATAACAGGGCACAAAGATCTCATTCATATAATACTGGAACATGCTTTAGTGTTTGTTATTTAAATGTCAATTTTGGATTATAGGATCCAGAATGCCTACAATATTACATGTAAATTATGGTTAAATAACTCTACTAGTTTTTCGTATCATTTTATAACTAAATTAAGGTCATCTCTAGTTCTGCAAATACTATAGACCTAAGAATTATAACATATTCCATTCAGTAGTACAAGGTTATTTCTGTTTAGTTCAGGCGCAAATAAGTAACCAAACTCCGTACAGTATAGTATACATGTACTATTATTAGTTTGAAGCCTCGAAATAAAGGAATTTACTGACTACTACTACTTATTTATGGAAATTTACCTCTCTCTGAGACATGTACCTGGAACGTTCGGTGTACTTCTTCATAGAACTGGACGGTCGACTGTAAGGTGTGAGAACTTTAACTCGTTTCTGTTTTGGCGTCTTAAAGTCAGCCTTCATGGGCACCACGTGCCCCTGCTGGCTACCAGAACTGCTCTCACTCAGGTTCAGTCTTCTTTTCACCGCCTGACAACAAGCAATCAATAATATTAATAGAGAAATAGATCGCACACTCTCGTACACGTAGATAATATTTCAATTGTACAAAAATATGAATGTATTCTGTGTCACAACCAACTTATATTTCTAATTTTATTGAGAAACAAACATTAAGATACGTTTAACACTAAAAGGGACAAAAAATACTGGAGTGAATGTGTGTTTAAACAGTGGGTGAATAGAATAATGACTTATTACGGACTATTTTTTGATAGTTTAATAGTACATGATATGTTAAGGTCTATATATATTATATAGGCATACGTACATACAGCATATTACGACAATATAATTAGATGATTCATATAATCTTCTTTCGAACCGAGATAATGGAACGCGCCCCGTGCCGTACACGGCATCGCTTTGCTTGAATAAATGTTCATGTTCAGACATGTATACGCAACTATCACCACCGTGTCTTTTTAATATTTTTCAATCAAATTACTTTAAAATCACGTACTATTAGAATATATTGTTATAAGTAAGTAGTCCCAATTTCAAATTGATATCAGACTACTATATCAAAAACTATAATATAATTGACACTAACTTACCCCTAGAATATTCACTTTGCACTAATTTAACAAAACTGTCACAGGAATGTCACATAAAATGAATTGAAAGTCAGCTCGCCGTGAACGTGGTACTTCAAAGAACAACTCTCGGAAACTTCTATACGAGATATAAAACTACTCTTAACACGAGACAAGTCATTTTTAATCTTCTCAATTAGGCTTCCAACAAAAGTTCAACCGACATCTCGTTGTCATAGCACTGCTATTTGTAACACTATTAATATTAAACTGTACGATGACCCATATTAATATGTTGATCAAAATTGAAAATTTTAACAGATAAAAGACTACCAAACTTAACACAGCACGTGCTTAGGAGGATGCAAAAGGCATTTTCAAAAAGCTCAATCTCTAAATTCAAATTCGACATCCAGCGAGGCAAAGACCCTAAAGGGAAGTGTGTGGGGAGGATACAGGGTAACAACAATACATGACATAAATTAGAATCAACACAAAAGCCGCCGAGCTCTCGGAAGGGACCTCTGCCGAAAGAATGGCAATTTCTTATCTCGAAATATTTGTATTATTATTGTTAGTGAACTAGGCGCTATTGTTAATTTGCAAGATTTGTGGACCCCGCAGCTCTTTGTGCATCAGAAGTAGGTAAACCGGTGCAGATGTAACACCGTTCTCGATATATCAATAGAAAAATATCCCTTATGTCTTATGCTCACAATGTTAAATTTGCGTTTCTGCCCTGGGTGTTTGCCACACAATAATAATAGTTGACATAACCCGTAGGGATGAATTAAAAAGATTAAACTCCATCTATGCAGATAAAAAATGTATTGCCGTACAAGATAAATTAAATCATCGTATAAAAAGGGAAGATGATAGTACCCTTAAATGAATCTGAGGTTAACTCGAGACGTTTAAAAAAAGCAAAAGAATGGATGGAATGTATGTGTGATGAGAGGGCGCGTGTACCTGGCAACGAATGCTCCTAGTTTTATAACAATATTGGATCCACATGGCGTCGGGTTAATGCCACTCGAGATAGAAACATGACAAACTGCTAACACATGTGACTTCTGCCAACAGTTACGCTTATGCTGAAGTTAGTTACACACACATCGTCAAGCTTTAGGTTAATATGCCAGAAGATTAAAATACACAGGTGCCCTTATAGGAGCTAATGACATGAGCTGGAATCCTCAAAAGATGCAAGGGCAGAAAATCTAAAAACGTTCAGTACATAATTGTAAGTTTTCTTAAAACAGGGAGCAAACAATATGAAAATAATCACTGCGTTATAATTCCATATAGGAAAATTTATTGAACTGGCAAGGCTCAGACCCTTTCTTGATCTGGGTGGTGAAGGTTGTAAATCATATCTATATTTTTTTTTTTTTTTTTTTACTAATAAACCAGATTCAGGCAAACTTGGTATTTGAAAATATTTCGAGATCTAGATGAATAATTAAAACAATAAAAATTTAACCTGAGCTGGATTTGCCACTAGAAGATTCTAGGCTTTTCAGAGTTCCAAAAAAAATAGAATAAAAAAAGGTTTTCAGAGTAATTTAAATTCGGGAGAGGAATACAAGAATTTTCGTGATACCGCGTAAATGGAGAAAACTTACGAGTTTCACGGACACCTTATACATTTGCGAACATCAAGCTAAGTAACGCAAACTGCTCCATCCATAGCACCAAAAAAAAACTTATTTTGTATGCTAGAAAGTACACACACGCATTGACTTGAACGGAGGACAATTCAAATAGCACGTTGTAAAGTGTCGTGAAAAAAAAAACTACGGTCAGTAAAAAAATTATAACAAAAAGCAATTACTACATCTTTAAGATGTAGAAAAATGACAAAAAATCTTATTGGAACTAATAACAGTGTAAGTATCAACTGAATAAACATTGACCATACGAAGAAAAATGTTTTAGGAAATAACAAGCACAACAAAATAATTTCATCAGTTCTTAGAACATCTCCAACTAATAGAAAGTACACTTCGCTTGTACAGATTTCGATGTGCAGTTTATAGGACCACAGGCTGAGCCCAAAGAGCTAAGCCAAATTACCAAAGAGCTAAAAAAGTAGCCTAAGCTACTACTTATATCATCAGCCGTCTGCCACTGAAAGACCCGTCAAAATCGGTCCAGCCGTTCCAGAGAGTAGCCGGAACAGAGAAAAAATTGAAAAAAAATTTTTTTGTATGTATATTGGAATGGTATAATTCATTTTTTGATGCTCACTTACGTTATATAAAGAACCTCCATGCAAAATTTCAGGATTCTAGGCTTTGGGCTATGCGTTGATCTCTGGATATCGTAATCAGTCAGTTACCTTCCTATTATATATATATGAATATTACACACATATATATATACTTTTCGCGACGAAAACCTATATCTTTCTCCAAGGTCTAAATCTATCTGTATACCAAAATTTATTCCAATCTGTTTTGTGGTTTAGCCGTGAAAGCGTGACAGACAGACAGAGTTACTTCCAAACTTATAATGTTACTAACGACTGATCAGCGGCTTCCAAAGCACGTCTTTGAAATTTTCGACTTTCTTCTATATGTATTACACATAAAAACCTTCCTCTTCAGTAACTCTATTGCCGAGGACTGAATTAAAATCCGTTGAGTAGTTATAAAGATCTTAATAAATTTAAAAATTTAAAAACTTCCTAGTTCAGCATCAGGTCGAAGTTATCAATTTATTGACAATTAACGATTATACTGGCACGCGTAAAGCACTTAATCGGGTAATCACACCCCAAAAATGCCTTGCATCATTTTAAAAAAGAGCTGATACTCTTACTCTGCTGGACCTATATTAACTAAAGAAAGCCAAGAACGCAAGGAAAGGTAGGCTTTCATATGAAAAAAACCGCATCGAAAACGGTCCATCCGTTTGAGAGCTACGATGCCACACAGAGACACACCGACCTCAAACTTATAACAGCCCTCTTTTTGCGTCGAAGGTTAAAAAGGGTGTAGACAGCGGAAACGACATCATTTTATACTATGTAAAGGGTAAAGTATAGATTTAGAATTAGGTAGTATCCATTCTACATTCCTCCTCCAAACTTTAAGAACCGCAGATATTGAATAATGCTAGTGTCAAAAAATTCTCATTCTCATTTAGTCTAATAAATTATTACGTATTTGTCACCTTAAAACCAAATTTATTCCAAAAAGCTATAATTAGGTATAAAAGGGTGTGGCAAAGATGAAACTGTTTTATTATACACAGTACCAAAACTTCCTATGATTCAGATTCACAAATCCTCGTATCAACGTATTTCCAACAGTTTTTATTTATTTTATAAATCATTAGCCTGTTGCAGTTAATTACTGGACACAGGCCTCTCCCGACTCCCGAGGCACACAACAGGCCCCGTCTATTGCTTTTTAAATAAATAACCAAACTAATATTCTTCTAATCGTATCAAAGCGGTGTTTGTATACATCAATGCCCCCTGTCGAATAGGTAACATATATCCTGTATATCGTCCTGGAAGTCCTTTAAAATTCTACACATTTACGTAAGTATAACATTTTTTGCAACAAGTTTTTATTGATTATCTATCCGGAGGTAGTATTTTTTTGCGAAAAAGTTTTATTGATTTTGCATCCGGAGGTAGTCGCTAGTTCCAGCTGGCAACAATTTCTCGATAGTTCCACATGAAGAGATTTTATATCTTTTGTATTGTATAACTTTCATTTGTAATCTTTGTGACCTTTATTACGAAAGTTAGACACCGTTACAAACGAAATAACACTTTTATCGAAGCTACCTACGTTATCTAAAATGTGCGGCACGACAAAATTTTGTTCTTTCCGCAATGAAATGAGTGAACCGTACACATCGATAATTAACTAAAAGGAAATGTTTAAAAACTATAACCCGACTACATACAAACATGTTATAAAATTGATACAGCCTGTATCACCAAGGCTATTATTACTACCAATCTGTTGATACCTCATAGATTAAAATCGGTTCAATAGGTAATTTAGGAGCTACGCTGGAACATACAAAACATTGACTGCCATAACTATTACACTTCCTTTTGGCCTAAGGGAAAAAATACCGCGAAACAAGCCCATACAAATGTAATGGTTCCTTGCTTCCGTGCTCCATCAGGAACAGCGACAAACGACTACATCTCATAGAGAACAAGAATGTTGTCATCCAGGAAAATCTATAACTTGATTGATAAGGGAAGAGCTCGATACCCGATCAGCGATTCGACTACTACGGATGTCGACTCAAATCGAAAACGAAACATCGCTAGATCCACTCACCAGTAATTTATTCATTTCAAATAAAAAAATTCATCACTTCTTTTCGTAAGTAATACTCCCATACTCATTTTTAAATTAACGATAGTGTGTAGTAACATTAATATCACGTCTATATTAAATATTAATGTCAAAAAACCTTTAAAATAAAGATAATGTAATCGATAAACGTTCCCCAAAATGTAAGTTTAGGGCAGCGTCTCCCGTGCTCATTCGTCGGTAGACGCCCCGCGTAAGGTCCCTCCGTCCCGTCAGTTTCCACAGTACCTACTTGTTACCGTTAACCATTCAAAATGTGTTCCCTATGATCCGCCATTTTGATTTGTTATTGCGACGAATATAAATCGCTGTATTTAAGGGAACATGATTCCAAATTCCTGACATTAGAAAATAATATGAACACGCTTAATTTGAGGCGGAATACGTATAACATTATATTATGTGTATGGAAAATAAAACCAAGTTTGTAATGATAAGGATAAACTCCTTGTACATAAATCAACATTCGTTTGTATTTGCTTCCTAATCATGAATGAGCATCTGATAATAATGTTAAAAATTAAAATGAGATATACATATAAAACTTGTTTAGTTGTCATTATACAAAATATATGTATATACAAGAATGAGGTTGCAAGGCTAAATTAAAGCAATTCAAAGAATATAGGGGGCACTATGAAATGATAGGCCTTTACTTAACAGCCAAGTTTCCAAAATATCATTTTGCACAGTTCACTGATCTTGGAGAGGTCAATGAACTCATAATATTTTAATCCTATACGTTGAGTTCTAAGCCTTATAAATTAACTAAATCAAACTGGACTTTAGCAGGTCTATTCCCTTATTCATAGTTTAACAATGAAGTAAACCCCAATTTAGGTGCTCCTCTTTAAATTAAAGTTATAGTCTTCAGAAGGTTTAAACATTAATTACTGTGCTTGTCACAGTCATTATCAATTGTCAGGGATACTAATAGCATTTCAGCTGCGACTAATGTGAAGCCATATTTACACTGTTATTACTGCCTGAGAAGGGAACTATGAATTTGAATGCCTTGTATAGTTCACCTGAATCACTTAGCGTTAAACTATTAGACCCAAATGCAGACTAACTATTTAAAAATTATAATATGCAGATACATTATACTGTCATTTAAGTCAGCTTAAACATCTAACAACAAAGAAAGTGCTACTTTTAGTATGATCTCTATGCAATAATTTTTTAATGCAAAGATTATAAAAATGACTCAATGATGCCTTGTTTTATGTTTGAAAAAGTTTATATGTGTAAGAACTTGTTTCACATAAAAATGAATAAAATGCATTTTATATTGTAAAAGGAATGATGTAATATTTACTTAAACAAATGAAAGAAAACTAAGAGCCAAAAATATCTTTAGTCACAGGCACTCGGTGATGTAATAGTTAAACTCAGTCCAATGTTCATTTAAATGAAAATGTCAGGTATGTGATCAATATTAACCAATATGTAAAGGCTTTATAAATAAAAACTATTAAACAATGTTAAAGTTTTATCCTGATCATATGAAATTCAATCAAAGATAGAGCTACAAAATCAAGGTTAGTATCCGAGGCAGGGCCTTGTTAACATCCTAAAGAGCATAGGTGAGCATGTCCATTACGAAATACTGCCAATTATATTGGCAAGGCTTTTAATAACTTACTAGAGTTGAGTAAAGCCTATTCTTATACGGATAAGGTGACAACTCTGCCACACAAATAAAAAAGACATTGTAGAACATTGGAATCAAGTCAACCAGTAACCTATTCTATGTGCCAGTTTGTTTTCAGATTAGTGTATCATTGATAAATATCAATTTATAACTGATAAAAATGTATTAGACGAATATTAAATGGGTAGACTTGGACTTATCCTTATCAGCAGTTAAGTATTGCTGCACAACTGAGTGGTAATGAACCCTATTGCAGCAGCATTACCGCTAGAGTTATACTATTTATATTGTCCATCTCTTGAATGTAAGTAATACTATTCCAAGACTAAATATGAGACTCAATTTACTGAAAGACTATAATTTAAACCAGATCAGTTGCATACAATCTAAAAGGTGTTTATCAATAATATAGAAACATCCACTTACTTCAGACGTCTTCGGCGGTGCGGTAGGCGCCTCGCGCCTGATTTGATGCTGTGGCGTAGCGCCATAACCGTGGTCTAGCAAGTGATAGCTGATGGGCTGGCTAGGGCTGTCGTCGAGTAGTGTAGTATGCGATGGAGACGCCAAAGCGCGTACAACCACCTCGGCCTCTCCCTCCGCCGGCCCTCGCTTCACCCCTCTCGGCATCGCTGTTAATTAATACAAATCAATGAAAATTATAATTACCTGTAGTAAAACATTGTAATAATCACAATTAAATTAGTAAAGAGGTTAGGGGGGCCGCGCGCGCGGAAATCACGAGTGAGAAGCCTCCGAAGCGGAGTGGGTCGATAGTAATTTTTCAGACTATGCAAAATACCGAAGCTATGGAGCTATATTTCCAGCTGACCAGATTTGCTTACGTCACTTTTTCAACGACATTTTCCCCAAAATATCGACAACCTAGCGGTGATACTTAGACCTAACCGCTTTTAAACCCAAGTGTACACATTCCAAGATTACACACAAAATACCCATTGTAAAATAATTATACTTACAAAAGGTGTAAGCGAACGATATCCGAATTTATAACCATAAACCGACATTAATGTTTTCGACGCAAACGCTACATTATCGAGTACTCAAAATAAAATGTCCGCCGCTTTGTTGGTCCCGAGTGAACTCGTGGACATCGAGACGCTCGATAATTTTTAGATACTACACACAATTTATCCAATACACATGGTATTTATTCACTGATTACTTCACTCATAACAGAAAATAATAAAAAGGTCCTAGTCCACATTTTAAAATAAGTTAGAGGCAAAAATGCAGAGCATTGAAACGGCGACAGGAAGCTTTTCAGAACATCTGGCTTGCAAGCGACGTAGCAGTGGCGCGAACTACGTGCGCAGGCGCGAAGCGGCCGAGCAAGCAACCCCTAGCGGACGCCGCTTTGCGATCCAAATTCCTCCCCTCGTTGTAAGAAACCATAAAAAATATAACGAATTTTTGAATTCCATTGTTTGACCGGTTTTGAGAAACGTTGCGTCTACAAATCCGTTTGTTAACGCGTATAATCGTTAACTGATGGGACAATGAGTTACGAAATGAGTTATTAACTTATCATTACCCTCTTAAAACTTATAATTTTAATACACTTCCGAGAAGTGAAAGAAATAGCTGCATTATTCCATAGAAATTCCAGTTACAAAATAAATATTCTTATCAGCTTTGAAATATTCAGATTATAAGACTGAGCAATTACACATTGATGTATTTATGCCGTTTATTAATAAATATTGAATGAAATGAGAATATAAGAGTATTGATTTTAAGAGAAGAAATATTTAATAGTCTTCTTATATTTTTTGTATGATTCAAAGTCGATCATAAGATCAAGTCAAACATGAGTCAAATTGAATTGAAAATTTGAGAATGAAAGGTAATGAAGTTAATCTCATTTTAGTAGATACATTACTTATAACTTCTGATCGTAAAATCCAAATAAATATTTGCCATAATCAGGTTTCCATACATGAAAATTCTTACCGACAATAATTAAATTTAGTTAGGTGGTACACCTTTCGTCAGTTTTCACAAAAAACTTACATGATTTAAGTTTCGCAGAATTTAACAAATTTTTAACTAAAGTTCATGGGACATAAATAATATTGTATAAATCTGTATTCATTTCTTGTATAATTTCATATTCAGAATTTGTACTCTTGTAGAATGTAAACACAATTTAATTAAACCGAGAGGAACAATTTAAAAAAGTAAGAATCGAGATTTATTAAACAAGAACAATGCTCTTATAGTGAGTAGTTTATAATTTATATAAAATGTATTTTCAAACATAATTTGTAGTAACTTGTATTTGAATAATGTATTGAAATTTAAAAAGATATTATTAGAACTTACAACAAGGATACGGAAATTTGTGAAACCGCGAATATAGCGGAAATGACTGTACATATATAGAAAAATATATGAATCATAGACAAGATTCGTTCGGAAACGATGGTGAGCTCATTTGTTAATTTCGTTACTTAATATTTTAACTAACTACATTCCAATCACAAAATATTTTATTTAAAAATAAACTTTCGGTGATGATTTGACTATACTTCCAGATACAAGATTGTGTCGTTGTGGCTTGGCAGCTGATTCTATTGCAGGTGAAGGGCAGCTAAATCGATTGTTATTTGACACTAACTACTTTAATTTAAGAGGACTTAACCGAATGAGCCAGAAGTACCTGAGCAGAAAAAGGGGAATAGAACATTTGACGACAAGAGTTCTATTGTATAGCTATGTTCAAAGTGAACGATCGCATGTCACCGCACTCGCAGTTATCTTGTTTGTTAGAAATTTAGAATAATAAAATGATTGATCCAAATACCCAATCGTGTCTTGTCCACAAAGTTCACGAAAGTTTAGATTTTAAGTAGAGATTTATTGATCATGAAAATACAATTTTTGTTAATTTTAAAGAATAATTACTCAAGTGAAGAGAAAACTGAGAAATTTTTTGAAGCACGAAGTGTCACGAGCATGATATTTCTCGAAATATCCACCCTACAAAAAAAGTCCGAAAACATTAGCTTAAGCTGTGGAGAAAGAAGAGACACCAAATTTTCTAAAATATAAAAATCCTGTTGACATAACCAGATGAAGTACCTAGAATTGGAAATGGAATAGGCAATTTATTATATATCCGATGGTTAGATGTTTAAATCTGTATTGGTAAAAGCTCATTTTCAGTGGTCGTTAGAGCTCGCATTCGGGGTAGCGGAAATTTCTATTTAAGTATGCTATAGGGCCAGCATGCGATAGCCGTTTTCATTAGTCGCAAAGGCCGCTTGCGAATTGTTAGATATACTTTACTACGCATTTGTTTTGAAAGAGTGGTACTGAGCTGACGTAGGTACCTGCTATGGATCAACAATTAATGTCGTGTGGAGCAATTTCATCTGTTAGTGATTTACTAAAGGAGAAAATATTATCTTCACTGAAAAAAAATAAACTGAGTCCCCATTCCACGCTTGTTTTATACCGTCCGATGAATTTCATTATACCCGAATACCATAATTCAACCAAGATATAGATTACCTACTTTCCTTAGTTGATAACCCGTATTCGGGAATTCACCGCCTGATGTATAATGACTGAATTAACGACCAATGAGCCATAATTCAGTAATGCCTACGAAATATTTAAATCATGAATCTCAATCATTCTATCATAGGATAGGGACTCCCGTGAAATAATGGCCTTCATGGCATTTTCAGAATAGTAATCGATATTGGAGTAAAAAAATCTGCGAAATGCGTGTAGTGCAATTTCATCTCATATTTTTTTTTATCATTAATTTCATCACGACTACGATCTGAAGACTTTAAATACTTGACATTAGCAGAAATAGCTGATTAAAAAAGTTGATTACCTGGATACCATCTCATCAAAAGAAGAAGAACATTTCACAGTTATGGTTTTCAATGAAAAGTTTGGTTGGTTTAAATTTCAAATTACCAGCTTTCCACTAAATGCATTTGAAACTTTTGAAACATTTGGTACTTACATCCAAGAAACAATTTTTAAAATATTAGTCTGTTTTCTGTTCCGGCTAATCTCCGGAACGGCTGGACCGATTTTGGGACCTTCTCTAGCATATTGTGAGCCATGTTCAACTCTTATTAAGAAACGCCTTTCTCTTCTTACCCTAATATGGTGAAGCCAAAAGGAAGGATTTTTTTTTGAGAGCGTATGTATGTGTATATGTGCATCGTAACAACTGAACCGATTTTTATGAATAGGGTGACAATAGATTTAAAATAATGGCCCGGGCGACATAGGCCATTTTAATTCTATCGAAAGATTTCTTACAGACTCATTATATATAAATATAATGAGAATATAAAAATAACGTACTTACCCGCTTTGAAGACACCATAAAAAAAGGGAGTACCACGTAACACGTGCTACACCTAGCTTCTACTCAGGTGAAAGTGAAACACAAGAACTATAAATGGTCCCATGCTAATTGGTACTCACTGTCGTCTTACCCATCTTCCTGTACGTTGTTTAACGTGGACGCTGAAAGTTCTAACTGCATTGATGGCTTCAAGATGTGGTGCTGAAAGAGATCGCAACGAATATCCACAGCACACAATACCAAATCATCCATCTTATAGGAACCGAGCGCCTATCGTTACTATGCGCCTCCGCAGTATCATCTAATACTTCCTCTACATTAAAGAAAGAAAGAAGGCAATACCTCGAAAAATTTATGGTTACGGGTAAGACCGAAGGGAAAAAAGACCGGAGACGGTTGCGTTGTTTAGACCAAGTATACTCTCGCACTACGATCCATGCTGGCAACACATTACTCAAGACATGAACAGGTGGCGAGTTCTCACTCGTAGAATGGATCCAAATAGGTCCTCAATTCTGAGGGTCATAAAAAATGTAAAATAACGATACAAAGAGGAGGGTTTATTTTAACGAATGCCTTTAAAATAATAGCTCAACGAAATTTCATTTTTTATTCATTGCTAAATAAATGGTCTTTTTCACAGGCTTATTTGCGACGTTAAGTCATGGTGAGTCCAGAGTAATAGTATATCTACAGCCCTTAGTAGTCCACAGCTAGACATAAGCCTCTTCTTAGAAACGATTTTGTGGCGTACTTTAACAGGCTGGTCAAACAATTAGATATAGGGTTTCTGGAGTTTGCTCCCTTATGGGCTCTTATGACACCTACGGAATAAAGAAGTGGTGGTATGTCCGTATTCTTAAGCCGTCACCACAAATAGATATATTACGGCCAGGTACAAATTGGTTGTATGACAACGAGTAAAGAATCAAGAAAACTAAAGAACAAATAATAATTGAAGCCATAACGACAAATCCAGCTTGCTCGGCTAAGAACGTAACGCACTCAGATGGTTAGTTTGCTTTTCCCAGAAAGTAAAGGTCACACTATCGCTTGACCTTACTTTTTCTTCAGTCTGGACTGCCTCCTGACATAGAAGCTTTACAGTGCCGTCAGCAGACATCACTTTGAAATTATTTAGACTGCAAGAGTAGAGCAGAAATATTGTAAACTACGAAAAAAACGGGGAAATGGTTTCGTTTCATTTACATACCTTAGCAATATCGGTTCCAATAAAACCCTAAAAATTTATATTTGAAGAACTTTGCGGTTAATTAAACTACAAAGTTTGAAAAAAAAATCGAATATGTAAAATTCTCGTTTTGCGGTGTTTGTAAGTTTAACTCTTCCGAAACGGCTTGACCGATTCTCATGAAATTTTGTACGCATATCGGGTGGGTCTGAGAATATTTTTATCCCTCTAAATGTTAAGGGTAGGCCGCCACTAAATTTCTATTTAATTTTTATAGCAAAGCAACGTTGCCGGTCAGTTAGTATTATTATAAAAACAAAAAGCAGACTTCAAAGTACATACATACATTTATATACTGTAATACTTGTTTTTCTCTTTTCAGTTCATTAACGTTAAGCAGTCGGTTTGTTTAATAATATATTTTTGGGTAAAATACGTTTTATATTAATCTTTGCCAAAAAACTTAATACCGTTTGTCGATCTTTGAGTTTCGTAGACACCGTAGCTGTATGGCGTAGCAGACGTAGCTCAGTGGTAGACAGTGTTCGTTTTGAAAATTTTGATATTTTTAATTAGTTTTAGATATAAGATGGGAAATTGCAACAAAAAGTTTAATCATCATCTCAACTAAAATAAATCCACTGCTGGACATAGGTCTCCCCAAGTTTGTTCACACAACCGGTCATGTTCTGTCCGCATCCAAAGGCGTTGGTAGGCCCCCCAAAAGGTGGTCTGAAAACCTGGTGAAGGTTGCAGAAAAAATCGTAAAGCGTAATCTCAAATGATTATCAGACTATAATCGACGTAGGTAATTAAATTATTTGCAAATATTGACGTGGTACAAAAACGTTCAATCGTAGAAGATTGGTTATGTCACTGACCATAAAATTGTCTTTATGGAAACGGTATGGAACATCATATGAAAACTTTCTACACACATTATATTACACTATAAAGTGTTTCAACTCTTATGGTCTGAACTTACATTGAGGGATAAAATAAAATTAGACCACATTTTATTACTATTAAAAAGAAAATTTAACTAAAATCTACAACTAGGTATAAATTAATACTAAAATACACAACACTTAGCTGAAATTACAAGTTTGTTTCTCCGGTAGTGATTCTAGTCGCCAGAATTTAAATTAAAGGGTTGGCAACACAGCACCATTGCATATGTATAATACGTTGATAAAAAAAAAGCGTGTATAGGTACCGGTAATCGTTTATTCTTAAACGGGCCGTGAGACTGACAAGATTTTAATGTATTATTAAAATATTTAAGACATCTGACATACAACGCCATCTAGCTTCAAACTAAGCAGAACTTGTACTATGATAGATGATTGACTGGCAGAATACTTATTTTTTTGTAAATACAAACGTATTTAACACACACAACACACAAACTCCAAACCAATATTGCTGATCATTTGATATTTGGTCTAACCCGGAAATCTTATCTTAGGCTTCAAGCACAGTTTTCGCAAAGTTACAACGGAAAAACTGTGACTGAAAATTTTTTGAGGGCTTTTATGAAATTTTTCTAAAAGGATTTGAAACGTTTGCATTTAGTCAGTTGACATGAAAAATGTCATGGTGTTAAAAATAAAAAGTTTTCAGATACCTACAAGATAGCAGTGACTAAGTCTATAGCAGATTTAGTTAGAAAAGATTTCAAATTCCAATTCAATTTATGTAACTAAAGTTTCCCATATTGACGGTCAAGTATTAGACAAATTATGCATCCCAAATTATATCTATGGAAAAACAAGAAACTACTAAGATGTTAGACTGTTTTCAATTCAATACATTCATCAAAAACATCATTTAACACGCGATATCCAATAAATTTACTTTTACATTACCTCTTTAAAAATTATATAATATGTATGTATTTGTATTTGATCTGCTTAGTTTGAGGATAAAATTTGCAGATTCCGACCGCTATTGACCTGTTGGTCAAATATAGAAAGACACCTCAAGTAAGCCCAGTTGCCGCAACCGACAACCCAAGACAGAAGGATTTGGTGCAGACAAATAAGGAGGCTCGATCATAACGAACCAGGGAAAGATGTATTTACAAAAAAGGAATATAAATATTTTTTCAGTTAATCTCTCCATGTCATAAGTACAAGCTTTGTTTTGTTTGAAGCTAGATGGCATTGTGATACTCAGATTATTTACTATTATTTCACTTAAGAATTGGCCTGTAGAATAAAATTAAATAAAGATTGCTTAGTTGAGGTCGCAATCAAAGTAGGATGTCACTAATAAGTAATAGACAGATTCCCATAAATATAAAAATATATAATTCTTATATGTCAATAATAACAAAAACTTCGTACTTATTATCTTTTGGTTCTACGACTATTTGCATAGCCGAGTATGTGATAGCTTTCACCTCAGTACCTTGAGGGTGTTTGCCGATTTCGAATTCTTCACCGTAACACTTACAAACTATTCTGAACTCCTCAGTATTAAACTCTGTGATAACTAATTTCTTACAAATTAGGAAAGGTTCCACAGAAAACAGAAACAACAGTTCATCGAGAAAATGATAAAGGAGTCCTATCATATCGTCGGCGTTTGCTTCAATAGTGTGAACTTCTTTAATCTGTACATAATTCAACTCTGTCATGTAACCAAACATCGCCATGCCGCATTGTTCGAACGCTTCTTTGAGTGTATTTCCCCATGCGTGCAACCTGAAATTGATAAGAAGGATGGTTAATACTAATTATATTATTTTATTATTAATAAATTCGAAAAAACAAAGTGGCTCTTCTTTTATTCTGATAGTTTGGAAGACTAATCAATCCACGAGATCTGGAGTAGTTCTCGTAAGTAAAGAAAGTGCAAACTTCACTCATTCGTAAACAAAATAGTTTCACAAACGGGACCGTTGAGATTTTAGTCGTGTGCAGAAGTAAAGTAGAGGAATGACATTTGTATTTTATCAGATTTTTTAGTAAGTACCTATGTTCAAGCGGCCGGCGTAGGCTGAATTCTCCATACTAATTGAATAGCAAAATAATTTGCAGTTTGAACATACTTCCACCTTATTATCCAGATTTAAACAGTATTATTCTTATTGCCTTTTTATTTTTAAAAACTTATCTTAAAGTAAATCAAATTGAATTTTGTACATTTTTACAGCAGTTAAATAACTTATTATAATTTTGTTTTTTTTTTTATTTTAAAGTACAATACGTATAATATTGTTTCGACAGAAGCATAGCTTATATTATAAAATGATTTTACTAATAATCGAAAAGAAAATGTAAAATCATTGAGATTTCATTCATGGTTTTCTTTGTAATCTACAACACATCCATATTTATTATGAAAACCAAATAGTTAGTGGTGCTATGAGTAGATGACAATGTGGGATTAATTGCATAGTTTTTTAATGTCTAGATGTGATTACTATATTAATCAATAGCTGCAAGTAATTCTCGACCTTATGGACTTCCATAATATCAAAATATTTTTTAATATATTCATGATCAACATATTTTCCACGCCAAAAACCAAGTTTTCAGGAAAGTTTCGTTGAAGTCCAAAATTATTTGCAACTGTATGTTTTGAGTATGTATATTAACTACATAAAAATATGTGACCTTCATTTATTTTATCCATCTTAATTTGCTTTTCTACGATTTTCATTTGCTTTTGATTATGTCTAATAACTATATTAATAAAATAATCTCATGGAATGTAGTTTTCTTAAATATCGATAACGGATGTAATCTGAATGGTAGTGTTACGAATGGGAATAAGTTGTTCTTTGTGATTAGCCTGGGGTAACTACAGAGTGAACCACAAAGAACGCATCACAATAACCTTTCTACCAGGTTTTTGCTGCAGGGCCATATCTAGAAAAAATCTCATATATTGAGAAAAATGCGTGGTAAGAAGAAACCCAAATAATGTGTTACTAGTCTGTACGTTCACTAACGATTCCTTTAAGTAATCGACAAAATAAAGCAAAAAATGAACACACGTTATTTTACTCATATAAAATAGCTGAGCCCCTCGGTGTTACCCGCGGTCGTTGCTATATTTTACTCAAATTTTCCTTATCCCATCATGGTATTAATAATTTTATTTCGTACATCTGACAAAAGTTGCAGATATCCGAAATATTATTATTTTTTACGACTTCGAGACCCAAACTAAGCAGAGCTTGTACCTATTACGGGTAGAAAACAATTGATATAAATAAAAATAAACATTTTTGTAAATACATATATATAATACAGTATGTATAATACAAGAAGTCACCCAAGCTCCGGAACAATTTTTTTTAGATCATACTAACATTTGGGTAGAGCTGAAATTTGAACTGAGACTTCAAGCACAGCAGTCGCATACACTACCACTGCGCACACCGCAACAATATGTCTGATTCGTGTCGTATGAACGAAAATAAGAATGACAATCCACACGCACACACACACAACGGCGCACTCGGCGTACACGTTATTGTCAAACAGAGATAGCAATATTCTGAACAACAGCAATATTCTCAACAAATTTCAACTTGCAGTTGCGAGGGTCGTCCGCTGGATTCTTAAGTAGCACAATAATATGGTAATTGTAATCAATACATTATTATCAGCTCACAGAAAATCGGTGTGAAATAGTGCTTGCGCTGTTTCACCGAGTGAGTAAGGATACCGCAGGCCCACATCCCTCCCCATTGGCGGCGGTAATCGCTTACCATCAGGCGATACGTCTGCTCGTTTGCCTGATATTCCACAAAACAAGTAGGTATAGTTTGAGTAAAACCGGAATATCAAGAAAGGAAAGTGGCATATCCTGTGCCACTGGCATTATATTATGGATGATTACGAGATTTGTACCGTTGATTAAGTGAATCATCCTAATTATTTTCAAGTGGTTATTATATTTTTAGAAGTACAATAATAATTTTATCTCTGCTCATAAAGTTGTTACTATGTACTGCATTAACAAAACGCATACGCAACTAGATGGTGGTTGCGTATGCTTTGTTAATGCAGTAGTAACAACTTTGCGTAAAATATGTAGTAGAAGAGCAATACTTCATTGATTAATCGGGAAAATGGTAAGCAAAAGATTTTATATTACGACATGTCCTTGACTGACAACTGATTTCTGACTCATGCATAGAATTAATTAATGCAATCTTATCAAAAAATCTGGGTATTTAAAATGTTATTGTTGGTTATAGCAAGCAAATAAATACAAAGACAATCCCTACCATCAGATAACGCAAGGCGGTACAAAAGTCCCATACAAACCTGCCATTGTGTTTTTTGCTATAATTTATTTTTAAATATAAATGAACCTGCCAAAGTGACTCTACCTGATGGAAAGCATGAACAGAATCTAAGAGTAGTGATCACTATTGTGAATGGTACCACAGACGACTCGGGCGCCAGAGATGGCGAAATGATCTCCGTCCTCCATAAGCGCAAGTCTGGGGGTGATAGATGTGGCCATTTGTCGCCCATAGCAGAAGCAAGCTCGAATGAGGGGGCGCGCCAAAAATTAAAATAGTACAAAATGGCTTCACTATTATCAGGCTCCTAATATTGACAACTGAGTCACTAGTCACCAAATTAAATATAAAAAAATCTTTTTTTTATTTTATTTCTTTTTAATATGTGGAAACTGTTTTGGAATATGTTTAACAAAAGTCATGATAGTGGGTAGTTCCAGGCTGCACTGCAAAGTTAACTTTCACCAGATACCAGTTGTGTGTTGCAGCGGCACAGTGGTTCCATATAGTGATACGATGAAAAACTTGGGAATCTGTATAGATAAGTATCCATCCTGGAACTCTCAGATCGGGGAAGTAAGTCGCAAACAATTTGCTGCAGCAGGATCTCTGCGAAGGCTTCGGAATTTCCTGCCAACTAATACTAAAGTTGCGCTCGCACAATCACTTCTCCCCATCCTTGACTATGGCGATGTCAGCTATCTGGACCTTACCGAAGACCAATTGAACAAACTTGAGCGACTTCAAAACTTATGCATTAGATTCATATTTGGATTACGTAAATATGATCATATCTCAGAGTTTCGTTCTAAACTCAAGTGGCTACCAATACGCTTTCGCCGGAATCTGCATATTCTTACTCTTTTATACAGTGTTCTGTTTCATCCTCACAACCCCCTTATCTCAAAGAAGGTTTTCAATTCTTAAAAAGTACACATTGCAGAGACCTGAGGTCATCGGAGAATCTAAAACTAAAAATGCCAGCACATACCACTCAGTTTGCAGATAAGTCTTTTACTGTGCAAGCGGTAAGGCTTTGGAACAACTTGCCAGACAACCTTGCATATGTTCAAAAAGCTAGTGAAGGATTACTACTTATCATTGTGAATATTTTTGTTCTAATTTTATGCTTTATTTATACTAGTCTGTATGTGTATGCATACATATATATATTTCAGTGTGTGTCAGTATTTGTGTAGGTAGGTATGAGTATGTTTGTGTAATATGAATAGTGTCTAACATTTGTATATGGATCGCTACTATTTCTTTTGTTTTTTATGTTTTATGTGTTGCCTGTATGTAAGGTACCCTAAATTTTAAAATTTTTGAAACATACATATCCATGTTATGGTTGTCTGGAAGAAATCGCCGAGAGCGATAAGACCGCCAATTGTTATACATATTGTGTGATTGTTCCTGTTGTACCATTTCGTACTATGTATATACAATAAAGATATATAAATAAATAAATAAATATTTTACGCGATGCCGTCGTAGCGCGCACGCCCCTCCTCTGGGGACAGCAACGAGAACATCAGGGTTCTCTAACAAGAGGGGGACATCTACAAACCATAGGAGGCCCGATGTATATAGGGTTCCAGGGTGTTCCTTACTAGGGTGCACCTGGTTCCCAAGCCTCTAGTACCCAAGACGGCGTGAGGTTTTAGTCGGGGTGATTTGGGTACAGAAAAAGGGAGGTTATTACAATAAAATGTATTTTTTACCAGAACTGATCTAACATTAGCAAAGCATTAAATCATCATCGTAACTCTTTTCTTTTTAATTGATTCTATATAAATTTATATTAAAACACCAAATGAAAAGAAGAGGTCTTTCCTTGCAGCTATTATAACAAAACTTTTTTGGTGTTGTTAGACAACTATACTAAAATGTAGCCTCAATGTTGTGATGAATGTTTAAAGAGTTATGGGAAACTTGCCAAATTTTTCTTTAAATAACTTAATATAAAAACCCTAGATTCAGCAACAGAATTTAACAACTTAGGCAGAAGACATCTAAGGTATTGGTTGAGCTTTCGTAATCTGAAACTTAATCCAGATTAAAATGTGACCATTATTCTTGGTATAGAATGCATGTTAAATAGTTAAAACTCATCTCAAGGATCAATTTTAACTCTGTCTGTTATTAATTACTGATTCATATTATCAACATTATTATTTTGTATCATACACCAAATGATATTAAAACATATATATTCTATAAAGTTATTTTTAACTTTTCTCTTTTTTAATTACTGGCGAGTGTAGCAGTGTATATAAAGAACAAGCTTTCCCAAAATTACTATGAAAACATGAAATGACTTATTATAAAAAAATCCTGACTGCATAAATTTTTTGTAATATTTTTTTTATTTTGATGTAGCAGTCACTCTCACGACTAAGACGAATTTATTGACACCATTTACATAAAAATACGACAAGCTGTTTAGGTTCCAGGGCCTGCCAAAGAAATATACATACATACATATATTTGAAAACCATAATCCTTCTTCTTTTGCAATTGGGTAATAACTAGCTTTCTTAGAACTTTCAAATTATTATCAACACTTGTCTTGTTAAATTTTCATCATGTTGAAATTGTGTTCTCGTTTTTATATTACTATAATAATGTTATACTTTTCACAGGAATGTTTAGATTTATAACAAACCAAAACATTGCTGTGATTTTTATATAAAGAAATAATTGAATGTGTATTTAAGTGAATTAAATATTAATCAGGGTTAATAAAAATGTTTAAATAGTAATTCTCAAGTAACCTAAGTGAGGTAAAATATTTCTTCTGAATAATTCAGAAATAAATCAACATAAAACACATTCATTGCACCAGAAGTGTCCTTGAAATTACTGTTTGAGACTAGTTTCAGCTTGTCTCACATAACCAATGATCACATCTGTCAATTTCAAAATCTAAAACTGGGTAAAGATTTTGATGTAAACATCACACTAATAAAAGCTATCACTGACTTGGGTATAGGTGTCAATGATATTATTGTTGAGCAACATTCTAAAATAAAACCTACTTGTAAACAGTTTTTAAGATTAGATTCACAACTTTCAAGCCACAGGCCTTAGTCATCAATCTTTAAAAGATAATATTTATACATTGAGAGATTGAAAATCTATATAAATTAAAAAGGATAACCGGAAAAGCAATTTTTTTTTTAGTCCGCGCCTTTACTCTGCCTGTGGTATCTGAGACAAGTTCAATTATCACAACAATTTTTTTCAGATATGTAGAAAATATCTACGAAAGAAAAATGTGGTGCATCATGTTGGCTTAATTAATCTTTGTATTTTTTTTTCTTTAAATCATTTGATAGAAACTTACTGAACATCAGCCGTGTGATCCAAATCTGAAATTTAAAGAGAAGATAGATAAATATACCAACATAAATTTCATGTTTTCAACTTGGATATCCGTTATGAGTTATAATGCGTTACTTACATTCATACTTGACTGGGGGTAAAATAAAATCATCATGAGTTAAGCCTCCAGCCTCCTCATCCATTATTAAACAATATTATAAAGTCAAACTATAGCATGAGATTTATTTGTACAAATGTTAGCTCCCTGACGAGTCTGAGTGACATTTACAATTGCCGACAACTGCTCTCAGCTGTCAAATCGATAGATAGAGGGACGCGGGAATTGTAGTAACACCGTTCCGAATAAGCTATTGATTTGGAGTGTCAGTCGACTTCACTTAAATTTTGTTTGTTTTGAATTGTTGCACTAATTGTACTATGCGCGAACCTGCGCGAACTTACCCTCACTACGCCAAAATCTGGACAAGTTACGTGCCGACATCTACAGCGATTGTTCTTTTATAGAGTCTATGGATGTTATCACAGAAAAAAGGTGAGCAGTTTATCCCAGCATTTATAAACATTTATCCGCATACTCAGTTAATACATTTTTTTTATATGATATAGGTGGCAAACGAGCACACGTTTCACCTGATGGTAAGCGATCACCGCCACCCGTGGACACCCGCATCACCAGAGGCGTCACAAGTGCGTTGCCGGCTTTTTAGGAAGGAGTGCGCTCTTTTCTTGAAGGTTTGAAGGTCGTATTTACATTACTCATAATACATAGTTTTATTACTCTTAATTCATGATTAAGAGTGGGCCTCTAGGTAGAGGTGGTCCGACAACGTGGAAAATAAATATTTATGTTTTTTAAATTTAATAAAATTTCATTTGAGTCACATAAAATGATTGATGACTCTTCTGCTGTTTCATCTTGATCAGTATTCTAAAATATTATAGTAGGAAGTGTGACAGATGACAGTCGGTATGATATACAGTATGACTACGTTCAAGCAATATAGATTCTTGAACGTAGCCGTATTCATAAAGTGTCCAGTCAACCTGTCAAGAAAAAAATAAACTGAAATGTCAAACAAGTTGAAGACAAATTCGAGTTCGATTTCCTCGATGTTCACTTATTTATATTTTTTAGTACTAATCAATAGCACCTAATTTTTTATCTTTATTTATTTCGAAGAATTTAGTCAATTTTTGAATATGGCAGATCCTATAGCAGTTTTACAGAGTAGAATTGAGCAACTTGAAGCCAAACTTGGCCTCGCAGCAAATTCTGCACTAGATGGACAACAAGGTGATTCTGCAACTGCAAATCTTTTAAATACTGCTCAAGGTATAAATAATGCTACTGCGGGACATGAGAAACTTGCAGGAGCAATGCAAATGGCAACAGAATTAAATAACTACACTGACCCAAATTACATTCAAAATGTAAGTTATAATATTTTACAACATTGTCGCTTTAGGCTATAATACCAATAAACTACCTTATAGCCACGATCAGAATCCTGTGTACGACCTAGTTCATAAGAAGAATTATCATTTTAGTTATTTTGCTAGAGGGCTCTATTTGTTGTATTTATTTTATATTTCACTGTCACTGATATTTGTCATGTGTATGTGTCATAGACCAATTTAAAAAAATAACTTCATGAAAGAGTATATTTTAACCATAACAAGGTCCATTGATAGAGACCTGATGTAATATACTATTTTATGTATTGTTTTTGATTTTATAGTCCAGAAAATATTCCTGTCGGTTTGTCTACTGAATGAATCTGCCTGTTCCTTATGGCTACAAAAACTTTGTTCCAATTTGACATAAAATATATGACTCTTTATGATCTATTTTAACTTAGTATTTGCGCTTACATATATTATGTAAAATCTTTCATAAAAATAACCTCACACATCTCTCTCATGGACTCTAGGCTGTCGAATCTCAAACTAGCCAAAGCCTGAGCAATGGTGACCAAACTACCAATACACATTCTTGTAAATATCAGAGTACAAATATATATATATATATATATGTATTTAGAAATGTAAGTACATATTAGTCAGAGGTGATTCATGTTATTTTTTAGTTTTCTCATGTTGTAAATAAATTAAAAAAAACTTATCTAAATGAAGTACCTATTTATTTAAAGTAAAAATTGAATGAGCCTGGCCCATAATTAGAGAGTAAAATCTGAAAAATATGTTAAGAGTTTAAAAAATCGTGCTAACAATTTCAGCTTCAGGACAATCAGATGAGGATGCAAGAAGTGGCTGCTGCTGAGCCCACAATTCAACATCACTGTCAGTGTATGCATCGCTGCAAGCAGGTATGATTGACACTGTGATCTATGTCAGATATACTATACAGGTTGGAATTTTGTAATACCACCTAAAGGGACAGTGCTCTTATTACTGTAGATAGAAAATTTTAGTCAAAGAATTCATCCCTTAATTTTTGAAAAGAAAGAAAACTGCATTCAAAGATTGCCGAAAATCCGCTTGCCACACCAGAGAATCGAATCAACTAAAGTCTGTTAACATTACATTCTATACTTTTATTGCATCAATCACTAGGGTCAATTATAAGGATGAAATATTTAATTATTTTCATTATTTAAAATACAAAAATTGGTAAACTAACTAATTATAGTTGCTTGAAATGTGCTCCATTTTCTGAGACAAACAAATGTATTCTTCTAACAAATTCATTTCTAGTAACCTTTAATAACAGGTTGTGGTTAATATTGTAAATCATTTTCTGAACTTCAAGTAACCTCGTTTCTCAAGAGAGCTTCAGCCATGTGATCCAAACCTGTAATTAAAAAAAGATGAATAAAAAACGAACCAATATAAATTTCATGTTTACAACTTGGACTAATACATTTATTACAGAGTTACTTACAGTCATACTTGACTGGGGGTAAAATAAAATAATCTTGGGTTAGGCTTCCAGCCTCCACTTCCACTATTATAGTAAAAGGTAGTAGTAATAACCTCTTACTGGTCGTTTTTTTTTTGTAAAAAACAAATTGAACAATTATACAAAATCAAACTATAAGGTGATACTTACTCCATTCTCAAGAGAGGCCTATGTCCAATTGCCAATCCAATAAAATGCCAGTTGCCTATTTGCATGAGGCATAAAAGCTCTAGTGGGCTCCCACTGCTGTAAAATAATAATAATAAAATCTGTATATGTGAAAGAATGTTGTCTTAGTTACACTATTTATAACTCAAGAACGGCTGAACCGATTTAGCTGAAAATTAGTAGGGAGGTAGCTTAGAACCAGGCGACGAACATATGATTATACTTTTATGCGGCGCGGCGTTAACCGCGATTATTATTGTTAGTATATTATAAAATAGGATTATTAATCCTGGTTGGTGTTCATCAGTCCCATGTGACATTGCTATTAAATTTTTTACTGTAACCAGAAATAAACATCTCAAACTATTTGATAAAAGAAGAAATATGTAACATATAGATAAAGGGTCTATAAATAATAGATCTATTTGTCATTACCAAAATAGTACTGCAAAGTCATTGATCTTGCTAGTATCAATGATTTTATTATATGGAATTATTTTTCTTTATTTTAGGCAGCAGCTGTGTTAGAATCTGAACCCATTCAACATGCTCCTCAAATGCAAGAAGTGGTAAACAATATGCAAGCAGCTGCTGCTGAAGTAAAAGTAGAAGCTGAACAGGTAACAATTTTATATATCTTCATGGCTCACAGGTGTGTCAGAGATCCCACACGAGCATTGTTCTATAAAGAAGTCTGAATGACTTTCCACATGATGTGTTGTAACATGATTACACTGTAAATTGACCAAGCGGTACCATAAAGTAAAAACAGTTTTATTGTAGGGGACTGGAGCTGAGCGAACTTTTAAATAAAATATATGAACACGCGACCCATTTTAGACTGAAGTTAGTTAGCAGAATTTGGCGTCTACAGGATATAGGGGTGGCTACAGAGCGACGGATAGGGTAGACTTGTCAGTTTAGTGTATTATGTCATATACTTCAAATTTCATCTACTTTGTCTGTGAGAATCTAATAGAAAGTGACAAAAAGTGTATGGAATACACAGAAATTAATTTATGATCTCAATGCAGCTGTTCTGATCTGCTCATCTCATCTCAGCTCAACTCCATTCTATTCGGTCCCGCGGCAGTGGAAGTTCACCTTAAGGAGGACAAGGGGAGGGATGCGATGTATTTTATTCTTTAGAACGTAACGGTTGTGCGTAATTGAATTGCACACTCGTGTGCTATATAATTGAAATACAATTTTTCAACGCACACGAGTTACGGGATCTACTGCGTCGTTCTCGTTATAAACTTTGACATCTTTAAGTAGTTTAGGATAAAAAAGCGGAGAGATTGCATATTGTATAAAAACATTTATTTTTAGGTAACCCATGGCGTACAGGAATTGGCAGAGACTTGTGGCGCAGCAGCCAATGAAGCATCTCAGCAGCTAGCCGATGTTGCTCAGAAAGTAGAACAAGTTGAGCAAAAAGTATTCCCTCGCAGGAGGAATGGACTGGACTAGAACATATTATAGTTTCCCAATGTGGGGGGACCACATTGGAGTCCAAATTCTCGTTACAAAATGTCTGTAATAAATATTGCTTTATCTAATTTATTTATGATTGCTTATTAAAGACACTTTTTTTATTTGTTTCGTTTGCTTCTAACCTTTTTTAAATAAGTAAAAGAAAGTAGTTAGTAGCCATAGTCGCGGGTGAGATGAGGTGAACTCTTAGCTTGTTTTGAGTCCATTAGCCCCTATATCATTAAAAAAACAAGTATAGATTTCTCAGCCAAAGAATGCACAATTTCAATCAATCAACAACCCATAATGTACCATTGCTGGGCTCGGGTCTTTTTTTAAATTTAAAAACTGGAAAATATATTTAGAAAAAAAAATATTTATTATACATCGTGCACTTAAGGTTCACCTTTAGGTGATGCAGAGAAAATAGGAAGTAGGTGCATTTAGGTTTATATTTAAAGTATCAAATACACATACATATATAAACTTACCATACACTACACATAATACATAGACGTATTTTACTAAAATATAAATAAACATACATACACAAATAAATACCATAACTAGGATGAGATGTCATTTATGTATTCGGTGATTATGCGAGCTCTTGTAATAAATACTGCTTTATTTTTGTTTTAAATTAAAAAACCTTGGTAGCCATCCTGATATTCAGCGGAAGCTCATTCCAAAGAAGAACGGACTGCACAAAAAAGGATGAGCCGATGAACTCAGACGTAGGGAAGGGACAATGAAGAAGAAGGTTTCTATTATGATGACAACATAAGATTTGAAAGTACGATTTTAAATATGTAGACGAAGATGGGTTGTACATTATTTGTAAGTATAGGACAGTTACCAACACTGCGACTGCAGTGAGGCTTCGGCCCAGCACAAGCTGGCGGTGTGCTCCGCCTGAGCGGCACAGCGTCAGGAGCTCACTGTAGTCATCGGAGATGTGTCGCTACCAGCCTTCGTACACTCCATGGACAGTAGCGACAGCAGTTTTACCGCGACTGCAACCTTCTGCGAAGACGTCATTTCGCAGAAGGAGGCGTTAGAGAAAGTCCAGGAGGACGACCTCCACTCGGACCCGATCCGCCGCCGGCGAACCGGGTGGTGGAGGCGCGTATATCAGCGCCTCATGCCGCCTTGAGTGTGGCCGTAGATGGTCGGGACGGGATTTCCTTTCTATCCGCTCCAGTGCAAGCGCTGGGAGGGGTCTAGTTGTCGTAATAAAGCGGTTTCTGAATCCCTCTCGTCTCAGGTGTAGAGTGGCACACACACCGTGTGGTTTTTGTTAGTCGGTTCGATTCCGACACACCAGTGAAGTGACGGCTTGCAGGGGTTTCCACAAGTAAAAAAAAAGGTCAACTAAAGACTCCCTATAGGTGCGTTATTAACGGTCGATAATATCGGATGTGGTGTTGCGATAATACGTCCAGGTTCCTTGCACAGAATTGCATTTTTCTCGTTCAATAATAGGTATGATGAATAATTTTTAAAAACTGTTTTATGATGTTCGGAAGTATCCTATTGTCAAAATCAGTTATATTTCTACAAAAAAATAAATTTTAGGAGGAAAAATTTGTTATTTAAATTTTAAGTTTAAAATTCACGCCATAACGCTCGGTGGTGTCATGGCGTCTGTTTAGGAACTCTTCTCACAGACCCGACATCACTATTAATTAACCAGTGTCAATTATAACTCTTAAAAACAGTAAAGAGATCGTGGACTCGAACCGAACCGGAATGAATCGACCTTTATACATAAGTGACGTAACTCGCTCTGAGTGATGTTCAACTTAAGATAGCGGATTGTTGTATTTTGTAGTTTTATTTTTGTTATATAACTATTAACCTCGCTCTGAATATGAAATAAATACGTTATGAATCCCATTTCACCAGATCATATATATTTTTAGTGATTCTTGGTTACTGTCATCATGCCTATTCTATTTCGTATACGTTTTTTTGGCAAGATTTTCTCTAATGCCGGGCAGATTCAAAAACAAATACCGACTTATTATCGACCGCTAAAAACATACCTATGTGGGATAGCTTTAAATTAATTGAACCACGAATCTAGTAATGTCCTAATGGTTGGATTAGTCTATTTCCCAACTACAAGCTAAAATTAAAAATGATGTATTCCCCCTACACAAGCACTTAATCGAGTAACCATAGGCCGAAAATGTCTTACAACATTTTGCAGAAGAGCTGATACTCTTACGCTGCTACTGACCGATATTAACCAAACATTTATTTACAACATATTAGCTAAAAACCACCGCAAGAAAACTAGATTTCAAATGAAAAAACCCGCTTCAAAATCGATCCATCCGTTTGAGAGTTACGATGCCACAGACAGACAGACATCTACGTCAAATATGGTTTGACTCGACGTTTGCATGAGGTGTATAAAACTATTTACTTGGTCAACATTTTAATTACTATGCTTTTTGGATACTGTTGCAAAAACTGATTAGTAGCCCTCGGTCCCCCTTTTTGGTAAACTAAAGCATTATTGAAAATTGCAAGGAATTGATTTCGATACATGGTAGTTAGTAATTTTTGCCAGTACTCATCTCATTAAAAAATACTTATCATTAACGGTCCTGCTAGTTTGATGGCATTTCGTGTGTGAAAATGAATATCGGCATAGCCGTTTCGTCTGTCCTTTGAATCATTTGTCGTCAATGCACATTCATGTGGTTATCGAGATATCTGAAAACAAACTAAAAGTTATAAACCACGTTGTGGTGAAAATTGTAAACAATAAATATTGCAATATTTTTTGAGGGTACGCTTAGTTCCTTTACACTTTTATAGAATAAAATAAAATTGTGTCCTAAAACGGCAACACTGAATTCGAAATGTCAGATGTATTATACTAACCTGCCTGCCCGTCACTCGGAAAAGAGAAGTATAATAATGTCAACTCAATTTAAGCGTCAGCATATCAAACGAAATCATTAAACTAAAATAAAAGAAAATGGGAGATACTGTTGTGGAAACAGCACCTGGAGACGAAAATGACGATTCTTGGTTGTACGGTGAATCAACCGGTGACCAAGTGGGAGATAAATCTGCAGAAGAGGATAAAAAAGAACACGACCAGACTGATGCGGCTGAAGACGGTGCTGTCAGTAACCTATATTTTTCTTGATAGTAGAAAGTGTTTAACTATAATTCTTATGATGATCAGGATATTTTTTTATGCAATCCTTATAATTTAATAAGGGCTTGGTATATTACTTTACTGACTTCGAGCATCTAAAGATCTTTTATATCTTTTGGCTACTTCTGTTTCCAGGACGGCGAAGAAAAAGAGGGTGAGGATAATGAAGCTACCAATGACGATTCTCACTTCAGCGATGAACACTTTGCGGATGTAGGGCGAGATGGCGAGGATCAAAATGGTGATGCGGATAGCCAAGCCAATGGGGATTCCGACTCTGATGACAGTGATGATATTAAAGTTACTATTGGAGATATCAAATCGGGACCACAGGCGTATGGCAGTCTAAATATCAAAGTAAGTAGAGAAATACAATTACCAATGTCTAATGTCTACTTTAAAGGCTCGGCCTAGCTAAGATGTTGTTGACCATAGCTATGTAGTAGACACCCAGTTTAAGAGTACATCATAACCTTAACTTAATGCGACTGCTGTGCAAGAGGTCTCGGGTTCGATTCCTGAGTCGGACCAAATGTTCGTATGATCTGCAAATATTTGTTTCGGAGTTTGGGTGTTTTATGTGTATAATATGTATATATTTACAAAAAAAAAGTATATATGTATTAATATCAGTTATCTAGTACCCATAGTACAAGCTCTGCTTAGTTTGGGACTAGATGGCGTTGTGTGTTAAAATGTCTGATTATTAATTGTATTGTTGCGGTGTTAGTATTGTATCAATAATGTTTATTATTAATAATGGAATATTGAACATTTACAGAATGATACTAAACTGTGCATATGGTGTATACAACTCTTTATTAAATATTTCTTTATAAAGTGAATGAGAAAATATTAACAGAACTCTTCCATTAACGTTGAAAATGGAATGTAATAATTAAGCAGAAAAAAGGTTAAAAGCTTTAAATAAAATTTATACAGCCTCTTACTTGGGCCACCTGGGCCATTGCAGAATGTATTGATTCATAACAATCGGTTTAGTAGTTTAGGCTCTACAGTGGAATATACAAACAAACATAGACTGCCTCAACTATAACCCTTCTTTTTGGATTTACTGTAGTTGTGTAAAATTTATGGAATCCTAAATGCTAATATCTGTTGTTATTAAGTATGATTATTTAAGAATTGTATTAACGCATTATGTTATTTCACTAAGTTTTCCTTCCTTTCTTATTTGTGGAACGTTCAGAGTAAAGCAAGATATACATAAATATTATTGCAGCGTGGAGTAGGTTTAGTTGCAACAGGGGCTGCAGACAAGCCTCGAGCAACTGCAATTACTGGGGGTAAAGTGACACTAGAAGACTTAGAAGGACCTGGCAGTATCAACGGTGTTCCTGCACTGGAGTTCAATATAGACACAATTGAGGACAAGCCCTGGAACAAACCTGGTGCTGATATATCAGGTAAGGACTCATTTGATGAAAATATGTACTCATCTTTGACAATGTGTACTGGCTTCGACCCACGGTGTTGTATGTGGTGGTTGTAAAGGTACAGCAACAACTGCAGGTAAAACTGCAGGGCTCGTCTAGTCTATAAATACATACATATAGAAAAAGGTTGATGTTATAGAAGAAATGAAGAAGCTATAATTTAACAGACCTCAAAAAAAAAATATTTTTGATTTTTGTCTTTGTGCATGTTAATCGCAGGAGTGGCTTGATCGATTCAAATTAACAAATAAAAAGTTTCATAGGTTAAAAAAAAATACTCAACATTTTTAAAAATCTTCGCAACTTCGGACATTACACGAACCCGACAGACATCCATCGTCCAATGTGTTCCATGTAGAGAAAGAAACATAATTTCCTTGTTTTAATTTGTATTTAGAAAATTTTGATGTATGTAGAAAGCGATCGGATGTAGGAATAAGTTTGTAAACACATTATTTGTATGCAAGAATATATCTGCACACAAATATGGTGGTCTCAAACTTAACATTGGTAACACAATTTTATGGATTGGATAGACAGTGAGTAGTAAGTGTGTTGTGTGTTGTGTGTAAAGTGACCTTTAGATATTTCTAGAGTTAATTGGCATGAAAACTTACTATAACTAATTTATGTTTCTTCCAGATTATTTTAATTATGGATTTAATGAGGTGACATGGAGTGCTTACTGCGAGCGTCAGCGTCGCATGCGTGTCAACGAAGCTGGAGTTGGTCTGCACGTCGGTGTGGCGCCGCGACCGCCTCCGCCTGACATGAGGCGACCACTCGGTATGATTACTTTGTTAATCTTATGTGTTTAATACAGTACAAATATATTATAAAAAATGTGTTTATATTTTCTTTCAAAAAGCCTCAAATGCTTTTTGTACACTCTTTACTATATGTTCTACAGTATCAAGTGTTATAAGTGAAAAAAAAATACATTTACAGGTCCAGGCCGTATGGACGAAATGCCACCACCAATGTCAAATAATTATCAAGCTAGGGAAAACACCATACAGGTATGAAACTATTATCTTTTTTAGAACTTGCCTGTTATAACCTGCTAGAGTGGTAGGCATAGTCAAAACTCCTTTTCGTAGAAGAGGCCCATGTTCCAGAAGTGAACTATTAACTGATGTTGAACCATTTTTCAAAGAGGAGACCAAGAGGAGATAAATTATCCATTGTCTACTCTTGCTCTCCTATTATATTTTACAACCACATTTTGTAGGCAAATCAGTAATTAACCGACTTCAAAAAAGGGGGAGGTCAAATCAACTGGATTATATTTTTTTAAATGTTTGTTACCTCATGGTGAAATGCTTCCTGTGTGGTCCCATTTAAAAAAATACTATATATATATAATGCAGTGCTCATTAAAATGCATGTATCAAATTTCGTATATAAAAGTTATATAAATTTATTACAAAGAGATTTTACGTACAGATTTATGAAATACTAGCTGTTGCCCGCGGCTCCGCCCTCGCATATGTCGGTTATTTTTTTTATTTATTTATTGATTGTTTCATTTTATCGCGGCAAATAGTAAGTAGCCTATGCGGTTTTCTGATGTATAAGTTATATTACTGTAAAGTTTCATTAAAATCCATTCAATAGTTTTTATGTGAAAGAGTAATAAACATCCATCCATACTTACAAACTTCCGCGTTTATGATATTAATAGGATAGTTCTTTTGGTTTTTTATCAACAAAAAAATACTTACATATAATGACACTTTCTATTATCTAATTTTAGCTTATTCGAGTTACAGTCTGTTTATTATCGCTTTGTTGTACTAGGTGATGACAGCTGAGCGGCGAGAGTACGGCCGAAGTGGTCACCAGCGAGACATGGGAGCGCCGGAGTACTTCGGGCCGCCTCCAAACGAACACTACTATCAACCACCCCCACATGCACCTTATGAAGAACCTTGGGGTAAAATATAACTTAAGCTGCATATATGTTTGCTTGAAATAATCATTTTGGCGCTACGTGAGGATTGTATTTGCTTTAAAAAGCTAGTCTGTGTCATGTCAGTCATTTCCTTTTTTATTTATTCTGTTAATTGTCATGTACTCAAATGGTCTCAATAAGAGTGGTCTTGACAGGGTTGGCGGCAGAATAGTAGAAGTAGAATAATTCTTTAAAATTGCCATGAAAATATGGTTGTAATTAATTAATTAATTAATGTAGTCATGATATGAATTTTCCTTTCGGAATTCATCATGCATCAAGTTTCTACAAAATTTAAAGAATTCTGTATTAATTCAAAATAATAAGTTAGCCTAAACGTATATATATACATAATCTTTCGTGTAGTGCCACTCCGCAATTTTAGCGGGCTTTTGTTAATATTAGTTACTCTTTAAAATTTAGAACTTACAACAAAATAAGACATGACCTATACTGAATTGAATATTTTAACAAATTTTGTCTGTTTCCATCTGAATATGGATTAATCTTGTTTCCTGAGCACAAAACTTCATTAAACAGAATTATATTAAACTTTAGTTTTTTAGTACAGTTTTAAAACAACTGAATTAGCACTAGAATGTTTTAAAACTACCCACACACTAAAACATAAAACTTTACGTATATGCAGCGAGACCGGTCGAGTTCATACCTAGTAAGTATTGGCTTATTTATTACATTGAATTTTCATGCTTAGATTGTTTTGTTCAGTGCAATTATTTTTCTTGCTTAAGATCTTGCGCGGGAGTCGATGCGAGCTTAAATGACATCTTTCCATAATCCATTAACCTCATGTACGTTGCTACAATAATTAAGGTTGAAATTATATTAGTTATCAAATTACTGACTGATGGACTAGCCACTAGTAGTATGTCTAAAGATTAGCTTGTTCTTCCTCAAGAATAAAAGTATCTCCATGCCAAATTTCGTTGAATTAGGTGCAGCGGTTTAGCCGTGAAAATGTATTAGACAATGTTGCTTAGGATTTTTATTAGTATGGATTTAGTACATTTTAATTTTCTAACTTTTGATCAAGTTGCGCTGGCCGTGGTCACGTGGACACCCTGGTATGTACTTAATGCCAATCATGAACACGATAATTTCCATTGAATAATTTTATCATTGTGAACAATAGTTAAAAAGATTCAGATTTTGATCCCCAGGCAATCGCATCATTACGAGTATAATGACATTCTTGATTCTTCATTCATTCAATGAGCTGAATAATCTAAAGACATTCTTTAATCGTTCTTAGGTCACCCTGAACAGACCGGTTGGGCTCCAAGCGAGATAAAGGAACTAACTCCCGGGCCCATGGGCCCGCCGCCCCTGGGCCCGCCCATGCTGGGCCAGCCGCCCGGGCCGCCGCACCTGAGCGGGCCGCCGCACATGCTGCCGGCGCCGCCCTTCGCGCCGCCCTACCGCCAGCACCCGCCGCCACACGTGCACGACCGAGAGCGCGACAGGGACCGCGACCGGGAGCGCGAGAGGGACAGAGACAGGATGAGGGAGAGGGAAGAAAGGGAAAGAAGCCACCGTGATAGGCGAGAAGACGTAAGTGATATTGCCTGGGAGATGTTCACTAGAGTAAAAGATTGAGGAAGTTTACATCAGTCGATACTACGTTCACTATGTAGAGTACACTAACGATTGGTTTATAAAATATTTTTACTTATATATACACTAACTGTCTTTTATTTTACAGGAGGACAGAGATAGAGATAGGGATAGAGAAAGAGACCGCTCACGATCAATGAAACCAGATCGTATTAGGGAGAAGTGAGTACTTTTTTTGATACAATTCGGTAAATAGAAAACGGGTAGTTTTATTGCGTTACTTAATCATAACGAAATCTCCTTGGAATATACCTTACTTTAAAAACGTTTTATTATAATGACTACCTCTGTGGCGCAGTAGTAGCGTTTGCGACTGCTATGCTTGAGGTGGATTCCCCAGTCGAATCAAATTTTTGTATAATCTGTAAATATTTGTTTCGGAGTTTTGATGTTATCTATGTTTGATATGTATGCACTTAAAAAAGGTATATATATATATATATATATAT
>PKRV01003623.1:724221-866833 GCA_003709505.1 Hyphantria cunea | reverse complement strand
TATATATATATATATATATACTTTTTTATATTAATATATATATATGTATTTCTAATTCATGGACGGTCGTTTAATTAATTACTACTTGTTTATTTTAGATCGTATAGGCGAGACAGATCGCGCTCCAGATCGCGACGTCACAAATCCCGGTCTCGTTCGCCCCGACCCCGGGAACGATCTAGGGAGCGGGAACGTTCAAGAGAGCGAGAACGATCTCGAGACAGAGAACGCAGTGTCAAACCTAAGAAAGACAAGGAAAAAGACGAAGAAAAGTAGTCGTCTCATTTTAAGTTTTCTTAATTATTATTAATCGATATAAAAATCCTCAATAAACTATGCCTAAGCATAATTGTGTTTTATTATTAAACTCATTTTAGGTCTTTACTAAGCCTTCAAGTTTGTTGACGTGTAATTATTCGAGGGTCGGTAATAGGTATTAGGGCATTATATCCGCCGATTTACAAAAGTGCATAAAGTAATATTAATAAAAGAACAGGTCATTGGCACCGGCTCATTGCATTTGAAATATTTTCAATCAAGTGATTCCCAGTATATAACTATAAAATAGTTTCCTTTAGAAGTTTTTTTGCAAAGTAGAATAGCTTTTTAAAGTTATAACTAAAAGTATTTAACATGCGTTTTAGTCCGAGTTCACCTTTGCTGTTTTCGTCATTCTCTCTATTTTTTATTATTGAAAGTGTACCAACAGAACTAACTTAAAATAATCGACAAGTTGACTACGGTCTAGAAGCTTCATGTCGCACATGTCGCACTTGCAATCGGACCTTGTTGGCCCTCGATCCATATGCACACCAAATTTCCGTAATTTTTTTGAGTTTTTAAAGTTAAAATCCATGATGGTGGTCAAGCCAGTGGCACTTACACACAGTCGTACAATGTAGTTCTACGTTTACTTAACAGTTCATGATAAAACTTAGCATGTAGCTGTAAATTGCATATTAGCTACATTTTTTAGTATCATACTTTTTTGTAACAGCCTAACCGTTGGTAAACGAAGGTCTCGCCTAAGAAGCGCCAACATCGCGGTCTCTACCCTAACACATTTCGGCTCCAGCGAGCATCGGTGCGTCTGGAGGCATGATGACCGACCCACTTCTACTTCAACGTACTGATTCTCCGTGCGATATCGGTTACTCTAGTTCGCTGTCGAATAACCTGATTACGAATTTTATCGTACAAGAGACACCCAGCATCTCTCGCGGATCTACATTAAACTTGTGGACCAGCCCGATGGGCAGTGTCCACGTCTCGGTTTCGTATGTTATTACAGATAGGACGTACTCGTTGTATACTTTAGTCTTAAGTGATTGGGATATCGCCGACTATTTTCGTACCTACTTTCCTGCTTCGTGTGAATTAAATTTAACGGTAAATTATCGTTATTTCATGCTTTAGCATTTAGAACATCAAAGTCTATGTTCAGCAGTGTACCTGCTGTGATGTGGATGTGTTGGCCAACAAATGCCATGTTAAAAGTCCACGACGATTACATGCGATATGGACGTATAACCAAGCTGTTGCTGTATGTTACCTATATGAATAAAAATGTTTTAATTACCAAATTGAAATACGAGTACCTACGGTTTGGGCGCAGTACGTCCAATTCTAAGTCAGTTCTATTCGTAAAATTTAAATTTTGAACATTTTTACCCGACGGCGAAAGAAGGGTTATGTTTTCGAGTACATGTGTGTATATTTCTTTGGCATGCTTTAAAGCCTAAACGGCAGGCGTATTTTTATGTAAGTGATGTCAATAGATTTGTCTTAGTCGAAAGAGTGACACTGGGTACATAAAAATAAAAAAACTTGTATTTAATATAGATAGCAGATATTGACGCAATCAGGTTTTTTTTTATTTATTGTTACTTGTTTGGAATGATTCCTCGTAGAAGACTTTCTGAATTGATTATAACTTCTATAAACTCATCCTAAGGTAATTATTTAAATTAAATATTTTTTTAGATTAGAATTTATCATTCAGATGAGTGACGATTACACATTAAAGTGTATTAAAAAGTAACAACTATTCTAAAAAACTCGTATTTTCAAGTGTTTCTACGAGATGTAATAATTTTTTTGATGAGGGTCGAAATTCCGTACGATTGAGTACTCTCAAAACTAGAGCTGGTACACATTTTGAAGCACTTCTGAAAACTAACCAGACTTCTTTTCCATAGTATCCTAATAGAGAAATACAGACCTGGCTGTGTGGTCACTTATCGTAGTGGTCATTTAACAATGGGTGAAATAATATGGTATAGTAATGGTTGAAAATCTCACCAAAATCATCGTAAGAAAAAAAATACGCCTTTTGCTGTGTGCGGAAATCCCCCCGGATACCACCTGCTGATGACTGTCGGACTCGAACCGACCAAAATGACGCACGCCGTCTCTGGTTCTAGAATCTTATCTTTGACCTGAATTAAAGCTGTTATGATCAAATTACTCAGGCCCTCAGTTACTTGCAAAAAGTGACATAGTTTAGATCTCAGAAAGTACTTTTACTTTAGGTCAATGCTTTTTATTTAGGAATTTGGTTGAGATTTTTTTAAGTTTTAAAATCCCAAAACTAGAAAAAGACATTACGGATTAATGACGGCATATGGGGCTCTCATTTCAATAATACCTCCACTGAGGAATCTACATAAATTGCAATTATCTGAACAAATACGTAACTAAGACGAAAATAAACTAAAGTCCTACCTCTGTGAATCAGTTAAACAGAAATATTTATTGAGACCGAAACCAATTGATAAGAAGTAAATAAAATTTGAATTTTACTGAAACGTTTGAACTGAGGGCCCAATGTTTTTCGCCTTAACTGATTAAAGCCAAACTCAAAACTATACCAAGTTTTAGGCTTTTACTACTTTTAAATAATTTACATTTGAATTTAATATAGCTTTGCAAAAATTTAAAAAATGGGCCCTCGGGATTTGTGCACAAAACACCCGGGCCTTCTGTTCTCTACTTCTTCGTGCTTGCGCACATGCGCAAAACGGTCTCCGTCCCGTAGTCGTCTGGGGTACCTGGCCCGTTAGTAGTAAATAATACCTAGTAAGAATTGTAGCCTTGTAAATAAAATAAATATTTTTTTTATTTTTAAGGCAAGTTCAATCAAATCAATCAATCAACAACCCACAAATCTTCTCTTAGGAGAGGGTTACTGCTATGCGTAAGGCAAGTTACAATTCTTCAATTTGACTGCCTCGGTGGCGCAGTGGTAGCGTATGCGGCTGCTGTGCTCGAGGTCTCGGGTTCGATTCCCGGGTCGGACCAACTGTTTGTACGACCTGCAAATATTTGTTTCAGAGTTTGGGTGTCTTCTATGTATAATATGTATTTACAAAAAATATTTATATACTTATCGTAGTTATCTAGTACCCATAGGACAAGCTCTGGTTAGTTTGGGACTAGATTGTGTTAGATGTCTAAAAAATTATTTTCAGAATAATTTTGGAAGCATCTTGTTGGGTCAAATTGACTTTGTAAGGACTTGTGGAGTAATTTATGGTACGGCCTTGTGTCATTGGAACCTAAATTTCTTTTGAGAAAACTTCATAATGATTAGCCAATGTCCTCAATGATTGTTGTTGCTGATATACATACATATCCAGGGTAAAAGGTATATAAAGGATGAAGGTGTAGGCGAGGTAAATTGCAAATAAAACGATAAATACTTTGTAATATTATTACAGAAATGCTTTATTATAATTAATGTCTAAATAAGATGGATCATCATATAAATGTTATCTAGTACAACCTACAAGCCGCGACGTTCAGAGCCGTGATAAGTCTTACCTCACTGCTCTCGACGCCTCGTCTCATTCCATCACATACGGGTTTTACAAATCATTTTGTTAACGTTTTTGTACAGCCATATACAATAATTTTATTTTCAATTACATCTAAACGTAAAAAATCTTGAGGTGTCGCAGGAAACTACGCTTCCTATAGAAATTAATTACACAGGGGGAATGAGGAGTAGCTACGCTTGTGACGTGCAACCGGCAAGGTAGACCTCGGGACTACAACTATCAGTACAGGACTTTACAATCATCACTATAACCTAAACACGCCGGGGTTCCGGCGCATACACTAAACTTAAGCATCGCCCACTCGTAAGCGCTCGCTCCGAACATTTTCGGAGACTCATTAACTAAATAACTTAAATTAATTACATAAAAATATACAAAAATATCATTTTCACAAAATTATAATAGACGAACTATACACTCCGGCACTAAACAAGATAAGCTATGTACGATTTTAAAGCCGGTTTATAACTTAAACGAGAGCTTGACTTGAAGAATAGTACAAAATAATAATAGAATAATCACGACTATAGTGTCGATTGTCCAGAACTGCCTGTGGCATCTCTTTATAGCTCTAGAAGATTCAAGGTCCCTCCTAGCCCAGCTAATAGTAAATCTACAACGAGCTAAAATTATGGAAACACCGGGGTTCGTCTTAAACCGCCGCTTCCCTTCGATTCATAAATTACACGAGAATGAGAGACGTTCAAATATTTATACATAGATTCATACGAACAACGAATAATACTAGAACACTTAAGAGCTAGAAACGCAATAAACGCTACGCCGCGGTGACGCGACGGCCGAGCACCGGAGTCGGCGTCGACGCTGTACAACTATTGTTACAGTATATCGTATCGTTCTGTACATCAGTCTGCTGCTACGTATGTACAGGCGACCCGCCCTCCCCGCCACACTAACTCTACGGCACGCGCGACACTAACATCTAATCAGATTGTACAGGCGCTGCGAGAGCGGGCCGGCGGGCGGCGGGCGACGAAGCCACGAGCTCTATAGTTACAAATGTACAATCGCAAATATTCACAAAATTTATAATAGGCGGGGCGATACCCGCGCCGTCGCATCAGCCTACACCCGCGGGCGTCTAATACTTTACACCGACTACAGCACAGGGTTGGGCGGCGGCGGCCCGATGGGGCCCAGCTCCGGCGCCTTCATGAAGAACTTCTCCAACTTCGCGATTATGTGTTTCCCGTACGTGTATTTGCGCAACGAGCCGATGTGCGGCCGAATCTTGTGCATCAGCACCTTGCGCTGAGTAGGTTCCGCAACGTCAATCATCTTCTGGACCACGTAGTTAGCGTACTGGTCCTTCATCATGACGTGGAGGGCACTGTAAACGAGTAATGCTAAATTAATTGGTAATATTAATTAAAAACAATACTTTAGGCAGTAGCAGACAGGAATAACTAAAATATTTATTCATCCCTAACTATAATCAATTATTATATGTATTGCTGTAGCTAACAAATGTTGATCATAAAGAAAACGGATAAGAGATGTCTGCATGTAGGTGAACCGCAAATGTTAATATATGTATGAGTTAGCGCGGTTTGCATGTTGCATGGTGAGGAATGACTATATTAGAAGAAGCCTGTAAGTAGCACTAGAGGATGAAAGGAATGAAAAGTAACAGATTATCCCTGGTCCTTTAGGTTGAATATGAACACTTATCAAACGTTCACTTTCCCAAACCATACACTACAACTATCACAAATCTAAAATTCCGAAAAGGCAACTACACACATTACATCTATGCTCAAAAGGTCCACTTTCAAATTTCTTTTGTATTAATGTTGACTTAAAAGGTTATGGATTCCAGTATAAGTATTAAGGAATTATGATTTTGGGAAGTGGGTGTTTTGGGGAGTAAACATTTTGGAAAGTGAAAAGTTCAGTTCGACGATCCTGGAGCCCTTGTATAAACATTGATACATTGAGAGTGAATAAAATGGTGTGATAAAAGTTAAGTTAATGGATATAAAAATAAAGAATGAACATGGAGAAAATGGATATAATACTGCATGAAAGAAGGTAAAGCTAAGAAGGGAATAAGCAGTGAACTGACAAGTTATGGAGAACAATGAACAGAAAATTCATTATGCCGACCGAAAATAAATTTAGGAACAAGAGTGGAAGATATTACATTACTACAAAATGGTACTAATTTGTATTAGCAAATTCTTCATCTTTATCAACAGTCTACTGCCAGACAAGTTGTAGTTTATAATAACATCGTAGGAGTAATCTCTGGATCTACAAGCTACATTATTTATTAGTGAGTTTCAAAAGCTATATATGAAACCGAAAACGTCATTAAGCTTCGGTCGGTATAGGTGGATGTTTGCGCACTTGTCGTTGAAGCCGCAGAGCTCGTCGATGAGCAGCGCGCGCTCGTTGCGCGTGGCGTGCGAGACGCACTTCTCCACGACGTTGGAGGCGAACTTGTGCTGCGACAGCTGCAGCACCTTGCCGCGCACGCCCGCCACCAGGCGCGACCGGTCCTCGGCCGCGCCGTGCTCCAGCACGTGCTGGACCACGTAGTTGCCGTACTGGTCCTGCGCGGACATACACATACGCCTTAGCTAAATTCATTTTAATACGATAGACAACACCTTAGCCAAACTACTTACTTACTATTATCTGCCAAAATGATAACTATATGAAAAATTTATTAAATACTCAATTGAGCGATATATTACACAGTTTATTTGGTAAATATTTGAAGAAATGAAAAGCTGTAATAATTATATTTTCCGAGATGTTTTGTAATATTCGTTTTAATGAAGGAAAGATTAGTATTTATTTACGATACGATCATTACCTATTGAAACCAAAATATAATGAATAAGTATCCATTCGTCGCGTAGACGCAGATGTTAATATAGGCCGCCCGACGCGTTGTGTTGTGTTTAACCAGGCGTGTATTCATCATCATCATCATTATTAGCCTATCGCAGTCCACTGCTGGACATAGGCCTCTCCAATTTCACGCCACTTAATTCGATCTATGGCTTCTCGCATCCAGTTCCTGCCAGCCATGTGTTCTATACAAATAAAAATACTTGCCTACAATGCTAGAATCTGCTTCCAATTTCACGATTTTACATGTATATTAATTTTCAACAAGCAGCTAGTTAATTTTTTTTTGCAATTATTGTGAAAACGCTACCGTAAATACACATAAATTGATGTTTAGTCACAACAAACCACTTCAAACTTTAAATAAAGTAGCAAATACAAAACAGAAATTTAAATATTTTTTTTTTTTTATATTTTAGCTGCCAAAATGACTCTGCCCTGCCTGATGGAAAGCATGAGCAAAATCCAAGACTGGTGGCCACCATCCTCAATGCGAAAAAGAACAATTCAGCATGGTGACCCACACTATGGCGGCCTGGGGGGAAGGGGGATGGTGAGGGGGATAGGGGGCGTTGGATTGGGGTATGGGCCTCCGGTATCCTCACTCACTCGATGAAACAGATCGTAAGCGCTGTTTCACACCGGTTTTCTGTGAGGCCGTGGTATCACTCCGGTCGAGCCGGCCCATTCATGGCGAAGCGTGGCTCTCCCACGGATTAAATTGCACAACAATAAAACAAGTATTTTACATATGTATTATGTTTCAGTTGGTTTTAGAAGAATTTCTATGATTTGGTTATATAAAATTGAATCGATCATTAAGATTATGTGGGGGTAACTTATTACAATTAGCCGAATAGGTGTAAAGACAGGATTGCAGTACCTGTATGAGCTGGTCTGTGTGCGCGTGCAGTTCGCTGAGCACGGGCGCGGTCTGCTCGGGCGTGCAGTGCTCAAGGATGCGCTGTATGACGCGGCACCCGTAAGGATGAGTGGACAATGCGTACACTTGGCCCGCAAATGCGTTTATTATAAACTGCAGTGCCGTCGGTTCGACACATTCAATGCACTTTTGTACCTGGAAATATTACATAAACCATATAAAAAGGTGATTGTGTAAGTGATTGGAATTTCATGTGAATTATGTTTCATGCCATTTGTTTTAAATTAAGTCACATCACGATGTCTTGTTCTATTTCATTTTAATGTTTTTTTTATTAAATTACTGTTTTTAAAGAATTAATATGGGCTTTGCAAAATAATAATAGAGATAGTTATTATTTCAAGTCTAAATAAAGTACGAAAGGGAGCGTAAGCAAGTGACGAATAGCACCCGCACAGTAGAACAGCTAATGCCCTGCGACCATAGTGTTTGGTGTACGCATAAAATGTGCGCGCGCATCTCTAAACCAAAACCCTTTCCGAGAGATTGCCAAAAAAGGTAGTCTTGTTAACATTCGGTAATTATTACACATAAAGTACTTACAACATGGTTGCCGTTTTGATCCTTCACGCACTTAAGAACATGCCCGTCGAGTTCGCGTACGACCTCTTGTTGCTGTTCGGCGGGTATGGATTCCAAGGCTTTTTGAATCACTCTACATCCATACATTTGCAGAGCCAAATTTAATACGTGCCCGCGGACCTTTAAATTAAAACATGTAAGTGTAAATCAAGTTTTCGGCAAAAACTGATGATATGAGAATGCAAAAGAGTCACGTTTTGTATTGTCAAGTTAATTGACAAAGACGGCTAAGGTTAATATAATAACAGAAGCAAATTTTTATCAAAGTTACCTTCTGTGCTAAAGTCGTTTTCTGTTCCGTCGTTCCAAACTCAAAGAATTTTTGTATTACATAGTTTCCAAAAACGTCTGTCATTAGACTATATGCGGCGCCGATAATTTCATTGAACACCATTTGCTTCTCTTGAACTGTAGCTCTTTCTAATTTTTGTTGGATGAATCTACAAAATATACATTGAAATTAAATAGGCGCCATGTAAATCTTTACGCACATTACTCGGGGTAAACGAGCAGATGGGTCACCTGATGATAAGCGACAACCAACAGCTAACCATAGACACCTGAAACTCTAGACATCAGCGCGTTGTCGCTCTTTGTGTAGAGCATTTAAAATTATATGGTGAGGCAATAACAGTGGATAATGAAGAAATCTGGAGTATATTTCATTTAAATCAACATCAAGGAAAAAATCTAGTAAAGGAACTTAATTAATGAATCATCCATTATTTAACCTACATCACAATCACAGAAATAACTATTGCGACTAGGAAAACCCTGGAACCCCGACGTACTTCAGGCCAACTACGGTTTTGTAAGTAGGCCACTCATGTGTGGGAACCCCGGTATTCCCGTTATGATCCCCAAAAGAGGGAGGGCGCCCTCAGGCTTGCGCTTATGGAGAACGGAGATCATTTTCAATTTCCGGCGCCTGAGTCGTCTGCAGTACCCATAACACTATTTTAGTAAATGAACAGGTTTCACCAAATCTTATTCTAACTATTTGCTCATCTGTTTAGAATTGAATATGTAGCTATTTCTGTAGCTGATATTTTGCATTCAAATAGTTGTGTATTTACCACTCTACAATTTACACCTATGTTTCGCTCATAAACTTTTTTAGTTTACACTAATGCGCTCTACATTTAACTCAAGATATACTTAATATATACTCAATATATTTAGAATTGAAGACGTAAAGTGTTTAATGTTCATATATAACTTACAATTTACGATTTTAAAGATATTTGTAGATGTTTAGAACAGTAAGAGTTACTTACCTTGAGCCGTGTTGATCTTGTGAAAATTCTACAATATGGTTGGCGAGTTCACGTAACTGTAAGTTGGGGAAACGGTTGTTGCGGAAGTCCTCAAGCAGACGGCTGCGACCGGCGGGCGGCTTGTCACCCACTAGCGCACCCACGCTCACGCCGCCGACACCTACTCCGCCCACCGTCACCCCGCCCACGCCCACACCACCACCCACCAGCTCTGCAACCAAACCACCGCAACATTATAGAACGCATTCAGCTGGTTCCGACTTCGCAAATTTCTAGCAATGTAGCCAAATATTTAACACACAATAGACACCGATCAATGTGTTAAATGTAAACAAAATGTGTTGAGTGCTATAACACAACCGTATGAACCAAACCGGCGTAGAAAATCGATAAACAAATGAAAGTTGACTAAATTTAAGTTGTAACACAGCTAAGATTGTTTTTTTTGGCCAAATATAGCAGAAAAAGAACGCTTCGGGGGTAGAAGTATGTTCAAGGTAAAGTAAATATCTAAACAATTTAAATTTGGACAAAGTAAAGTTTTATAGAATTTTAATAGAACTTTTTTTTATATATGAATATCTTAGTGTCTTTTTTTTTTTTTCTAAATTACTTTATAAACTGCATTTTTGGTCACCTCGCATGTACTTATTGTTTATGACTGCCCTGTTCTTAATACAGATGTGGACTAAGTTGGTTACAAACTACAGTTGAGAATTCTGAATCCTCATATACCACCGAACCACCACATCACATTATAAGATTTTACGTAATTTCTGTATCATACAAGATAAATATATAGACGTAATAATATTATGCACGTCACGAGTGTTTTGACTATTGTAATTGGCGTAATTTACATTATATTGCCGTCCACTGCACACTGGGATGAACATCTAAAGAATTATAAAATGAAAGGTACATAACAGGATAACGCATACCCGACGTATAGCTAAAGAGTTGGATATTGCTTTTGCTTATGGGGAGTTACTGAGATTGAAATAGGTGATCCTGTGATGAGATGATCCCAGATGAGTCTGAAGCTCCCTTAATATATGAAAAATTTAGGAACTATTACAACGGCTAAGAATAACACCGGTGAACATAACACACCTGATATCGTGCCAACTCCACTAAGTTTGCTCAGAAGAGAAGATGACGACCCAAACATTCCGTTCGATGTGAGACCCTGTGCTAAACTGCTCACATTTCTGAAACACAAAGTATAGCTATTGAAGGAAACAGACACTTTTACTAGTAAGTTAAGAATTAAACGATTAAGGCACATGCTCAAATGCCGGCAACGGCGCATCTGTACAAAATTAACAACTGCATATTAACAACGTGAGCAAACAAATATTTACAATGTACAAAGTCGACCGCTCCGTGCGTCACCGTGCAACCCTCTCACATCGCTTCTATTGTACTTTCGCAACTATTATTTATGGTACATCCCTGTTTTGAGATCGACACTTATGCTTTTCATGTACCTACTCGTATCGATCTAGTTTCAAATTAAAAATAAGAGATTTACAATATTTTTTTTTCTTACAAGTGGATTAACTGAAACGCCATAAAAAACCCTCATGTAGAATGTATGAGCTATTTTAGAAAAGCAACGCACGGAGTGTAGGCTCCAAGAGTGTGACGGGTGTGTGAGCACCTGTACTTGGCGGTCTCAGCGCCAGGCGCGGCCGATACTGGTCGTAGTCCCACGGGACCTAGGGCGCCAAGGGGGGGCGACAGCGGCGAGGGACCCCACTTGCGCGCTGCGTATTCCTGCAGTGCGGCAGCAGGTCCTGCACCAAACTCCAAAGAATCACGCCGTGCTGCAGTGGCACCGCCTGTAACATGACATACCTCCGCGCTCCAGCCCCACCGTAGCCATACAGAAACGCAAACCGGTCGACCGGTACTGCGAATCTGACACATGATTTGGACCGCGACACTAACATGTACACACATGACACAATACATATGTAAAAACGTATTAAATTATGTTTTGGAAAAAATACGCAGTTTTTTAGAAACACTGGATTTAAATAGTTTCTAATATAATTTGGTGTAAGTTAAAGATAATACACGACGATTAGTGAAGAAATACAAGATTAGTTTGGGGTTAGACAACTGTACTACCGATTAATTTAACATTAGTAATAGATCACAAGTGACATGACATCGTTCAATTAATTGATAAGTAGAGCAGCAGTGTAGAGAGCTGTTTATCGGTTGTTCAAACTACGAATCATAATCAACGTTACCTACAGATATTATTTACACTATATAATTAAGAAGACTCCAGTTAAGTATCTACAAACAACTACTTGTCAAACTAAAAACTACGTAGATATAAAAATATCTCTAGAGAGCTCCTTTGTCCCGTCGCCAATAAATGAAAAGCAGATCTTAGTAGAAAACACAATTCTTCAGCATAGGTCAGATTGATTCTCTCCTAACTGGTAAATTGCATTTATACAAACACCTAAAAATTTATTCACTTTGTGCTTTAAGGTGTGTTATTTGATCTATTTTGGAAATTTGAAACCTTATGATCATGCAAATCTGTTACTACATGACCTCTTTCCTTGCTTCTATTACTGTCACAGTTATTGCAATTAAATGAAAAGTCGGGTTTTTAAATTCGAAATGTTCACTGACTAGGGACATGTCACCAAAACATGGCATCTTGAAAATTAACACGATAGAATGGGAAGGGGGAAAACTTGAAACAAACCCTATCTATTGATGTGTGTAGTGCGTCGATAAGGCTTATGTTATAACAGAAGTAAGGTTGGGTATAATCAAGTTCAAATCATCTATTTACACGATTTAAGATACACATATATAGTGTTAACATATTTTTTTTTTACGTTACACATATTTTGTTGCACATTATATCTAACTAAAAGATTCGTTGAAAGGATTTATATTTTACGAATTATATACACTAATAAAAACTGAAAGTGAACGATTAATAGCAATCCACAAAATTTTTAAGAAAAACTAGTATTTACAATTCTGATACATTTGAGATAAAAATTATAAAAATCAATGTAAGTAGATATCTATTTATATTTAGTACTTAATTAAAAGGCGCAGATGGGAAATTTAAGGACCAAGTTAGTGTAGGTTAGAAACAACATGAAATTAGCTATTTATATAACTAAATATAATATCAGTGTAGAATTTTTCACCTCAATTATAAGATCTACTACAAATAAACTGAATTATTATTGGAATTGTATCTTACGTGTTTTATATAGAATTGATAATTAAATAGCTTCTATTTCTAAGTAACGAATATTGATTAGACTATCTACCAAGTTAAAATTGTAATAACGCCATGCGCTAGCGTTTGAGCGTACATAATACGTAATATAATAGTAATAAATATTGATGCATTTAAAATAACATGTATATACATTGTTAATGTTATTGCCTCTCTCTCTTCCTCACTGTTACAATTTTCTCATCAATCAGTATAGTATATTATTTTTATAAGAAGTTTTTTTCGAGATAATTTGATTCTTACCCTTTTTCCTGTCGTTTCAGTTTCGCAACTACATTAAATTAATAATAGTGCCATGAATAGGGCAGGGAACAATAATTGCGCAAATCGTATGTTCTATAATTCATATTTATTACAGATCGTCCATTTATTTTCAGTTCAAGTAAAAATGACTGGGTCGTTTCCACGTCATTTTTATGTTCTTGTTTGCATGTATCCCTGTCTGACGTTTTAGTCAGATTCAAGATCAAAATTGATAGGAACATGATGTGAACTCATCAGTATTCGCGTACGTACTCGAGCAGTACTTATTTTAGGCACTTACAATTAAATCTCTAATAATGTAAATCTCCTTAAAAAGGAGTCGTAAATAAATATGACACTGGAGTAGGGAAGCCCCAGATGTATTTAACATTGAACATTTATCCACCGAAATAATCTAACTTTATATAGGTTGCATATGATGGAAAATTAGGATTTATTTTACTTTATATATTTTATTTAACAAGGAAAATAAATTAATAAATATTTTCATATTCTTTAGCAGGAAGGTCTACATAGGAATCTTCGAGTGTCTATTTGTTACATTTTAAAGCGTAGGAAGGCTAGACTGGAAGAGGAGATCCTTTAAGTTAAAGTATTTATGACAGAACGTCTTTTCGAAATTAAATGAATAGATAATATTTATCAATCTCAATCATATAATGGAAAATACTGCGATAGTAATAGATAATAAGGCGCTATACTGGTGCCGTTATTTGAATATCAATTTGTTACTTCTATATTTAATTTGTTCACAGTCATTATTAAATGTAAATAATTCACACGGGAGTGAATTATTTAAACCCGAGCCTGTTTTTAATAAACGCGTTATTAAGCTTAATTCTATGTTCAATTGTGAATACTAATTTTTAAAAAAGTTGTAACAGTGAGCGTTTATGGTGTGTAATATTTTTATCGGACTTACCCGGCTGCGGTTGCTGAGGCTGAGGTTGCGCAGTAGTTGGTTGAGCTGCATTGGCGCCGGGATGCGAAGGCGCCGGAGGGTACTGGCGTGGCGCCAGCACACCGCCAGGAGACACTAGCCTCAACGGCGTGCCATTGCGTCCGCCCATAACCAGCGAACCAGGGTCGTAATAGGGTATCACATATTGCCCTTGGCCGTTAACCTGCTGGTCGCCTTGCTGCGGGGTTAGCGGGCGACGAGGTTGCTGCGCCTGTTGCTGTGCTGGCTGCGCCACAAGACCAGGATACACGCCCCATGGAGCCGCTACGCCGTAGTACGGTGGCACACCTGCTATAAGCGCACTCACGTATGGCGCACCCTCTTGTCCAGCGTTAATAACGTACGGCGCTTGTGAAAATGCTTGTTGTGCAGCTAGTTGTTGTTGGAGTTGAAATTGTTGTTGTTGTTGTTGTTGCAAAAGCTGTAACTGCGCTGCCGCCGCTTGTCCTCCAGCTGCTGCTGCTTGTTGCGACCGAAACAATTGCTAAAATAAAGAAAAAAAACATTGATAAATTGGGAATTGCTAAAACTTATTATGAGAAATGTGTATATATATATATATATATACTATAATATAAGTAACTTTCGAAAAAATGAGTTTCAACAGTTTATTGTGATATTGGTGCTAATTCTGTTATTGACATCATGAAACTAAAATTCAATATAATTTGTTGTGTTGTTGTTATATACTTTAATCTCATTTACTTAAAACCTATTTTTAAACATCTCATCACACACATCTTAACTTTCACTAAATTTAGTTCGGTAGGCACCAACTAAAAGTTGATCAGAAGTACAGACTTCTTTATTAGTAAAAAAATATTTTTTTTTTTACTCTAAATGTAAAAATATAAGTGATAATAACGTTAGTAATTTAGTCGGTATGTATTTAGACGACGTCTAAGTTTAGTGTGACATGTCTAGTTTTGCGTCACTCGTTTACAAGTTCAACGCAAGAAAAGTAAAAGAAAAATTATGGCCTAAGTTGAGTATTTTAACTAATTTTGGTTAAGCCAAAGTAAATTTTACTTTTTTAAGTAATAAACAAGCGAGTGTCGCTGATTAACGTTTATTTGGTACTGAAATAAACAGTCACAGCTAAGATTTGATATATCCAAAAATAGACTATAAGCAATTAAAAATAAAGTATATAATCTAACAACAAAATTGAGTGAATTTTAGTTTATTGCAGTCACTCACAAAATTAGCACCTCTACCAAACTATACTGATTTATGATCGATAAGTATTTTTCGGGTTCCGTACCTCAAAGGATAAAACGGAACCCTTTTAGGATCACTTTGTAGACCCTTTTTCTTAGGAACGCATAGAGGTATCAAGCTGAAATTCATATCAAATAAATACTCAGGTCTCCCTGGTCGAAAAAAATCAAAAATCTAAGCCAACGTTATCAAAGGGACCCGTTTTGCTTTCAAATTTTCGAACTCGCAAGGGACTGGAAACCTACAGGGTACTTGCCCTGAACTAAGAATCTTGAAATTTGGTACCAAGCAACGTCTTATGCCACAGATAAAGAAAAAAGGGAATTGCATATAAAGTTTTAATTACATTATTTACTATACCTACAGGTTTTTACGAAACCCTCGGTGCGCGAGTCCGACTTATATTTGGCCGGCTTTTTTTTTAACGTGAAATAGGTACAATTTTCTATCTTACCAACTAGTTTTAGCTGATATAGGTATAAAAGACAGTCGGTCTCATTCCTGAGGAGGTAATGCATAACAGAGTAAACTAATATTCTAATAATATTTATTGGCCAAGCAACTGTGCATTGCATAGCGGTTTAATTAGTAGTGGAGCGTGTATTGTAGTTTTTTTTATCTGTGCGCAATGCCGTCCCGTGCAGCGCTCGAGGGCGACTCGTCGTGAAGTGCGCTAATTAACACAATCGTTTAAAAAGTTAATAACAGGCTCCGCAGTGTCCGACACACGTGCTTTTATAACACAGTCTTAATCTAACGTAGCAATATTTCACTAGGTGAATAAAAAGTTTATAAAAATGGAAGCGCTTGATTGCATAAATTTTTAAAAATATATATAGTGTAGTGAAGAATATTTTGAATGAAATGAATCAGAATTCGTGTGAATAGATATCGGAGTGTGATGTCATTAGAAATGTGCGGACTTCATCTACCTGTTGAGAGATTATTTGGCATCGGTCCAGAGATTTATTCAAAACGTAGCAACGTGGCTCGTATGAAATGTATAAACACAGCAGAAGTGGGACTGGACGACCATAGTACGAGCACGCCACCGCGGCACCGTGCCACTGTGTCTGTCAGTACAGTCTACTTTGTGTATACGTTTTAATCACTTGGTGCATAGTCTATGCAGTAATTGACTAAACAAGTTATTTGAAATGCCCGAGAAATATTAATAAGAATAAGTTAAATGAACCTAGGTGATGATGATTTTTTATCGCATTGCCTGAATATTATGAACATTGATACAGTAGTGTTAGACAACGTCATAAATAAGCCAGAACTAGGAATATACTAACATGTGCGCCATATAATACTTTGCCGTTACGTTTGTTCCGAAAGTTTCATGTCGAAAACCTGGCCAATATTAAAAAACGAATACTTGTTTTTTTGTGATTTTTTTATTTAATTTTGTAATAAAAATCTCGAGGTAAGTGTTACGCAGAATGTCGACTTCAACTACAATCAACTAAAACACCAAGATGCTACAGAGCCTCGCAACCATCACGAGAATAGTAGGTACCTATTTTATTTCAGTGATAAAACATACTGTTTACGTTATAGGTATAATATCGAAATCAACTAACGCAACTGTTGCTGTACCAAGTATGTACTTCCTAGAAGAATATTTTCGAAAGGGGAAACCATTTTTTTTTGTTTTAAACTACATATCACTTTAGGGATGGTCCCCGGAAAATAATACATTCGACTTTATACAAGTTAGCCAATAATATAAAATAATTGGTTAGTTAAATTTGGGTAGCATTTCCTGTAACTTGTTTGATTTTACGAACTGTTTGATTCGTTTAAAATTAAATAATACTAAAATTTATTCAGGAACATAATTTTTATATAACATAATAGCGTTGAATTTTCAAAATGTTGAATTGATGTTTTAAAATAACATAGTTGAAATTTAACTATGTAATTCTATAACATCAATTCAGAAAGAATTCAAAGGTTGAACTAGTTGTCAGAGCTCAAGAGGCCGCTGTTTCGACGATGAACTGGAAATAACTAGTCATGCACTACTAAACAAACACCTTTTCACTCTAGGTATAACAGACAGCTCTCTATGCAGAGCATCCATGAAGGAGGAAGAAACTGCTGCCCATGTCATCATGGCATTTCCTGGGCTGGCTGAATACCGGATGCGACACCTCGGATCGCTGAGGTTAATTCCAGAAGTCGTCGGTAACATAAAGGGTCTTCTTCAAAAACTTCGAGTTTCGGAAAACTAACCCGCGTAAACCTATAGTTGTCTCAGTATATTATTTGAGAGCACTGATTTTCTAATAAGTGCTCTCAGAAGCACGGGAGTGAAACACTACAACTTCCATACTTCATGCTGTTAAGAATCTCTAGTTGGAAAAATCTAACAACATTTTTGGCATATCCGGGGATCGAATCCGAGAACTCTTGATCGGCAGTCGCATAGCTTTACCAATGAGGCAGTTTAGCGACGTTATCGATGGAACAATATCTTACCATTTTTCTGTTCAACCGTTTTATTATTCAATATTATGGTCCCGAATGCTAAAATCATTGCGATGGCTGTTGACAGAAAATATTATTACAACTTTGGTGTACTCTTCTTTTTTCCTTAAAATATGGTTTACCGTAACCACATACGAGAAACGTTTACCGCCGCGAGATGCGATGATGATAAACTGGTAGGTTTATGCACTTAATTGTCTACAGTGCAGTATATAATACAAAAATATTTAGGCCATTATCAGTCATCTGTCTCATCATACTACTTAGTTACTGATCAGAACCCATTTTTATTCCAATGACAGATATATGGACAAAGTGCTCATTTTTTATTGTCTAAGTTAACTTCTAATACTTGTACCATTGAAAGCTTTTAATTTATTAATACTAATAACACTCCATAAAAACAATTTCCTTTAAACAAAAAAATTATTTGCGGACGTTTATTTATATGTATGTGATTACAGTTTTACCGAACCCGTTATAGTATTATAACATAACATCAGAGGTTGCTGCGATTTTAATTAAATTTTAATTCTAATGTATATTTACGACTCAAAACAGAAGCCATCTAGTCATCATCCCAATTTTCATTACGGTTGTACATTACCAGAGCCTATTTTATTTTTCATTAGCTAATTGACACCAAATGATTATCTGACATCGTAAACTTGGATGCGACATCGCTGGTAAAATTTAAAGTCTTATTCGTAGGGCGGGGGAATATCGTTTGATCTCCTGGTGCGAGAACGTTCGGTGCTACGGCAATTAAATTTATCGAGACGGTGTAATTGAGCAATGATTGTATCGTTGGCATACTCCCTGTGTACGTGTGCTAAAATGGACTAACTTGACCGCAACAAAATTAAGTCGCTCGTTCTACTGTGTGACTAGAAGATCGCAGCGGAGCAAAGGCGGCAGTGAGGAAGCGTCTCGCATTCAATTAGATGTTCAGTAATCCGGTGGCGGCGAGCTTCGATACCAATTACGGGGTTATTAGTGACGGAACGCGCGCTCGTGCTCGGCTCAACCCGGACTGTCATGCGGTTTTAGACCACCACGTTACTAAGACTTGTTACTTGATTTTTACTAAGTTACCACTGTTAAAAAATCAACTGGTAAAAATAAAAATGGTAGGCACTCATTGCTAACAATAAATAATGAGATCAACACAATGCAATACGAAAGGTAATCTACAATAAATTTTTGCAAACCTAGTAAGGTATATTTAACATAATCTAATATATTGTAAATGAGCGTTTGAATCGAGTAATGTAAAGCGATTCATCAACATTACTGAGACATGGCGCTGAGTCATTTCGTGGTTATGGTTTGGCTATGCCACGTAGAGCGACACCTTACAAAAGTTGGGTGGACGTTAGCAGAGCCTGATGTTTATTATTTATACGAGAGGACGAATTCTCCCGCGAGAATAGAACGCTCCGCCCGGCGACGACAAACAAATTACGCGACAAAGCAATCAATTATAAGGACAAGAACGTAGTTCATGGCTCTTGAATTGAACGCTGCGTCAACAAGAAGCTTTTAGTGGCGTCGACGAGGTGCTACGTGCTTCATGCAAACCTAACACCTTAATGTCTTCCACTGTTGTTTTCCAAACAGCCGAGAGCATCGCAAATTGAGATAAAAGCGTTTTATTTTGTAACGAATTAGATTGTCGATCAAGTAGGTACAAAGGTAATTTGGAGGAAATCGGAAACGACGGGGTCGGGAGTCACAATGAGATTACAGGGATATCGTCGGCCGTGGCGTGCCCCGCTGCTACCGTTGCGATGTCTTTGTTAGTGTATCTTGCTCTAACGAGTTTATCTGCCTCGCGGGCTGCAGTCTCTACAAGGTTCACTTTTTTCGTCTCAAGCTAAATTTTATCAATTCTTAGTATTTAGGCAGTAGTAACATTTAGCTTAATGCACAGAAGTAGTGCAGACAGCTCTATACTTCTAAGATAAATAAGTTGTATTAATATTTAAAAAAAAACTATGATTACACAACATTTAAAAAATGTTTTATAGAATTAAACATTGCATTTTTTGCTTAATTTTGTTTTGTGTATACATTTGTTTTGATTCGATTTTAAGTATTTCAAGAACCACGTGAAATAGGTTTTCAATATATTTTATTATTATTATTTTATATTAATACTAGTAGTAGGTTTATATTATGTATCTAAAGTGTTTTGAGGTTTGTCAGTAAACCTTAGAACAAAAACTCAATTTTAATACTGATCATTACTTAGTTGATTGAATACCTACACGAAATAGCGCTTTCAGATTTTCAGCGAAAAGGTGGCAAAGGGCGAGGGCGTGGCAGAACTGGGCGGAGCATCGCCACGCCCACTCTGGCACGCCCTACCCAAATAATTTTCTTAGTTTTCAAGTTATATTTATATAAGATAAAACTAATTATAACACTATATAATAGAGTAAGTACATGAACCACGGGTAACGTTGAGAAGTAATATTATACTTGGATACAAATAAAGTTCTCCGTATAGAACATATTTATTTATATAAAATTTTAAATATCGAATATGGACTTTATTTTAAATCTCAATATCAATTCCAAACATCATCATTATTGACTCTCTTGCGTCTGTTCCAGCTGATTAAGTCTTTGTCCCATACCTAGACATGGCTTTAAACTTTGCATACCTAATGTACCTATTAAAGTTTTTTACACCGAATTTCCTGTCCTAGCAAATAATTCTATTTTATCATCAAACGTATTTCAAGTAAACTTTCTCCTCTAAAAAACCGAGAGTAAGCGCGCATTCAAAAAATTTAATCATTCATTTTAAACAAATTGGCATTCTTAACGCTCGACTAATTTATTTTTCTAAATAGAGAAAATATACAATCGTATACCTTACATCTACCTACCCTATTACTTACTCTTGTGATTAAGCTATAAAGACGACATGTTCATGGATCTCGAACGTCACAAGTATGTTAGTGGGGTTGGAGATAGGCAGGTTGATATTTTGTATCTTAAAGGTTTGGAGATCGTTTCGATGGCAACAATTTTTTTCCACCGAATGGTTATGAGAGGTCTTACAGTATTTTAATATTAGCACATAGGTGGAGTGACAATTATTTAAGTTACGGCCATGGAATTATTGTCAGATAGTGTGGATTGCTGCGGCCCGTGAATGTTGTTTATTATTGCTTTGCTACCACCACCATACCTATTTTATTTATACAGGCGACAAACCTGTTTTTACATAATAATTTATTTAAAGTTTTATTACACAGTGATATTAGCGATAGAAATAATCCACCGATATATATATAAATAAAAAAAGATTTAATAAAATAAAAGTTAAGCAGTAAAAGTCAAATTTCTAAGCATTTTGGTTCCATTTGTTGCGAAATCTATAGTTATATGAAATAAAATATTTTTGAAAATGAATTGGTATGGTTATGATATTTTTATTATCTGTAGTGAAACTCTGTCACAGCTTCTAGATTTTAAGATACAAAACCCATATTATAAAAAAAATATTTCCTTCACGTTCGATAATAATCTCTTTAAGGCGTAGGTAGGTATTTTTTGAATTCAAATCTAACTTTATAAACTGTAACTTGATAAATGCATTACGATCGTTATTAAAAGCTCTGACCAATAGATAAGTAACAGTAGCTAGAACTTGGCAGCTATATAAATAAAAGGCTAATAAAAACAAATTATCTATTTACTGTAAGGTGAAAGTGATGTTTCCAACATAATTGAACTCTACTGTTAGTTGTTTTGTATATAGTCTACTTGGCGCTATAAATTTTGTCTTCTCATTTTTTATTAAAATATACTCATGAATAACTACGCCACGAAACAAGAAAAAAGCTGTTATAGAGACTGCTTACAGAAATGAAATCTTAAACCATATTGAAGAAAACTGCATGAAAACTTAGAACAATATAAGTATATGTGCCTTCTATATTTGCAACGTGAACGAGTATTTATTGGTCACAGTGGTGACGGCGAGGGCCGGGTGCGGTCGGACGGTGCTTTTATCAAAATTAGCAGGCGCGCCCGTGCTGCGGCGCACCCCAATCGTAAAAACCACCATCACGAGCTCGAAAGCGACGACGGCACTTGCGCCGCACCTAGCTGTCATATCATATCCAGTCACCCCATGACGTGCTTTTATTTACTAACACATTTACTAAGGGTGGGAAAATGTTATAAATCGTTCAATACCACTAAGTTAATTATTAAATAACAGTATGGATGTGGGTGGAATCTCTTGTTAAGTAAGACTAATTACATTAAAAGAAATGCTGCTTGCTATGTATCTCATTATAAATTAACAAACCCTAAGTTCATGTAAGAATAAATTCCTTAAACTTAAAATGTTAAGTTATATACAACCATAGCTTATGTACTGGTTTTTTGTACACTGGACCAACACGTTCTCAGTCACTAAGTCACCAGGCTATCAAACGAATAAAACAGATTTACGTAAACTGCAAAATTATGTAAAAGATTCTTGACAGATCAACTGCTAAAGTAAGTAGGTACTTAGTTAGATCTTTATACGATGAAAAAGGGTTTCACAGGGTTTTGTTTGTGTATTATAGGAAACATATGCGTGACCGCTTTGCGGTAACTTTCACTTTAGTACCGGACCACCACAAAACTGGTACAGTGAAGTGTGATGCACTTTCTTTTTAGTAAAATATTTTAAATTTTCTACACACAAGGGAAGTCTTTGAAGTTTCACTGGTTGGTGTATCTTAGTAGATTACTTATTCTACCAACTAAGGCCAGTGTCGTAATAATAGCTTTATCCTAGTTTCAGGTGAACAATAGCCGTTAGTTGATCTGAATGGTAATGGCTCTAAATCAATGACCGAAATGCACGTGTGATAAGTTGGTCATGTAACGAGGTAGGTAAGTCTTGCACTATATACATTGATTACTCTGTAATATGTATGCGTAGCGAATCGTTGCACTGTATTCCATTTTTATCTACCAAGCCGATAGACAACTACATCAAAACATTCTTGCATTATGTGCGGTTTTTTTTATTTGTAAATAAATAAACCAAACAATTAGGTTGCTCGAGCTAATTTACCGTGTGAATTTCTCGGCAGAAATTCTGAAGAATCCGTTGGTAAGTGATATACGATGAGGCAGGTTTGGTACAACAATGAGTCGTCTTCGACGTCATTCTATTATATTAATTCTCTAATTATCTATTAAGTTAATTCTGCAACTATAGAGAAATATGTGGTGTTTTGTGAACAGTTTTGTATTTGTAACACAAAGAAATTAAAAAGAGCAGTATAGTAACTTCATGTAAACAGAAGGAAACGAAAAATTAAGGATGCGAAGGTGGTGAAAATGTGAATATATTACACGGCAATGTAATCACACGCACGCAAGGAACGGGAGGTGGCTTATACCTGTGCCCGAATAACGCTACTAAAACCAATAATTCACCGTTACACTCTTTAATTTTGAGCAATTCTCAAAAAAGGAATATATTACTTGTGTAAATACATAATACGTATAATAAACTAGGTTGGTAAAATTTTCTGGTTACTTTATTCTTAATACAGAATAATATAAATAAATATTGTGGGTCACTCGTAGCTCAAGTAGTTATTTTATAGGTGACAACGAATGGTATAATGCGAAGTCCGTATTTGATGGTATGGACATAGGCGGGTAACAAGCCCATGTAATGAAGTGGCACGTTAGGACATGGGGTCGCACGTCCGCTCCAATTTCTCGCTAACTGAACCCTTAACGCAACGACCTCCGGGCTTTTACTGCAACCCCTAGGTAGTATCGGCGCATATATTTTAAACTAATTCGGCATATGATATACCAGGTTTATCCTAATACTTATAAATTTATTATGTGTCAGAAATCTAATAAACATAATGTATTATCATCTAGAAATTTATAATGTAGAGCATTAGGTATAAATTTCAAATAACTCCTTTATTCGGTTTTTTAGAACGAACAAAATTTTGTGAAGATTTTAAAATAGCAAGCTCATTTTCAGAAAATAAACGAAAAGAGAATAAGCAAAGTCAATCTAATTATATCGCTTGACGTGGTAGAGGGACAGCGAAATAGCTTCCTTAATTCTTCTGTTGTCACGGTAAGCAAACTTCTATTTAAGAAATGATTAAGCAAAAACCTGTCTAATAGCTTATCTAATACTAAAGTGAAGTTTTAAGAGAACTGTAAACTAATTTAACTTATAAAATAAGATAATAATACTTTAAGATTTTCAGAATTAGTTTAGGGATACATAGTTATTAAATAGCTGTGGAAAGAAGTTCCATATATTTTTACTTAATTATTATTAAACCGTATTACCGACAGCTTCATTCACTCTGCTTAAAATAATATGAACTGCTACTTTGTGGTTGAATTGATTAATTGATTATATACTGCCACAAAACTCATAATTGAATTATAATTGGTCTTAATGAGAAAAAAATCATTCAAACTTAACTTGCCTTTACTTATTGTTTTGGAGATAAATCTATCAGAAAAAAAACAAGGGCTTTTATTCCGAATGCTTATTGAATTAAAAGTAAAGGATGTTGATAGAACATACACAAGTTATATTTACATTATACACCTATTTAAGCCTCAACATCGTAAATAGGATCTAGAAAGTTTTTTTTTAAATTGTAAATACAGCATATAATAAGACTCCCGAAATCTATGTAACACCACAGATTATTAAAAAATTAATTACAAACACTTTATTTGCAATATTCAATGCGTCGCGGTGAAGCAACAGTGAAACAAAAAATCTTTTTACCGTGTTTAGTCAACAAGCGGATATTACAGTACGACAACCTCTAACGGTATTTTGATCCAAATTCATTGAGTTAGTAAAATTCTTAGTCGAGTATTCATATATAAGAAATTCTAATCCTTTGTTTTAAATGCAATTTGCTTTCTTTTTCTAGTAATATGCCATTTACTTCAAACAGAAGAAAGTCTTGCATGCTATAATATACATAATTAATAATATGACTTATCATATTTATATTATTTCATTTAATCTTTAGTCGCATATTTCTTTAATTTAGTAGAACATAGAAATCTTAGCATTTTAGATTTAACATTCGTCAACTAAAATTGAGTTTTTTTTATATAACGGTCGTTATAGACCTACGTGCGTCCGTTTGATTTGTTGAATACTTTAATAATAATTTTTATTAATATTATTACTGTCTATACTTAATTAATGGTAAAAAATATTTTTATTAATATTTTTTATCATTAATTAAGTATAGACAGGCAGGGGTTAGACATGATACTTTTACATTTTAGGTGATATGGAAACAGAGCGATGGTTGAGGTGAATGTACGCATGAACTGTGCCACACGCCGGAGAAATACTTCGGAGTGGATACCGTTAGTGGAACGCGGTCAAGCCGGCAGCAGCGGTACCGGTGTCCAACACTGCCTCTTCGCCACCTCACCATCATTTTCATTCAGTTATAACCTACATAAGGTACATTAATTGTGCGTGAACCGACAAACTGACGAATTTTTACGAACCTCATTTCTAAGACGATGACTTCAGCAGCGGGCTATTAAAGGCTGGTGATGAATATACAATCTACAGTAACTGTGAGACTGTTTATATCTTAGAATACGCATCAAATTTATTTCCTAAATTAATTGTTAATTTCTGAACTTATTGCAAATATGTAAAAAACTAGGGAAGCCAGCCTGAGGGACGTGACGGCAGGGGAGAAGCTTGTCTCAGAGCGTGGTAATCGGAGCGTTTCTAATACCCACGCTTTGCCTCAGTTTCACCGCACGCTTCTTGCCTCCATTCTTATTTATTCGTTTTGCGAAACTGTTTGAAATATGATAACGTTCAGTCGATTGCCGAGCTGCTCTAGGTTCTCACGAAACTTCACACGAAGTTCTTATAGTCGGTTCAGTTAGCTATTGAATTCCAATGATTACTGCTAACGGTTCAACAGTAGGCAGATATCAGTTTACAAAAGCTAGAGTACTTTAGGTGAGTATTGCGAATAACAAGGGAAAAAACTGGCATAATAATAATGAGGATCTAAGCGTATAAAATGAATATTTTCCAAAATAATTATGATGGTTGCGGCAGGTGAGGCGCGAAGTACAAGCGCGCTGCGGCGAGAGCAACAATTTGCATCACAAATGCGGGTGGCATTCGCGATGCGCCGCGACGCGCCACTAGCCCTGCGCCCAGTGCCCGCGGTGGCGAAACCCCACCCGCACCAGACAATATCATAATCAACACCGCGTGGACGCTTTTTGGATACCATGTGATTGCCGATTGTGGACCACAATAGTCATTAAGATGGAATGCCGTGAAATTCAGTGCAGGAATCACCAGCATCAATGGGATAACATTTTCAAAAGTAATAAGAAATCTTTCTTATTGACTATATTTTCGTGTCGACAAACGACTTCATAATAATTATTTTTATGAAATACTTCTTATCTTACACACCTTAATGCTTTTCTTTACCTTTTGTGTATTGTTATTTAATAAAAGACTATGCATGAAGTCGTTGACAGTAAAATTTCGTCGGTTCATCTAAATCTGTACTTGGATTCGGGAGAAGTAAAGGCTCTAAACGAGTAAAAGCGTCCAAGTTGAAAGGCGGTGAATTAATAACGAACTTCTCCCGCGACGCGTGATGACGGCCAACACGAGTAGCGCATTAGATGCCAACATCCAAAATTTGCAAAATCTCTAGGTAATTATTGTTTCATACTTTTTTCATGCAACAAGAAAGTGAAATTATAAAAAAATCAACAAGAAGAAACTTTTTACTTAATGTTTTTATATTTAAAAGTATGACAAGAAACGGTAAAATACTGATGCAAATTATTTGTGTCGATTTCACCAAGACTACGGTTAATTAAAAAAGAAAGGACGTCGAGTTACCGTTATGCTTCTAAAGCTAAATTATTTTTATATAAAATTAGTGTAACAATCGGAACCAGAAGACAACTTGGTATTGCCACAGTGTCAACAATCACTTAAAGACATTGAAAATGTCAAAGAAAAAGAGAAATAGAAACGCAAGTTCTGTTCTGACAAATAGAGTCAATTTATTAAATTGTAAGTCAGAGATTCTGCGTTGAAATATGAGGACTATTTGAACTAAACGATGCAATCACTGGCGGATTTAAGAGATCCTACCTTGCTGTCTTGATTTTTACCCTTTTACTAATAGCGGTAGACCATCGTTAAAATAGGATTGATGTCGGAAATGTAGTAGAGATGTAATAAATAAAAATGTAACAAATTAATTGAATTCAAAAAGAATTTTCCTAAAAGTGAATCTGATAGCAATTTTTATGTTATTCACGCCATAAGAATATACGAGTGTTCTATACAGCAAGAGTACATATGTGAAGACGTGTTCAATATTGAAATAAATCTCAGGCGGAATGACTCTGTTCAAAATTAACCAGGGTGTCGTATAGAGCGTTAGCTTGGGAGGAACGGGCGGTAAAGCGGTTCTTAATTAAATCAAGAGACACGTCTCGTCGCAGGTACCTCAATCACGCGACCCCAATAAACCCATGTGCCAAACGAATATGTTTTATGTCATGTCAAATTACTTAAGAAAAGTACGGTTCCTTCGGCACACTGTCGACAAAATTACAAACATAGATAATAGAATCGCCTGGACAATATTGTTTAACAAAGAAGAGAGACGAGTTTTTTAATAGTACTAAATAATAGAAAATCTGTCAAGACTGATAACGAAATGTAGAGTACGCAGTATCTATTCATTACAGGCATTACGTTGGCACATTATGCTTTCTAGAATAAGCTCTGATGTGTTCATAAATGAATTGTTAATAACTTTTTATTATTCAACGAAAAAGATATAGTTATTATCAAATAACTATATTTATTTTTCGGTGAATTACTGAGTTAATGAGATATATTAATATATATTTTATATTGTAAGGAAAAATCATTGATTTTTATTTCTAAACTTTTGTACTTGACTTTATTTATTTTCTTTTCATCTCATAAATGTTTAGGAAATTAAAATAAAAAAGGGGTAAAAATGCGTGGAAGTTCTTTTCACGAAGTATAGAACTTGAACTTATGAAGCAGTCGGATGGATGATTGGCTGTGCAGCGGTCGCTCTCATTATTTCTATAACTAGCTCGCGACGACCCCCGCTTGCTTTCGGATGTTGAGTCTCGGTCACGGCAATTAATTAACTGGCTAAACGGTATCGTGTTTTACATTCTGATGTTTACGCTACTCTCCAGCGATAATGTCGCATGTACCGAAATGACAGCAACCCCTCTACTCATATTAATTAATAAATAATCAGCTTGACTTACCTCACTAAAAAATTAAAGAGTTTCATTATTGAGCTCGTTATCGTCACTAAAGTCCCGTGCATACTGATTGCTAATTTAAATGAGGAAAGTAAAAAAAGGTTAATTAGATACGTAGACCAGACCTTAATGAGTGGGTACAGTAGTAACAATAAGATACAAATGTGAAGAAAAAATACGCGTGGCATACTTTCGTGGCAAGGTATGAGAAAGCCACTCTACAACAAATAAAAACTGATCTTAACGCAGTTTATACGCATATTTCACAAAGTTTAAATTTTATTGATTTTAGTAAATTATTAAAATTTATTGGCCTATATCATGAGAAACACATAACAATATCAGGCACAAAGTAAAAGAAGCACATTATGGTGTCGTAACAGCTGGCAGTGGTTGTTACTTAAATTAGTTAACAATGACACATTTCGCTGGCAAACAAACAGAGAGGACTTCTAAATAGACCGCACGCTATTCTCGATCTGCTGGCGTCACACGACACACCGGTGCTGACTCACGCACTGTCGCCGCACACACCTCAAGGTGATGCCTTTCAGGAGAACGATACTACTATACGGGATAGGGCACCACTTTCACCATTGCTCGCTAACAAACACATAATACAATGAGCGACTAAATGCATAAATGAATGAATCGTGTGGNTTTTTTTTTTTCGTCTTTTGGTGGATCACTGACATTACCAGCGATTGAAGTGGTACCATGGGGACTTACAGAATACTAGTTTAAGTATTTCTTTCGTTGCTTTTTACCGAGTGAGTGAGGTTAACGGAATTCCAGCCTACCTTTCCACTTGAGTCTTTTGAGACGCAAGCGTCCATTGGCGGTAGTCAAAAAAGATCAATTAATTGACCCCTATGTCCATTCACATCCTATAGAATTGACAAATTGGAATTTTACTACAATTTATAATGTAATTGCTAACGTAAGCAGACAAGTTTCGGCTTTATTACTGCTAACAGATACTAACTAGGTATTACCATGGTTCTAGTAAACTTTTTAGCCAGGAACTATGTGCGCACTTATTATACAACCAAAACTAACGCATGTAAAGGTTTCATCGGCATCATGTTTCTGTATGTGTAAAAACGATATATCTAATGTAAATGAGTTAACAAGTTTGTTCGATAGCAAGACAACAGTAAGGTAAGAGCATGCATGCGCGTCGAACGCGGCCTACTTGCGTTACGCAACCGAATCGCGCTCAGCACCGACGCTCACCAGGACGTTGATCTCGTGCTTGAACTTGAAATAAAACTTATTTATATTAAAGGAGAAATATAAGTCTTAGATTTTTATGTTTCTTAAATATGACCAAAGAATTAGAGAGCAAAAGCAGATACGCCGATAATAACATAGTCGGTACTAGTTACACAAGAGGCGACCCCCTGATCTGTTATCGCGTATTAGCAGCAATATGTCTTTCTAATGCTTACACCTTTACGTAAACCTTTTTAATGAAAACTTCGCTTTAAATGTAAGTTTCCTAATTTTAACACCCGATTGACAACAAGAAGTCTGCTTATATCACATTGACTGAATAGTTTACAGTAAAGCTATGTAAAAACCTGCCTAAATTAAATGCTGGTCTATAGCGTTTAAGTCGGTCTAAGTTTGGTGCAGTTACAGCCAAACAATTCCGATCCTGCGTATATTAACTCATATAGACTCTTGACCAGGTATAGTCACCAGGATTGAGATTTTAATGAAAATAATTTTACAGCATATCAACGTAGCAAACGTTGGCCGGAAATTGTAGGAAATTGCGAGAGAAAATGAGTTCGGCCCTTTGAGAGGTCCGGTTTTAGAGACAGGCATTTAGAATTTACATGCATAGAATATTTGGAAATAAGACTTGCGTGTTTTAAATAATTCGTCAAACGTCATTTGGTTTATAACACAACAACATACTAAAAAAATCCTTATTTATTGATGATGTACAAATATTAAATTGAACAAAAAATAATGGTTCTCTATCAATCACAAGAACAAGAGGGCGCTTGCGGTCGTTCAGTCCAGCAACAAAACATTTCTTTGAATAATGAATGTAGTTAGGTATCATGTAACTGGACGTGATATACGCCATCGTCGGCCGCATGCATAATTTCACTTATTTTATGTGGTTAATTGTCGAAAATGACCGTTAGTGAAATATATTACGGCAAACCGACGCCGACACCGCCGGTGGCGGCTAATGTATTCCGTGGCCAGGGTACCTCGCCCGCCCTCGCCTTCAAACGTCTTTGTGTTTTACATGTAGGCAGGGATAAAACCACAATATAAAACTTGAAAGTAACCCTACTAATCGCATAAAGAATTTTGTAAGACACTCCAAGGTTTGAGATTGTACGATTTATTCACTGCATCCATTAGAAAATAACCATTTTTTAGACGTACCTATAACTTTACTAAAGAATAAATGTTGTTAATAGTAAACATGTTCTAATACCACAATGATTTAACAAATCGATATGAGAACATATTTAATAACGCCAACGTATTTCAGAAATACATCTAGGGATCAAAACACTTACAATTTCAAAGTAAAAAAAAGAACCTTAGAAAAGTTGAGATTAAGAGCAATAAGATAAATGAGATTAAGTCGCGTTGTATTTACTTTTATTTCCGTATTAGGTATGTATTTTATATGAGCACAGAACATACATTTGTACGAGATAGATAGATCGTCGTTTATGTGCACAATCGCGGCGGCCCGCGTCTACAATGCGCTGCATTACAATTTTTCAAAGCAGACACAAGCGACAGAGCATAACAAAAGAGCTAGGAAGTCGCAAATAAACGAGCGCTGCGGTGAACAAGTTGTATTGCACACATACCGTGCCTACGCCGTAGAATCGTAGACGTAAAGTACGAACCAACACGTCATTTCATTCGAAGGCATTGCTCGATGTTATTTCTTAAATCATTAGAGATAGTAGAAAATTTTATACAGTTATATTTCTGAAAGAGGCACCATGAATAACCCCTGATACACAAAGACTATCCAATTTGTGTAATGTAAGTTTCGGACGTTAAATGTAAACTCTCAAAAAGCTGCAAGGTAAGGCGGTTGGACAGAGTATCTCTACATTTAGCGCTTTCCGGCGCTACGGTGAATACGGGGAGATCGGGTGGTGAGATATGGCCATTGCCGGCCGTCCGACCGCGTACGTCTGCGATAGACGCGCAATGGATGGACAGCGCGATTAAAAAGCGGCCAAGTTATACTCGTGTCTATATCAAAACCACAGCTAACTTTGAACTCTGAACGCTAACAGTACATCAAACTATCTTAGTAAGTTCCTAATTATATTATGACCTCTGGCAGGAAATCGTACAACTTACAATATAAATAATAAATAAATGTGGTAATCTGTAAATATAAATAATTATAGTGTAGGACGTCCACAGCCCAGGTGGAGTAATTTGCGCAAGACGGCTGCCAGGAGCTGGATGCGAGAAGCTGAGGATCGAACTAAGTGGTGGGCAATCGGAGAGGCCAATGTCCAGCAGTGGACAGCGATAGGTCGATGATGAAGATGATGGTAAACTGAAACTGTTCCCCCATTTAACTAGTATTCTTTTTTTATGGATATAGGAGGCAAACGAGCAGACGTATCCCCTGATGGTAAGCGATTACCGCCGCCCATGGACACCCGCAACACAAGAGGCGTCACAAGTGCGTTGCCGGCCTTTTAAGAAGGAGTACGCTCTTTTCTCGAAGGTTTGAAGGTTGTATTCTGTTTTTTTTTAATATTTTTTTTTTGTAATTTATAGGTATATTTCGACAAAATTTAAATTAATGTTTTTATCGTCAATGTTAATCAGTTGTAATTACAATATAGAATATAAAAACATAATGACCATAATACATTTAGACCCCGACAAATTTCATCCTGTTAAAAGAACATAAGAACCTTACTTCGGGTTCTCGGGTTTAGTGCTTAGCAACACATTTGGGTAGTCATTTTTATTTGTTTGTCCGTTCATTTATTAATTGTTTTAATAAAGATGCGATAGAACCATTATAGGGTATGATATGTATGTTTTTTTTTGTGTTTGTGACCTGTTTTATTTGCAAATTATTATAAAATTTCGAATCGATTGGGTTAATTATTTTTTTATATGCTTGTTATTGTCAGGACCAACATTGTATAGAAAAAAAAATAAAAGAAAACCGGAGGTATCAGTTTTTCTTACTGCGACTAAGCAGTCGTACTTACTGCGGCCCTGCGGGAAGTTATGACGGGATTACAAGTTTTTGATAATTCAAAAAATTTTCACAAAAATGAATAGGCGGTACGAAGTTTGCCGGGTCAGCTAGTTTTATATAAATTATAAGTACCTATATAATTATTAATTTTATGTGTTATAAGGAATATCGATGAGAGTGGCGTACAATATGAGAGGTCCAAATCCAGAAGTCGACTGCAATAGGCTGATGATGAAGATGAATACACAAACCAGACCGAAATACCTCATTTATTGATGACGTATATTTATGATTATTTGTGTAATTGGTCATATCATAATAAGGTGACTATGACTGGTTCCAATAAACTTTTAGTATTCCTGTGAACGTTTGATCGAAAGTGTGACCAATATATATTATTAACACAATTCATGTAGCTTTAATACCAAAATGTGTAAAACAATTTTAGAGAAACTTTCAATGCATATTTTAGAGCCAAACATATAACTGACGATAGGTAAGTATGTTCTATTGTGTAAATCCATGACTTCTATTTAATAACCAACTAGCGCAAAAAACTGGTTTGTCTGTTCAATGACAATTATTTTAATCTTTACAAATGAGTAAGATTTCTTGTTTACTAAGAATACCTTTTAATGTCAATACTAGCAGCACCTAGCGGTATTTATCCACGGTTTTTGTTCCTTATGAATCTGATATTATTCACTATTTCATTGTATTAAATTTTATTTTCACGTAACACAATTTTTTATCTTAATCGAAGTACCTGAAATTATTCCTTATAACATCAGCTATTTGTCAATGAAAGTCCCGTCAAAATTTGTAAAGCCGTATGAGAAATTATCACTAACTATGTAATATGTAATACTTTCATAATATGTATTTAGTGAAAAGTTGGTTATTAAAAATTCCAAACAAACTTTTCGATTTAATGTATTTGTTAAGATACATTATTATGAAAGCAAAACAAGAGAACAGGCCTAACATAATTTGTCCATATAGTTAAAGTATTTTATTGTATGTATATTTTAGCCTAAGTAATATTATAGATTTATATTCGAAAATTTTTGTTAAAGTCGTTGTCACAATAGATGACCTATTTTGTAATGCCAAGTTCAAGTGCATCATAAGACCTGCATCATCTTTCAAACAACTTAAATACATCAAGCTACTGAAAAATCCTTGTCTCCAATTATACAATTATAATTTTACGAAAAATTTACCTTACAAAAAAGAACAACATTAAAAATATTACAATTGACATAAAGTACCGGTAGAGCCGAGTGCGGGGTCACGTTCACACAAGCGGTTCTACCGGTTTAATATCGACCTAGAAGTTTTATTGGTTACTTAATATACATATGTAATTTAAACCGATTGAAAAGCAAGTCGAACAGACAACTGTATACCGCAAAAGAGAAATCTGCTGTTTACCTCTGATGCGATGCAAAACTGCACTTATTTAAATTCAGTATATCGATCATTTACAAATTTAAACCTAACGATATTTACAAAATAACATAGTGTATTTGTACCGTGTTGAGTTGAAATTTTCTTGTAAAATGTTGGGAAATTGATACTTATTAATAATTAATAGCGTTTTTACAGAATTATTTGCTTTAAATATTTGTGTTTTTTAACATTAAATTAATAACAAATAACTTAGTTTTGTACATGATTGTATATTTATTTTATATTCAATGTGTGTCCATATATAAACAACCACAACTTTGCGGTAAATAAACAATGACCAATAGTAAATGAATGAAAAAGAATAGAAAGTTTCTTACAATTTGTAGTTTGAGATCTTTTCCGGCCGCGGCAGCAGCAGTGACAGAGGTCGTCACTGGTGACAACCACTGGTGTAAGTTAATATAACGTTTTGGTAAAAGTTTTAGTGAAACATCTGCTTGTGCATAAGCCCTTTCGAGGCATGCCGCAGCCGCGCCGTCTAGCGCGAGCGCCGGCTCAATCAGGGCTCCGCCACCCTCTAACACTACCATAATAAAAAAATATTGTCACTCGCAAGTTTCAAAACAACACTACACCTGAGTCACTTCACAATCGGCAAGCTCGAGTCTGTGCTACATGTCTCTCGCGAGGTACGTAGCGTTCGAGCAGCGAGAGTCGCGGAACTGACGCGCCGCGCACCTGCCGCCGTCGCGCCACCCGCGCCCCCTCTAGGACCGCCTACAGACTCGTCAACAAACACCGTTGCTGCAGCGGTCACTCGGTATCCAAAGCTTTGCAGACATTTTTCGCCCCATTTCGACTTTGAAAATCATAAAAATCGTCATGAAGAATATCGCTTGCCTAACATAGACCTTACCATAATATTCTACCACTTGAGTTATACGGAATATAAACAAATAATAAAAAAAATATTTCGGACATCTTACACACAACGCCATCTAGTCCCAAGCGAAGCAGAGCTTGTGATGTGGGTCTAGACAACAAATATATAACTTTTTTTGTAAATACATACATAATGGATAGAAAACACCCAAACTCCGAAACAAATACTTGTAGATCATACAAACAATTGATCCGACCCTGGAATTGAACCCGAGACCTCAAGCACAACAGTGGCGGTGGCGCAGTGCATGCGTATACAGTTTAGGTACAAGGCAAATTATAGACACTCAGATTATTAATCGAAGACAAAAGCGCCACCCTTGATAACTAATTGGAATAAGTTTTCCATGCACGAGCCAACACTAGGCGTCGTCGATTTCTCACCACGTGACCAATTTTACAGCCCCTCCTTATTTCAATAATTCAAACGTTACGACTCTTAAACAATCAACACCGACTTTCAAACTCAACAATTAAGGCACTCTCAACAATTAAAGCTCACCGAGCCAGTTGCTAACAAAACATTATGGATAACTTTATAGTACATGATAAATATACTGTGATTCTGTAAATAACTTTCGTCAACCAAAATATTAAAAGGAAAATGTCATCGAAGTGCGTGATTCAAACTAGAATCCAATTTATGAGACTGTTCCCACGGGATATTCTGAAACAATGATAAAACTTCAGAAATATTTCGTTTCTATCAGTCCGAAGCGACATATGTGAGACTAAAATTCGTTCTATTGTTAGGTATATAAGAAACATGAATGTTTAAAAGATTACATCCATGTTAGACAACTAACGACATAATTTACTAAGCCATAGCAACGGAACATTTAATAAGTGGAAAGTATATTCCGCAGAAATTAATTTGCCATAAACACTGGTATTAATAGACGCAAGACAATAAGCCACCCCCAGTGAACTCCTAGTGCGCGACCTAATGTATTACAGCACGCGAGCAGCGTCGTCGTCGCACCCCCGACCTCCAAAACGTAGCTTTCATTTGCATACAACAGTTATAAACAAGATGATGTTAAAAACCACTCAATGAAATATCAAACAAAAATAAACGTAACAAAAAAGTGTCAGTCGTATAAAAATAAACAAACGGTAACAACAGACTCGCAATGAAATTGGCATCATCAATTATTTCAAGATTCAAAGGATTGTAGGAAGTAATCCATCTCGACAGTAACTGTCATTCCAGTAAACGTAATTAACTTTCTTTTCCTCAGTCATTTTAAATGATCTTTTTAGACTTCTTGACAACGTAAATAGACTATCGGATATGGTGGGGCCCAGTGGACAAATTGTGCGGTCCTTATACCAGGCCATCATAATTCATTAAAGAAAATTCAGATATTTCTGCATTACTAAAGCTGAAATACAAAATCACATTAATTGTGGCATAGCTTTAATAAGGATCATTAAAATTTAGTAACAACGCTATTCATCATCATCATCAACAACGCTATTACTGTGATGTAGTCAATATAATATTAAAAAAATCTCGTGTCGCGGTGTTTGTTACCAAGTTCCTCCGAAACGGCCGGACTGATTTTATGAAATATTATGTACATATCAAGTAGGTCTGAGAAACGGCCATCATTAATTTTTCATACCCTTAAATGATGAGGACTGACCCACTGCAGTTTTCTTTTATTTTACTAGCAAAACGTTTTTCGGGTCAGTTAGTAAGTAATGTATACATACATATGTCTATTTGGTATACGTATCAGCTATTCCGATGATTTGACAAATCTTATAGCAAATACATAAGTGACTTTTGACGTGATTGCACTTGAAAACTATTAGTCTAAAAGCCGGTGAAGATCGATTTGATAACCAGATGAAACTTTTTTTCTTGAAATTGTATTAATTAATGAACATATCTATGATAGCTTGCCCATCGCAAAACTATAATGACTTTTTTCAAACTTAAATTCATTTTTAACCCATTTTTATCATCCCTTTACTCTATTGATAACCATCATAGATGTATTCAATTATTAATACAATTTAAAACAATAAAAGTTTGATCTGATTATCAGATGGATGGTAAGCCGATTTTCACCGGCGTCCGGCTCTTGTAATGTATAATTATTACCCACGAGTTATACTTGAGAAGCTTCAATAAGAAGATTCGTTTTTGTATGCGAGCGAGTGTGTCAGTGGGAAGGAACTTAATGTCCATCTCTTTGCTTTCACAGCTTGACAGTCTATGTAAGCATTTCAATAATGACTCTATTGTGTAAACCGTGTATTGTGTACCGATGTGTAAAAATATCTAAAAAGATTAATAAAATAAATATCATTTATCATATTATTTAAGCCAACCCATCTCATCACACAACAGGCCATGTACCGAAACCGATCCACATTCGTGTCTTCGTCGAGATCTGTTTATAGCTTTCATTAGACTATAACATCTAAAAGTTAAAAACTGGAAATAAATGAAGAAAATAAAAGGCCTAGGTCCGGCAGTGGACGTCTTTTGGTTGAGATAATCAGAATCATAATGATAAAATTGTTTCTTAGAATTGTCATTTGTCAACGGCTGAAACATTTAATGACACAACGAATTCACGGACAGGTAGACACTTAGCTCTGTGTGAGCTCAATTATTCACATGACACGCCCCGCCCGCCGCATCATCCGCTTGCTGCCAAATTAAAAGTAAATAACGAAATGAAAACAAGCGGCCCACGCCGCGAGGGACTCGCAAACCTTTTACCGCTGTCGAGTAAACAACTAGATACAGCTAAACACACTTTATCATTCTATCGGCTATCTATTTGCGAATGCAGATAAAATCGCTGAATGCGAAATATGCACTGTGGCACGTAAAATAAGTACATACGCATCAAAAATATGCAAAAAAAAACTTTAATAAATAAGATGTTCATTGTGTACAGTGTTAACACAATTAACGGTATCGTATAGTTATAGCGAGTTAAATATCACGATCATTCGAAATTTTGATAGATTAAACTTAAATGGTAATCACCATTTCTGCCGTTCTATGTTTATGTAGTATTGCACTACTAATAAAGCACATCCCCTACATAATAATGTCAATTGTTATTCAGAAAGTTTTCCTTTTATACATAATTTAAACATTATAACATTGAGTGATGTGTGATGAAAGGTTGTAATTGGACTTCAAGACCTACAATATTAAAAACGAGCTTTTGCCCACGGCTTCGATCGCGTAAAAATACATATTTTCATCCCCTATTTTACCCCCTTAGGGTATCATTTCCAAAATTCCGCTCGTAGTGCTCTCGTTATATAAAGAACTTCTTTCTACATGCAAAATTTCAGGATTCTAGGTTCAGCGGTTTGGGCTGTGCGTTGATCTCTGATAATTTTTAAAATTTGTTTGGTTATGGTTTGATGACTGTACTAAATGTATACCTAATAAATAAAAAAAAAGAAATTAAACCGTTACTGAAAATCTGCTTATTTTATATGCGAGAAACAAGGTATATTTACGGACATCTAACAAACAAGTCTCAAGCTAAGAGCAGAGTTTGTATTATGGGTACTAGACAATAAATACATACATATTATACATAGAAATAATCCAAACTCTGAAACGAATGCTTGGCCCGACACAGGAATCGAACTCGAGACCTAAGTACAGCAGTTGCTTATGCTACCATTAGCGCCACCGAGGTTGTTTGCTTATGTAGACCATTTATTTTTTCTAAATCTACATAATCTTTGCTTTAGATTTTTAAAATACACGATGTTTGTAAAAAGGAACTACCTACTAGCTAAACCAAAGAGCACTATTCTCAACGGAGAGCAATTCCAAAGAACAATGAACTGGGATGAATAGTAGCGCCGAAGTAAAAAGTATATTTACATCATATGCATATTTGCAGAACCGAGAACATAATAACGCCGTAGATACACATATATTACGTTCCATACAGTATAAAATACGAAGCAATAGGTAAATAATTAGTTATTTAGAACATTACTAACATTGACTAACAAACATTTTGTAACGTGCTAAGCATTGGAAATATGGAGCTCGGAGAAAAGTTTTGCACGAGATCATTAGTGAAAACATCAGGTCCTTGTGGGGGCTAGTAGTACGCGTAAGACAGGTGAGACAGTAACGAGCTGTTGCCTAGTCATCGTCAGGTGCGGGAACAACCCCTTATAGCGAAAACTGTCACACACCAAATTATGTCAGGGGGCTGTATCATTATTCGGACATGACTGAATACAATAGCTAGAGGTTTTTTACAAATATTCGGGACACGAACATCGTGTTAGCAATCATATATTTGTGAATTTACGAATCTAGCAACAATCGTACGTATTTAATTATTATAGCCACTAACAGATTTCAAATATCTATATATATATATATATATATCGTTATTTCGCGTAAATAAAGGGAGACTACGGACTATCGTTTTATTCTTAGGTTATTTCGTTAGTAGGCAAATCCATTTGATTATATTTAATCACACCGAATACTGGTATTAGAGAATAATTAACGTGATAGGTAATATTGATTAGCTTTAGCTAAAAGAAACAACGTTTACCAGAACATGCTTTTTCTATTTTTTAAAAATTAATAATTTTTATAAATTACTGTTATGAAGAACGACATATGTGGAAAGAATGTAGGAAGTGATGGTTCTCGAGCAGCTAACAGCAAACCAAGCACAACAGCAAGTTGAATGGCCGAGGAATCAGCGGACCGTGTCATGTACGGCTTCGCACCTCACACATATACTTAAAGTAAAACCAAGACGTCCTAACAATATATTTTATAACTAATATAATTATTCTATTCTGATCTTAAAACTTTATGATGAAAGGACTCTGCCTTCTACTTGGCACGACTAATTAATCTGGATTATTAACAATGAAACCGAGTCTATACCGACAATAAAGAGCAACTTAGCAGATTTATGTGACAAAGCGTTTTATACACAACAAAACCACCGATTCGAAAGAACAATTACGCGAGTCAAAGCAGGTATCTCGGAAAAGCGCGGCGAGTTATAACAAATCGCTAACGTAACAAAAGAGGCTTTCTCGCGGCCATTACAACGGGATGCACAGAGAAAAGCGAGGCGCGAGTACAAGCAATGGTGGCACGGCGGGTGGCCGCCTACGATTAGCGTATGCGGGCACAGGAGGCGGCGGCGGCGGAGAACCCCAGGGACAAGCCCAATTTACGATTGCTGCAAAGAATATCTTCGACATGGCATTTTTGCGAGCCGCTAGTGACCACTACCTTCTATTCGATATACCGGTATAGTTTCGAATTTTACTAAGAAAACAAAACGATATTTATTTGTATCGATTGAATATATAAAATTTCACTGCGAATGCGAGGTAGTCAGGTCGGTGCGGTGTAACCGTAATAAGGGCCACCATAAAACGTTACATTAGGTAACAGCGGCTTCTGGGGCGGCTATAAATATCTCCTTTCGGAAGTAAGGCCAGTGTCCCGTGGGAGAACGACACATCGTGGAGACGGGCGGCCGTGGACGTGTTGGACGAATAAAAACATCTCTCTCACCTCGCGTGCTCTTGGAGTGAGTGAACGTGAGGCCTCAGCACTGCCAATCAATATCACTTAGCAATAACTGCGATCTCTCACATATGGAACATTATTTTTATTGCATCGTGGTCCTGAAAATATAACCTGAAACTCAATCAAACTAATCATTATGCATGGGTTACTGTTGTATTTTAATAATGTCAGGTTTTCAGTATTAAATCTTGTTTTCACGTCACGTGAAAATTGATTGTTTATTGTTTAAGAAGATCATCTAATACTGTACGACAGGTTAATTAATTTAAGAAAAGAAAGCAATTAAGCTGCAGAGTATTAAATGGCACATATAGAATAGATGCAAAGGTATAAATACTAGTTTTGTGTGGCTTTCACAAGAGAAACGTTCATAGTTTCACTCGTTTCTTGTCAGTGAAACCGAACTTGAATATCTCTCGCAAGCCAAGTACTTAACGCTTATTCTACTTTAAATACGCCTAGATGCATACCCAGATAATATATTATTAATATTTTTACATAGAAGAATGTACAAACCAAGAAAGTCGAATTTTTTTGCAAGAATTAAATATTTTGTGGATACACGGGAGTCACTTTAATTTTTTACAAAAGGAACAGTGCAAATGTTACAATTTCAATGTAAGTCATTAATAATTCTTGGAAGCCAACATTGTATACCGTTTCTACCCGGGTCAACACAATCCCAACAAGTTGAATAAGTCAAAATCATCAAATTACCTTAGTAAAGCAAGAATGCAAACAAGGGGAGACCATCAAATTGCTTGCGTTATTAGACGGACCTTAAAAGTTTAGGGCGGTCTTAGTTTACAGAGGTAAGCTCGAGGTTAGGCTAAGTGAGTTTGTTTTGCGGTAATGTCAACATCACATGACCAAATAACTAACTAACAGAATGAACAAGTGAATTTGGCTTATTTCTTTATGATATATAGTGTTTCATTATCAATCGACATACTCGACATAGCTCCATCAAGCGTAACAGGCATAGGTAATGGAGTCAATGTTGGTTAAATTAAGTCCCAAGCGAGACCTTGTACATTCGCCCAGTTTATGTCCATCAAATGTCACATTCAAGCACAACGTCGATATACGGATACATCTCACTCTCCGCGTATACTTACAAACCAAATTGCTTATTACGGTGGGATAAAAGTGTACCAAAGTCCTTTTAGGTCTGCAATTGTCTGGGGTTTCATTTAAATTAGAAATGTAATTAACTTCATTTTTGTTTTCATAACGTCTGACGGAACTTGGCTGAATAACAATCTGCGAGACGGGTAACTGAATTTTAAATAAAAGAGCGAGACGTCGAGGGCGGCCGAGGCGGTCCCAAGTTTTGTCATTGTTTCTATATTGCGCAGGGCAATTAGCGCAACTTGGACTCGCTTCGACTCTACAACTGAACCAGCGCCATGGACTCGCTCCTGCCAATCAAATTACTACAAAACCAATCTCCGAACTCCTTGCCTTTCGTGTCGTAACATCAACACTTAAAATAATAAAAAATCACAATAAGTATTCCAATTCTAACATTGCATCGAAACTTAACAATATTTTTTTATTGCATAATAGTGTGTGATATTAATAAATATAACTAATTTGTTATGGATACTGGGATATTACCTAAGCTAAGAATGTATGTGAAGTGCAGTAGGTAGTAACATAGTATGCGGTAATTACCCAGCCGTATCCAACAGCGCGCGGGCGACATCGCCACTGTACACGGCTGTGGGGCGGTAATTACCACGCTCCAAGGGGTAGCGGCACGGACGCTATCCTGTCAAAAGGTTCGCGTGCCTAGCGCAGGACGCCCGTTTTAAACGCTAGCGAAGAAGCCGGGCCCCATCAGATAACATGCAATCAATTTCGCGATCTACATGCTCTACGTCGGCACCGCCCCTGGACTGACGTCACGACGGTAAGCCGTAGTGCTGGCTAACCACTTGGTACCGCCTGGTCTATCACACAAGTTCCGACATTAATATCATCTTAGAGAATAGATAGGAAAATATGTTAAATGTTTAATATAGCAGTCGTCGACGTCATAAGCATTAGTCAATCGAAAATATATCTGTTTTAAATGTTGTTTTTGTGTTTGGCTTTTTAGTTTAATCAAGGCATTCAGACGCTCTGGCATGAGGTTAAGTCACGCGATCGTTTTATCGCACACCTTCTTTCTGTTTTATAGACAGATAAAGTTTGTTTAAAAACCTCGCATGTCTTTACTACATTGCTGTCCTTGTGACAAGTGGTGTAACCCTCGACATCCCATATGAACAAAATTAAGGCTTTAAAAATCCAGTAGACGGGTAATAATAAGTGTATATTTCTATTAACAGTATATGTTTTCGATATTTCTCATAATTTTCACAAAACTCTATTGATATAGCTTTTATCACTAGTCCTCTAGCTAGTGTATTTTTATTAAATCTTTATTTACGGAGCTTAGCCACAATTTTGACTATGTCGCTCAGCTAGTGTATTTAGTTAAAATAACCCACCATTGTAGAAGTTAGAAATTATAATAGTAAGTTACATTGATAGAATGTGTGTTCTTTTAAATTATAGCCAACATTAAATCTGGTTATTGAAAGTTGTAAAATATCTATACCTACTTCGCCTCGAAGCGGCTAAGTTACTACTGGCCATTTCCCCGTTCCTGGATTAGGTTGTCAGAAAGAACTTTGTGTTCAATTTCATATAAATAAAACAGTGTACAAAACGAAAGCTCAGGGCACGAGGCAAGAATCCTAGCAAGTCAATTTCATATTATGAGGTAATGGAGAGTAACGGGCATGATTTACGCGGGACCGAGGAGGTTCAGGAGCAAGGCATCCGCGCTCGAGCACAATTATCGGCCCGCGGGCGCTCTCAATTACAAAGAGGCGCACCCGTGGGAACACCGCCGAACCGACCGGGCCCAACCACAAATCTTTTAGTCTTACGGTCTTACGCCCGACCCAACAAGTTGCAATAAAAACCTCTATTAACAACAATAACGCTGTTGTTTAATTATGTGCTGTTTGAACCTAGCATAAGCATTGATAAAGTTAAGGTGATTGTTTATTTTTCTGTGGACCACCATTGCGTTTGAAATCATTTTGCGTGCTAGTAAATATTCGATACAAACGATGAATAATGTTCTTTTGCAGGAAATAAGCTTTTTTTTACTTTGTGAAGTTTTTTTATTCTTAGTTCAGTTTGTCCAATAGTACGATCATATGATTATAGACGTTTTTCTCTTTCTGTGTGAAAAGGCAACTTACATTTATATATAAATTAGCTTTATATATAAATTATTATTATAGTACTCCAGATTTTAATTTTAAAGTCCTCAAACGTGATGTGCATTTCGAAAGGTATGTGTATAAATATAATATTCTATTTCTTTTTAGTAATAAGTAAGTGCTTACGGTCAACACTCAATAAAAAATACACTTTATATAAAGAACGATATTGACGGAGAAAACTGTAAATGAATAAATCATGAAACGCGATATCTTAATTGAAACTACTTTTTTTTACTTGTTTAAACGATTCATTCGATAAACGAATTGCAGTTTGAGGACGCGATCGGGTCGAGTGTCGCGTTTTAATTTGCGCGACGACACACGAGTGGACTCCGTGCCATGGTTTGCGGGGAACGAAGCGTCAAGTGCCCTGCTAATTGCAACGCTACGCAATCCTCAACCAACACCATTCGCATGGCCTCAACGATTGATTCCGCGGATCATATAGCTAATATTTTTTCAAATTAAGGCATATTATTACGAGACACATAAACAGGCGCATTATATAAATGCGCACGGAAATAAATAATCGTAGTACTGTTATCTACATCGACTATATTCCACGCCATGTGCTTCTCCCAAGGGCCAGTTCGGCCGATAAGCTCTGACCAACCGCAATCATATCAGTGTATACATTAATTACCTGTTTTGACATTATAAGTGAGTGCGACAATAACCTCAACTAATTATAACGGTTCGTGTGCTCTATGGAAGTAAGTCGTCTCGCTGTCTACAAAAGAGCGATTTTTGCCATATTCTGAGATGGTCTGAAGTAATTTTGTAGAAACAAATGAAACTGCTCCCTTCGCGTAAGAAAACGCTTTACAAACTGCGCGGCCCATGTAATCGGATAATAAAAAGGGCAAACGCGGTAAATATAAGATGAGGAAGACAGTTTTACGAGCAGCACCTAATTAAGTGGTGAAACCAGTAAGACAAAGTAAACGTTTTCAGTAATATAAGTATAACGGTAATAGGTAAAACAAAATTTAATTCATTCGAAGCGTATATGCGAATACTATTCTTTAATTAGGGAAATGTGGCAATATACGTAATGTTATTAATTATTATTTAGGATTGAAAAGTCATTATTACTACAATATATTTCTTTATACTGACATTTTAAGTATATATTCAAATAATCTCAACTAGGATGCAAAGGGTTTTTTTAAATTCTAGATTTTACAAACTCAAACCTAAAATACTGGAAGGTTTTCATATAATAAACAAATGTATGTGTGTTTTTTTTGTTGTACGTTATATGTTCTTATGTAATCTTATATGATCCGCAATAACAAAAGCTGTGAAATCTTGGAATGTTTGCACAAATAGCGAGTGTCTGCCGAAAATAAAATCAGTTGCGATGATGATGCGGGCGGGCGGTGCGCACGAGTATTTCTGGCGTGCAGGTAGGGCGGCGCGAGGCGGTATGCGACCTCACCTGAGCTACTCTGATTCACTCGCGCTAAATCAGTGAGCTCAACACATTTATTAGGCATCACCTAGTTTTGATGCCACATTTAAACATTAGTCTCTCGACTGACTAAAGTGCTCGTATTAAAAAAATACATTACGGAAGAAAAATCACACTGGGTCTCCGATAAACGTAATACCTATGTATAGTTAGTTTTTCAAATCGATTTGATTTACTAATGTTTCAAGTTATTGTTACTGTAATAGCATTGATTTTTTTGATTATTATTTTCATGGATCACGTGACTAGAAGAAGTCAGAAGTAAACATTTACAGCTAGTAAGAACTATTTTAATTAAGAAGCAACAGCTAATGCGGCGTAATTTATTAGCAAGATTACTTCATTCAAAACAAGTTAGTAATGGCGTCCAACCAATACTTAATAATAACTACCAACTTCAAATTTTAAGACTTTTTTAATTGACCAATTTTTTACGAAAGTATTGTATAATCAACCATGTAGTACAAAATTTGCAATGAATTTCAAATAACGTGATTAACGATTTATTTGCAGAGCTCTGCCAATTTAAGGGTGTAAACGTTTAATAACAGTGTGGTGGCTCGCGTGGACACGGGTCCGGCCTGGGGCGATTCATTAGCTCGACCGCGTCAGAACAAACAAATTAACGCGAAGGTCGTGTTTTACTCAGTGATTAAAGGGCGTTAGGGCGTCGGGCATTGCGTCAGATGCGTGCGTGTCCGCGATAAATCTCGCGAGGCGCGTTAAGAGGGACCCCGTGTAGGCGGTGCAGGAGTGCTACAAATCGTTTCCATACTCGGCTACTGAACTACCCTGATCCCCGGACTATTCCGCCTCAAACACAAATCAAAATTTACAGATAAATATAAACACCTCATGACCAATCACACAGCGTAGATTTTTAAATACAGTTATTGGGCAAACCAACTGATATACACATTGAAATGCAATTATAGCGTTTAATTGTATTATAAACGTGGCTAATAACAATGCCCGATGCCACAATAAGTGCTGTCTAGTCAGTTGCCGGCTACGTATGCGGTATCCATGCGCACGCACGACATAACGCGCTACGCAAGGAGTATGCGTTTCGTCCCGCCGCTTGTAAAAGGCTTCAGTTAATTAAGTTTAATCAGTGCCATTACGACTGTTGTACGATCAGCAACCATATGGCTGACAATTTACGCCCCCATATGAGGTTACAAAGTAAAACACATATGTTTCTTTATCAAACAACAATGGCAGACAAATTACACATGTTCATTGACGACAACACCGCATAGAAATAAATAAATCGAATTTACTAAATTATTAAAATGCGCTAAATGATATTACTTTTATATTTAAATAGTGACGATTGAATTATTTTGTATTTTTGGTTAAATGTAATATCATCAATCATAAGCAACAACCCATAATGTCCCACTGCTGGGCTCGGGTCTCCTCTCAGGAGAGGGTTAACGCCATACGTCCCCACGCTGGCCAAGCGCGGGTTCGGGACTGGCAAGACTACATTGTGGCTACGTAATGTTACCGTTGGATGTTTTTAAGCCGCCCAAAGGCATCCAACTAAGCTTCACGACTGTTATCTTATGATAACAACCGGGACCGCCTGCTTAACGTGACCTTCGAATCACGGAGACACGGTCATGGTAACATGCCACCAGCGGTCACCGATCCAAGTACTGACCGCGCCGTCGTTGCTTACCCTCAGTGATTGTTTCTCAACACCGAGTGTCAACAATATTCGACAACCGGAGATAGGCCTCTAATTATGTTTATATTTTACTTCGTTATTGAACAATATGATATTTACATTCATTTTGGGAAGAGTACTTGCGTGATTTTAGATCACTAACGTCTAAACTAGGCCGAGACATTTATTAGATCATCAATATGGTGATGATGACTACAAGTTTGTTATAAATAATATTTTGCGATAATTACTTTCAATTCATTAAGTAAACAATAAAAACTAATGAAATAAAGTGGGGTATAAAGGGTAGCTTTTTATCAGATAAACCTGTATTGTTCAAAATGTTGTTCCCAATTTTACAATCGACAATAACAATGCTTTAAAGGACAAATACTGATTTTTAATAGCTATTAGTAGACAAAGTTTGAAATGAATAAAAAATACGTGCGATTCATTAGTTTGTTTCAAATGGACCTGACTGTCCACATATAAAAGCCAGCCAAAATGACTTTAGACGTCATTTAGGCTGGCTTTTATAGGCTACAATTTATAAAGATACAATTCACACAATATCTTTGTACAGCGGGTAACACCTCGAGGCTGAGCTAGTATATAAAAATGAACTGTTCTATTGCGAGCGCTTTGTCAACCGCTAAAGTTTCGCAGGAAATATGTATAAAAGAATGGCTTCCTTAAGAGAATTCTAAAAAAGTCCACGACAGTATATGTATATCGTTTAAGGTTGGAATCACTATAAACTTTTTTATGGTAAACATATTTGTTTACGCTTTTTAACATCACGTTACAGGCAATAGGTGACGTAGACGAGGTTACGTAGATCATTTAGTCTAATAATATTGTGGAACATTTACGATAAACTGATAATAAATGCAAAACCAAAAACAGTGCCACAACTTTAAATCTTTATATTACACTAGTTTATACCCGCGGCTTCGTCCTTCGTCCGACTTCGCGCCTTCGTCCGACTTCGGCCCGCGTATGTCGGTTAACGCGGCAAATAGAAGCCTATGTGTTATTCTGTTGTATCTGCTATATTACTGTAAAGTTTCATCCAAATCCGTTGAGTAGTTTTTACGTGAAGCAATTGACCATCCAAACAAACTTTCGCGTTTATAATATTAATAGGATTATTATCTGTATATTTTTATACAACGATAAACGCAGGAGTTTTATGAATGTTGCATAATATTGTTACAATCCAGGTACGTGATTAATTCGAGTTTTAAAATGAATCGTTTTAGTGTACATTGTCTGTTACGAATCGATAACTAGAACGAAAATAGCGGTGCAAGCAGATAGTCAAGTGTGGCGTGCTGTGCGACCATTAACGCAACGTGACGAATCGTCCGGCAGAGAGCGCGTTGGATACAGGGTTGTCATTATACCATTATTGCACCTTAGCGTCTTAACGTTAAATGATGTAAGATGTATTATTACGGCAGTACGCTGGGAAGCATCTATATAGATCACGTTTATTTTTACTATGTATGTCTAAATGGGATGAAAGGTTTCAGAAGACAGAGTAAAATACAGTTACCTTGGGTATGAAGTGAGTTAGTCAGATGTAATAAGCGTAGTAATTGCAATAATAAATTTGTGTCAGCTATTTCTTGTAAATTTTATAAGTCCGACTAAGTTCATGTTAGGATTAATTGTTATATACGTGGCCTATTCCAAAAATAGTTAATGAAATAGAAAATAGTTAGAATATAAAAAAAAGTTTATTTACAGCTTTTCAAAATATCCCTGTCCAATCCCAATGCACTTATGAATTCGGGTGAGCCAACTTTCAAAACATTCGAAATACGTGTCTTACGGGAGTCGAAAGTCGAAAAATAACCGCCGAAATTCTTCGACGGCCTCGTCTGCGGTGCAAAATTTTCGCCGACGAAGCATTAATTGACCATGGGAGTAATAAAAATCGCATGTAGCTAAATATGGGCTGTACAGAGGATAGGGTAACATTTGTACCCCCGAAGTTGTCAAATAGTCCATAGTTCTAGTAGCCGTAGGAACAGGCCGCATTATCTTAGTGAAAGATGGCACGGACGACACTCCTTTGGGGCTCGCTATCCAAAGGAAAGCTTGATCCAAAATAGTTTCAGAAAATGAAGAGATTGTATTTATTCTGTGGCTATCAATTTTCGGAACAACCTTGGTATAAATGCACACACCCTTGATTTAAAATCACCTAAATTTATTATATATTTCTAAATATTATTACAAATAAATGTCAATAATCTGTGACGCGTTCACCTCTGAATTTACCGATCTTTATATTAGTTTGCATACCTACAGGTTGTTTTATATACACGATTAAAATGGGTACATAAATATCGTAAGTAAATAAAGATAATCGTTGTTTTGCCAGCCTTAAACATATTTAGCATCTCAAGATTTTGTCTTCCTTCATTTTACCTTAGTTATTAAATTTTCTTAAACAAATCATTCTGTTCCATTTATTAGACAACCCTGTGTGTAGGGCGCCGCGGCAAAATGTTCCAGGTGCCCACCTCTCACGCGATCTTATCGCGCCTTCCGCGAACATCGCAAGCGTACTGCCCGTCTGTGTCTATTTCGTGACTGCCTTAACCTATTCAACACTTGTCGTCAAAAATTTAATTTAATTTTAAGACTCTCCTAAGCTTTAATTTGGTGCGACTGTACATAATAAAGAGCAGTCAGTTAAAGCACAGAGACAGTTTCAGGTTGACCGGGATGTTGGCAAGCTCGTAATGAGCGGTGAATCCTTTGACCGGCTGGCACGAGGCTAATTAGGCGCTGCAGATCTGAGGCCGCGACCGAATTAGTGCGATTGCATTCAAAGCTTAACTGACTGCGAGTGAGCCATAAAGCTAATAAGTGTGCATTTATCAGTTTGCAAAAATGTGAATTGTACATGTGTTTATGGGAAAGTTGGTATAAAAACCGATAAAATGTACTCGAATTGTTAGAGCCCTTTGAATCCCCCAAACTATGCAAATATCAGTGTGCTCTTTAAATGTCAGAATCCGCGATTCGTAACAAAAGAGCTGGAGACCCATAAGCTAAATGTCTCTTAGGGGTATTATTCTTAATGAATGGACTACAACGAGGTCACCTCACGGAAAGGTCTAAGGAAAAATACTTCAAATACTAAATATATACTTACAAGGCAAGATACAGCACAAGGCAGGCAAGTAGTACAGTAATAAAATTAAATAAGTGGTTAAACGTCTAAAATGAGTATCAACAGGAAGATGATGTAGAATTGTAGTAACATTTTACAACTATTTAAGACAGGTATATAATTGCGATGTGATTTAAAAGTATGATTTGAAAACAAATCTCACTCAAAAAAGAATACTCATATGATTATAATTCTGAATCAAAGTTGCAAAAAAATTATGAGTTATCCTTACAGTCAATTCGCAAACAAATAGTAAAGAATTATTTGCAAGTAACAACTTTTTTGTTGACTAACTGTTGATAAGGGAACAATATCAATAGAATTGCTACCCCAAATAATTCGATTACTGAATCCTACTTTATACAACATGTGAAATCGAAACGTGTTAAATTTCTACGTGACCATTGTAAAACTTCCGTCCCCATTTCTATCAACTTGTTCACGAATGGCTATATACTGAATAACAGTTAGTTGTTGTACACGCAACACACGCGCAAATTAAACGGACAATATGGCTTATTCTGCTGCGATAAAAACACTTGTTCGTTCAAAAATTGCTTTTTGATTATTTTTGGTTCGTAATAGTAGGTGAGAAAAATTTAGTATTGTTGTGAGACTAACAACAAGACTGACAAAACTACGCTCGTTTACAAAAATGTCATTCGTTAGTAAAGCTACAATTCAAAAGAAGGCCCCACAGTATCGTGCAAACCAAGGCTCATCTCATTAATCTGGGTTTCTACATTAAGCTGGGATGTGCCAATGGTGACAACGAAAATCCTCGTTGCGACCGCGGGTCGACGGAAACAAATCCTTTGTGAAATCTGCTTCAAGTATAGAGAGGCGCTCCCTACATTACTTTTGCTAGACGTAGATCGCTCAGTGGTTTATTATGTATAACTAAACAAACACAATAAAGTGAAGCAAAAAAAGAAGTAATAAAGAAATTAGCAGGTTGAACATTGAACAGATGCATAATTTCGGATACCTTGTATATAAAGTATAACTACGTGCTTTATTGACTCTGTCCTTAGAAAAACATTTTGTTATTAGTAATTATAAGGAATCTCCGCGTTAGCACGATGCACGATGCAGAATACCTCAATCGACAAACACGCATTAAATATTGATGTTTGAAATTTAATCACGTTTCCCGGTAAAACATTATGTGGCAATCGCTCATAGCTGTAGCAAAACGACACAACAGCACAACACGGTCGAGGTAAGCAAACAAAGTGGCCATTGTGCGTGTCGGTGCCTTCACGGTGGAGCCAATGTTTCACCAGAGTTTGCGACTCACCCCTTAGTCAACAGTCCAGTAACTAGGAGAGTCGACTACTAACAGAACTTATTATTAATACTAGTTACAGCCTGTCGGTTTAACATAAATAAATATATAACCTAACAGAAACAACTGATAAGCGCAGTAAGTATTGTCAACTGACGTTATGTCAGAAAACGTAAGTGAATTAGCGAAAAAGGGGTAGAAACTTGAAATAAAACAATAGATAGAGGACGGTGCAAGTCGGTCGCGTGACTGTCTTGCGGGCGGTTTAAATGACTTCCTTTGTTTCTTCACATAGCTCGCATCGCACACTTTCAAAAGCTGAACATAAATCACAACTTTTGTAAAGTGGCAATTTACGTAGCGCGAACAATATCACTTATGCCGTAAAACCTTATTTGACTATACTATTCATAAATGTCACTTAAATGAAACACGTATGAGACAATTCCGAAAGGTAATGAATTTTAAATTTTCACGGCCTTGTAATGATAAATACGGGGAAACTATGTACAAGGGGTATATGAGGATTACCTACTGGGAATTCGGGGATAAAGTAATTAACGGCCAACGCGCCGCCGTTTAGTTTCTTCGTGCTAGTATACAAAATTTGTTTCCGCATGGACTTCATAGGCTGATATGACTAAAATTCTTAGGTTAAATAAAGCTGTCTTGTTAGATACATACGAATTAACCACTGTAAATTAGTTAGAATAAACCAAATTCATCAGAGAAAGATTTATTGAAAAGCTGGCAGATAACGTTAAAATGGACAAGAAATGAAGATTAATCGTTAGGATACGACGAACTGGCGGCTATAATGCCTGTATTATGACTGTTTACATTGTTACAAACATAATTACAACAATAGCACGGGGGTTTCAAAATGCCAATGAAGTGTGGCTATCACGGTGACCTCTGTCTCGGTTTGTGGAAACTTTTAACTAGTATCTCTATATTTACTCTCTCTGGACTGTTTGTCATACTGTGATCCTTAGACGACATTATATTTTGTACACATTAATAAACCCTGTTTTAAATATTCAAAGAAAAAGCGACCGGTTTGCAAATCGTTTCATAGTCAAATAAACGAAGTTTATTTCATAGATATTTGTGCCGTATTGATTTTATAAACTGTGAATTCAAATCGACACGCACATAATACACAACTCGATCGCTGTGGTTTGATTATTTATGTGATAATTTATTACGCCATTTGTTTTCTCTCTCTCTTTCACGAAAACTGAAATGAAAAAATGAAAAATGAACTGTATGTAATTTCCCCGAGTACATAAAATATAAATTGACAATGTTATTTAACAGTAAATCAAGTAAACATTTTAGTTTAGGAAAAATAGTATCGCGAGGCCAGGCGAACGATTAATCTAAGTTTAACAGAGTAAACAAGAAGGTGAAGTGATCGGCGGGCGTTGTTGAAGTTTAATAAGCGTTAGTTAGCGGGTGGAGGCGCGGCACCGGCAATAAGGAGACTGTTATCTCCGGTGCAGCGGCGAACAAATTATTACTCTAGCTACTTTAGGTAAGGCTATAGATTTGTTTAGTGGCGTACTATTTCAGAACTATTTAGAGAGGAAATTTAGGATGCAAATAGTGTGGTAGTTGGTATGGGTAATTCCGAACCACTACCAACCAACTTACATTTTTGAAAAATACGACATAGCTAATATGTAAGAATAGCTTTTACACAACAGGCAATTAAGTTTAAAAATGTAAGCTAGGCGAGCGCAACCTAAAAGCACAACGCGGTGCATGCGAAGTGCGGACGAGGCGGGCTGTCAAAGCGAGAATAATCTCATAACCGCGGTCGGGACGACACGGGCAGCTTATGTTGAGCGGCCTCAGGCTTACTGAGATCGTTCTTTGTACTTACATTACAGCGCGCACACAACGACTACGTAGAACAAAGCATATTACTTATTAACTTTTAAATTTGTATAATTATTTGGTTTTCATAGACGGTGAGTAGTCGTGCGCATCCAAGTCGACGTTACAATGAATTCCCCGCAATTTCGGCTCCGCGTTAGCGAGTGCGCGACGATTAACCAGCGAAAAGTTTTGCAAGTGGTTGCCAAGCCTCGCTAAGTATTCCAGCAGTCCGTACACTTCAATTTCTCCGAGGTCGGTGATGCGTAGCAACGCAATCGGGTTCGGTTGAACGATTCCGATCAGATTCGTGTTTATATCATTGCAACATTCTGCTACTCGCCCCTTCCGTCAAGACAATTAGTGAAACCTCATGACAACACTATTATAATTGTCGATTGTAGGGTTCTTAAACACGACAATTTGGCTTTTTGTCCTGTATCCAATTATGTGTTGTCAAACTTTAGATCTATAGGTACTTTCTATGAAAACATGTAGCTTTCAAAACTATAGTTTGAGAATTTCAACGTAACATTCATCTGAAGAATGTTAAATATCTTTCTTTCTTAAGAAAATCTGTTTGCCATTGAAATGTATTTGAGCTTGGTTCACAAGTTTGGTAAAATGTACGAAACAACACAATTAACGTGCGGCCATAGGGGACAGAAGAAGCACTGAGACGATTGCGAACCCACACTGATTACAATTCCATTTTTAATGAGATACTAGGTACTTCCAACGAGTAACGAGAAAGCTACGTTTTAGTGCACACAATTTTTGGGAAGCCAGATGGATTTCTATGAAAAATCCAAAAAAGTGATATAATCAGACATACATTATTCTTTTTCGAATACATTAGGATTACCTTTGTAAAGTTAATATTCAAAAAAATGTCAAGTATGCCAACAGCAATGACCATGTATAAAATCTGGAAATGTGCAAGAGAAAGTGTTCATATGTGAGAGGGTCGATGGGGCCAGCCAAGAGGCGGCGGGCGGCAGAAGACGGCCTGTATAGTTTAATTTCCCACGAGGTCGATCTCAGCGCCGCGGAGCGCAACCCGCGGGAATTAATTGCCAGTAATGAATAGTCAAGTGAACGCCCGTTAATTATGTTCAGTTGTACTGAAATTTTAAAGTGCAATCATGGTCTTCAACAAACACTTGGTAAAAAAAACATTTAAATAACTTAATACAATCTTGCAATATCAGTATAAAAGTTTTTGACAACATATATCGGTGCAATGCTGAAATCTGTTATCATTCCCATAGAAAAATGACATGATGCTTTGTCTCATATTTGCACTAACCCAACCCACATTGCAATTTTCACACGAGTTGCAGAGTTGTAACAATACAGGTAACTGCCACTACAATTGTTGCTAAGTTCAATGACCCTGCAATACCGTGTTGCTTTCGAACCAATTTATTATTTTCGAGTTTACGAATATCCTAACCGAGAAAGAATTTCGTGATCGAATTTATTTCACAAGAAAAACGATTTTTAATCCGTGAAATAGCATGACTGACGGCAGTAGTCGTTACTCAAACTATCACTTGTGTTAAAACAAGTTAAAAGCTTGTTGCAATTGAAAATAAAGATATTTTCAATCACTTGAAAAAATTGTGCTCATTACACCATTAAGAGTATTTGCATGTGATTAACAAAAATTCTTACATTTTATACATATTTGTAATGCATAATAACTCTACTCGTTTGTTTTAATGTAATAAAACATTGTATTTCAAACGTAACAATTTGGTAACTCTTCCTTTAGAAAACCATTCAAATAATAATGTTAATCATGCTGAATGCTTCAAAGCCCGTAGAAAATCTGTACTTTTCCTTTTATAACATCTTTTAATAAAAAAAAGGAGAATTGTTAAACACCGGGTCTAATAAAAGTAAAAAATAAGTTGGATACGCTATAACCCCTGTAGCGTTATGATAGGAGTCCCCGGCGGCAATGTGACAAACGACAGCGCGCCAATTCGATAAGACATTTATTGACACATAGCATTGTCGTCGATGGCGCAGCACGATCGTGAAGATTCTATCACATGTGTGCGCCGTTACAATCGGTAATGTTGAGCGCAGTTAAGGTGTAGGTTTATTACTTCCTCGTCGACAGGCGGCGTGGGAACAAGGCCGGAGATAGTCCCTCGTTAGCAGAGAGCACGCGCCGCGACATTACACTCTATTCCTAAGTTTGGCACAAAATACTCAGTATCGAAACGATATCGCGACAATGCAATACCCTAAATGCTACAACGCACCTGCTGTGATAATGTTAATTTTGTCCGTCGTGAATAATAATAACAGACAATTATTTACAAGTACGTAATATCATCATACTGCGGAATGCAAATGCACGGTGTATTCATAATTGTTTGTCAATGTCACAACAATATAAACAGTATTACTGATATCTTCTCGTGTGTAATATATTTATTTATACCATCCGGTTATGTTTTAATAAAATTCATCTCGCTATATCGTGTCTTCGATGAGTGAAACAAGAATATTAACTTATAGGTACATTAGTAATGTTTTTTTCGTGAATCTTGGTTCGTTTCGATAAATTGCGAGGTGTAGTATGACCAAATCTTTAGCTTTGGCATCGGGTACTTGCCCGAAAACTTTTGATGAGTCAAAAGTTTTGGCGTTTTCTATTATTCTCATACTCTAGTATTTTATATAAAATACTCATAACGTTATATACAAAAGATTAAGAAGGTCTGCCAGTCATATACGATAACTAAATAAATACTCACTGACAATGTGGCAAGGATAAAAAGTAGATATGTAAAAATATTTCGTAAACCGAAGTTTTTATGTTAATCTTGGAAAACCTACGTGATAAAGCAATGTTAATTCCACTGGTTAGTAAATGGTTTTTACGCTGGACACAAACTAGTTAGGCAATATTGCGCCGAATGAGCCTGTACGAATGTGACAACTACTTAAATATTCGTGACTCGGTAAACCCATAAAACAGTCCCGACGTGAACGTATATACGAATAATCGTTACGTACACGCCTATTTTATTTTGTAAGTATGTCGTTTACTTTTTATGATTAAACATCTTTCCCGATATCATAAGCCACATATCTTCCAAAATTTATTGCTTTAGGCAAAGCAAAGGCAATATATTAAGTAAACGCATAAACTTTTTAAAATTTGTTTTAAACTATATAACATGTCCTTTCATAATTCATAACAGTGATAGCAAGAAGTTTTCTGTGACAGGAACATAACACTTACCTAAACTTGCAATTTTAAAAAAAACGACTCCTGGACTAACAAAATTATCTAAGCCGTTATAGTTTGGCTACATGGTTCATCACACGAACTACAATCTGGATTTTTTTCAGATTTTTCTGCCAGCCGTTTAAATTTTTTAGTAGGAGGGAAAGGCTCTTTTGACAAGAAAATGCACTTTAAACTTGAATCACGCAAACAGATACCTAAATCAAAAAATATTCTTAGGTTACTACTAAGGTAAGGTAAAGGTAAGGTCGGTGCATTGCGGAGGCTACTGGTCATTTGCGAAAGATATGGGAGTACACATGGTCTGAATTATAATAGCCAGAAAAGTGTTTATATGGTCTTTAGTTCACGCGGTAGTTGTCCATCAAGAGTACCCTCTCTAAAACTAAATGAAATTGAACTGGAGCAGGTTCATGAATTCAAATATCTTGGATATTATCTTATGATAGATCTTGATGATCAGAAGCGAGAATGGATGGCTTCCACGCTATACTGCGTAAGCGAACTGCCTCCTTGTTGAGGAGAGTGCGGGACAGCAGTAATGGCATCCTGAGGGTCATAGCCGATAAATATGATTCGCACATTATGAACAGTTTTCTGAAGATGTTACTAAATTAAATTGTAAGGTGTGGAGGAACGGGTCACATGTTCCAACTCAAAGGGAGGATCCTCCGACCAGGCGAGGAGATCATGCCTGGCGAGCCACTGCCCAACAGTTGATGTTGGGACGTTGTATATATGTTAATCGGCGCGAGAACTTCTATTGCGCGATGCAGGATTGGTAGCTTCTTCGTACACTACGTTACTTCGTAGTTCAGTGTATCTTCGGTAGACGGCGTTGTCATATGTTTCTGTTGACGTTGTATGTGGAAGTCGCCACATAAGGTACTAACATAGATTAAAAGTAATTGTATACTAACACTATGGACCTTGTCTGAATAAATAAAGATATTATTATTATTATTATTACTAGCCCTCAATGTTTTAAAAGATCTATCCTAATGATAGCCCAAGCTTTGGGGTAGACGCGAGAAAAAAAAATATCCCTTCTTTACGTGTAGGGGAGTGACAAAAATATTTTTTAGTTTTTTTATTTTAACACTGACGACGTAGTAGAGACACATATCCATGCAAAATTTCATATTTCTAGTACTAATTGTTTGGAAAGTAAGCCGAGGACGGACGAACATGACGAAACTATAAGGGGAACCATAAAAATTGACATTTGATTGTTCTCGTGCAGTCATTGTCATTCAATTTACTCAACACATGTGGTCAAAAAATGTCACTTGACACATACATCTTGAGCGTAATGCTTACGTTCTTAAACGCTTCACGGTAAAAACTTTCACCAATAAATAAATTGAGGGATGAAATGGGAACGAAATGTCAACCTACGGATTTTACATATCCTTGGCAATATCTACCAAGATCTTATCAAGACGAGATGTAGCCAAATCGATGAAAATTATTTGTTAATCATGTGATTTGTGTTTTATTAGTTTAAAAAATGTTTGATTTGGGAGTTCAGTCACGGTTTTTTTAGGTATGTAGTACCTACATACATGCCTTATGAATTACCTTAAACTATAAAGGAATCTGGCAGATCCTGTACCGCTAGTAATATGTCATGAATGGTCATGAGGTTTAAACCGTTTAATATTAAGTAAATCGTTCAATTATTTTCATGTATTTATCATATGTTTTTTAGAAGTGTGCTAAAATATTTTTAATTATGCTCAACATGTTGTCCCTAGTGCTTTAACAAAATGCATTCCTACGTTATATAAACATGTTTACATGGTGTGAAAACAAGATGGCGCTGTGTCAGGTGTCCGAAAATATTTTAAAATATTATATATACATTTAAAAAAATATCAGTCTATTCGAGTATACTGATGTATTTAGTAGAAGAGCAACATTTATTGACGGATCAAAAAATCAAAAGCGAATGATTTTGATTTAAAATATATTATATCTTGTCGGCAATAATGATAACTCATTTATGATCCATGTATGGATTTCATTGTTATCTAAAAAGTGTGTGTAACTGAGTAGGAGAGCCACGCTTCGGCATGCATGGGCCGGCTCGACCGGAGTGATACCACGGCCTCACAGAAAACCGGTGAAACAGTGAGGATACCGGAGGCCTATAACCCAACCCTTCCCCTTATGCCCCTACCCATCCCCTAAGGATAGCAACGCACTTGTGACGCCTCTGGTGTTGCTGGTGTCCATGGGGCGTACGTTTGCTCGTATGCCTAACATATCCCATAAAAAAAATGTAAAATAAATATTTAAAGCAATGTTCGAAAAACATGGGAATTTAAAATATTGTCGGTGATGCTTGCAGCCAAATAAATATAAAATAAATATAAAGAAAATCCCTACAGTGACATAAGCCTGACGGTACCAGAGTCCCATACAAACCTGCTATTGTCCTTTCGTTATGTATATAGTATAATATATAAATAGGGTAGAGATGACTGTATAGTAAATAAATACTGATGTCTCCTTTATTAAAAAGAATATCTCTAAACATCTCTCTTACTACAGATTTTCATTCCTATTACAAATTTTAGGAAAATAAACATTAAAATATATTACTCGATTGAGTAGTCTAAAACAGTGACGTCAAAAGTCTGTATTTAGTACATTTTTCACACTAAGTTATCGTTTTTACAGATGATAAAAAGTAACTAATTTAACTAAGGTGTCATCTATCCTACTGTAAATGCTTCTGAAACTTATAGGCGCTATGTACATAACGACAACTAGCAAAATGGAAAAGTTAACATCATCAAAGATTAGCGATAGGCAAACAATCACCCTAAAAAGGCAGTCAGTTACTTAAAAAATCACACCACTACACAGATCACAACAGCTAACAAAATCTGTGTGATAAAAATTATGAAATGTAAAACGTTAAGGGTGAAAACATTATTGTAATTGTAGAACATCGTATGTGTATTGTATTGAAAACAGTAATCGGTCGCCTATATTTTAGTTTCACTGAAAATTTTAACGTCAATGGCGGTTCTTAAGCCCAACCAGTTACATATTTTTTTTAATGGGCTTATGTTAGTCTTACGTGAAGTAAAACCTACACCCTGTTTCTGTGTAAAAAAGGTCCAGCAACAAATATTTTCACTTTATTTATATACTGATATAAATAGACTTTCTCTTTAGCTATAAGTCTCCCAAAGGTGGAACCTGTTCGGCGCCTCCTATCCCAGGCGCAAGGTACATCATGTGGTTTTTGTCAGTCCGATTCCAACACACTACCCCGTCGCAAAACCAAGTGGGATGACGAGTGTGTTGATGTGCTATTTTAGTCCCCTATAACGAACCTTAGATATGAAGAAGAGTAGTGACACCATATATTTTTACCGTGGGAGAGCCACGCTTCGGCATGAATGGGCCGGCTCGACCGGAGTGATACCACGGCCTCACAGAAAACCGGTGTGAAACAGCGCTTACGCTGTGTTTCATCGAGTGAGTGAGGATACCGGAGGCCCATACCCTAATCCAACGCCCCCTATCCCCCTCACCATCCCCTTTCCCCCCAGGCCGCCATAGTGTGGGTCGCCATGCTGCATTGTTCTTTTTCGCATTGAGGATGGTGACCACCACTCTTGGATTCTGCTCATGCTTTCCATCAGGCAAGGCAGAGTCATTTTGGCAGCTTAAATATATAAAAAAAAAAAAAAAATTGTAAATCCGTTACAGTACGAGTAATGAACTAACCTGTACATCGAAGGGTTGATGGTGCTGCTGCGTGTCGGGCGCCGACTGTACGACGGAGGCGCCGTTGACGAGGCTGGCGGCGGCACCGGCCACTGCGCCCACGCCGCCGACGCCGCCTACTGCGCCCACGCTGCCCACGCCGGCGCTGGCGCCGCCCACCCCGCCGACGCCACTGACAGCACCGACGCCGACCCCGACGCCCACACCGCCGCCGTACTGTGTGCACAAATTTTCATGTAAATTACGAGTGAACATAAAACACTTAGGGCAATTGTGTGTTTCATAACAATATGCTATCAACAATATTAATTTAACGAACGACATTAACGACTGAATCTTCTCCCAGTGGGTTTTCTCTGACATGTTAGCTTATGTTATAAAGGTGAACCGTAAGAGAATTAGGGGTTATAATAAATTTCGTCACGACAAAAAGTTTGGAAAATATCAGTGTCATCACAATTATATACCCTACTTTATAGGCTCTCTAGGGTAATATTTACACATATATGTCAGTAATGTCATAATAAAGCAGTTCTTTTGTCTTCTTATAGGCGTAAATGATGGAAACGCAATTGCGACTTGATTGCAGATGTCCAGCAGTGGTAGTCACTGACAATTGTCACCCGTCTGCGCATTTACGTCCTTATAAATAATGAAACTAATGCGCGGACGTTCGTTATTTTTAGTAGCATTTAACCCAGAAAGGACTATTTTTAACATAAAAATTTAATTGAAAAAATACATTTAGAAGTGAGATATCACGTAGATTACAATTATGGACAAATAATACGCCCTTCTTAAAGGATATTAGAATAAATATATCTTTAGTGGTTATGTCTCAGCTTCATAGGACATTGCCAAGAATAAGATATCTCTTTCTGCCTCGGATGAGATAGTATAAAGAGTAGATAGTTTATTTTTATATTAGTAGCACAAGTGTAAGTACTAATTCGGAATGTCTCTCCTATAGATGAATATTACAACGTAGATTCATAGATAAGGTCACGATGCGTAAGGTTTAAAAAGAAAACCTATCGATTATTGGTTCAACACCGGTCGGAGCGATTCGGCCAGTTGTTAAGGTGCGAGTCATGGTATAACAATATATATCCAGGTATAGCATTCCGAGACACAGTGATCACGTGGGTGACACAAGCCTACGTCATCGCCGCTATTGTTGCTGTTGCTGTCAAACTTTAGTCTACTAGTAACTAATGTCATTAAGTAAACTCTTTGTAATAATGGTACTACAGTTTATATAACAGTACTTTAATTTATATTTTATTTTTTTCATTATTGTTAAAGATTTAAAACAGCACTTAGCAGTATTTTATAACAATGAAAATAATATTTTCATTGTTATGAAATACTGCTACAAAGTCTTTTATCAGGGGGGTAACTAGGTGCGAGCTTACAACGGTTGGGTCATACCGATTCTGATGTATTTTTGGTGTACTTAGATAGACTCAGATCGAATTAGATGCTCTTGACAGGAGAGTCCGTACATTGCTGATTGCATTTCGAATGCACACCACCCACGTTCATATGTTATGAGATTGTATATCCCGACAAAGTGTGCGGATTGTGGACTATTGAATATCAAGACCCTACACAATCGCGAGATATACAATCTTAGAGAATATTTTTTACATACTGATTGTGGGAGTGCATCGCGGTGTGGTGGCAGTGGATACCGGGTTCACTCCACTCGCTCTGGCTAAAGAGAATTGGCGCAAACCTGTAGTCCTTAGTACTAACGATCAAATGGAGGTGTGGAAGGGCAAGGAACTCCATAGCCGGTTTTATCGGGAACTTAATGGGCCCGATATAGACTTCAAAGCATCGACCTCCTGGCTACGGTATGGTGATCTCTTCGGAGAAACCGAAGGTTTTGTTTGTGCGATTATGGAAGAAGTTATCATGACGAATAACTATCGGAATTATATCCCAAAGGACGGTACGGTTGGTATCTGTCGGAGAATCTATTAGACATTTCTGTTTGTTCTCGTCTTGCTAACGGCGAATATTTGCACAGGGACAACCAAGTAGCCAGCTTGTCCTTAAATATAAACTTGTGAATTCGGAGGTGCCATACTACTGTTACGTTCCCGACCCAGTTCTCGAGAATGGTCGTGCAACGTTATATTGATCTATTATCACAGACAGGACTATTGTTGCTAATAAGCCTGATATAGTGGTTATAGCCGCGCAATGATTGTCGATAATGCCGTTCCTCATGACGAGAATCTCGTGAAAGTTGAAAAATAAAAACAAATGAAATATTTGGATTTATCTCATGAGATTATCGATATGTAGAATGTTAATTCGGTGATCATTGTTCCGATAGTAGTGTCTGTTCACGGATTGATAGCCAAGAGCCTCGAACAGCACCTTAAGAGGCTCACGTTGGACGGTTGGATCAAGGCTCTGATGCAGAGGGCAGTCCTCCTAGACAGAGCACGTATAGCGAGGAGCTTCCTATCTTTGGGAGTCCTAACCACCGGTTTCTTAGTCTCTGTACACGAGGACGGTGGTCTACTATTTTTAAAATTTTTGAATATTTATTGTTTATCTTTTTTAAATACATAATATACATGAACGTGATAAAAAGAATAATAATAATGACTAAATATGCAAAACATAGCACACAACCAAAATACAAGTTTTTAAACATTAAATTGTTTTTTTCTTTTTTGAGGTTTAAACATCATTATCATTAACAAAACGCATTCCTATCTGTTCTAAACACGTCATGATTAAAGTAAACATAGTCTTAAAACTAGATGGTGTTGTATGTCAGATTGTCGAAAATTTTACTTTATTTTTTCTGTCAATCAAGCCAAATTTGCAATTTGCAACGTGGCATTGTTGAGTTTGATGACGTGTAATAATAAAAATGTGCTGTTATACTAATTATGTAGGTATCACTTCTTGTACACCTACTATTGTTTAACCAATCTTCGAAAGCGTTGCAAGGCAGCACGTAGTACTAATGGATTCCAGGTTTTACTTAAAGTAGCACTCAATCACATAGTATAATAATAAAAAGTTTTCGAAATTTTACTTTGTTTTCTTATACCGTGGTTTGAGCCATGTCAATCTTGCCACAATCATAATTACATAAGGATATAATTAATTACATAAGGATTTTATGTAATTAGTATAGAGTAGATATTAAAGTGTTTCTAGTTGTAAAACATTAATTATATGCTTTTGCCTTGCACTTTTGTACATCTATTTCAAATCTTGATTTGTTACTTCACAATGTTTACTACCTATTGTCCTACTGACCCATATACCGGACGCCATTTTCCCTAACAGCTTTAGAGTGAATATTTTTTTCATGACCCTTTTTTATTTACATATTACATATGACCTAATTAACTAAACTAGTGGTCGCGTTGAGGTCGAAATTCGACAATAATTTTTTTAATTTTTTGGTTAAAACTTTTTAGGGTTTCTTTCGTCCAAGGATATATACAACTGTTTAATCAAAAATTTTATTATGGCTGCTTTTGACATTAAACTATGTCTGTCTGTCCGTCAAGCTTTCACGGCTAAACCGTTACACCGATTTTAATGTTGTTACCACGATAATCGGGATACATGCGGGCGGATCACGGGCAATAGTTAGTCATGGTCAGTCAGTTATGGAATTGAATGAGTTTGAAAGATTAATAATCCGACGTAGTTTATCATCAGTCAAACCTATTGTGAAGTCTCTGAGATAGTTTAATCCTGAAGCAATCACTTTCAATTTACTAATGAGATAACTAACTGATAAAAATTATATTTTACTAAAATATATATGTTGATATATAATTGGTTTGCATTAAAATATTTGGCATGCAATACATACAGATAGGACAATGGCAGGTTTGTATGGGACGGGACTTGTTCCGCCTGGCATATCTCATGGTAGATTTTTATTGTATTTGGTTTCTAATTTCACAGGCAATAACATTTTAAATTCCTAGATTTTTACAACATTGCGTTAAAAATATTTTACTTTTTAAATTACAATGAAGTACATACATGGATCACAAATGAGTTGTCATTATCGTCAACAAGACGGTGTAAAATCATATTTTTTAAATCAAAATCATTCGTCCAAGATTTTCGTGATCCTTTTTATAAATTTCGTTCTTTAACTAAATTAACCAGTAAACTCATTCATAAATACAGATTAAAATATTTCATAGTTTTTTTAATGAAATATATACTTTAAAATAATGTAAAATTTTTGACAATCTGACATACAACACCATCTAGTTTTAAGACTAAGTAGACTTTAATCATGACGTGTTTAGAACACAGGACTGCGTTTTGTTAATGCATTTCTAACAACTTATGAGCAGAATAAAAACTCTTTCAACAGTTATAAAAATTTAAAACCTTTCAAAGCAAATCGATTGTAGTCACTATTATATAATTTCATCCCGTTTTATTTTTGTATCCAATCCCATAGAGTTAATGAGTTAAAAATTCGTCAAAAGCAAATTTAATAAAGTAAAGTTTTTTCATTTACATGAATTTTGAAAGCACATACTATTTCTTAAAATAAAATCGGGTTTTGGTATTGGTAACAAAACTGAAAAGAATGTACTCTAGTTTTGTGAATTTTTTTAAGACATTCCTGGCAAACGAACAGGCGGGTCACTGTATGAAAAGTAAATGCCGCCGCCCATGAACGACTGCGAAGCTAAGGAGTCACAAGGTGATGCCAGATTCTAGTAGCGAAGCGAAACATACAAAAAACCATGTCTTAGTTTTATTAACTTTTTACCCCACTACGGCGATCCCTACGCATGTTTGTATGTGCTACCGCAGCGCCTAAACTATAAAGTTACTTTCTTTATACGATTATTGTCTACAGTTTCAAAAATTGTGTAAACAAAGGTAATTACATACATATTTATACTTTTACCATTCCAGTATACCAAAGGAGGACATGTCGTCTGTTGGGAATAGTAAACGATCGGAAGAATGTCCTTTAGTTCACATGACGGTTGGTCGGAAACCTGCCAAACTCACTTTATGTAATTAAATTCTATCAACTTCATAACCGAGTGGCATTACATTAAAATTATGGCTGAAGTTTATTATGAGTACCTATTAAAGTTACATTCTTGTAATAATTGCTGTTTGATGTTTAAACAATGTTATTATACATTGAGTCTTTGTCTATACCTTCGAATACGCTTTCTCAAAATATAAATATAGTTAAATGTTCCAAAAAGTATAATGAAAAGGGTAACATGATGATTTATGATGCTGCAACAGTGCTTATTTCCTTCCACTGCATTTATTTATAATAAATGTGCTTGATCCTAGGATATTTATTATGGAGTATTATCATTATGAAATTTGTTTTCTTTCCCTAAGGACCACGTGTCGTCTGTTGGCAATAGTTAAGTGTAGCAATAGGAAGAATGCACGTTAGTTCACATTTATATTGGTCAGGGAATTTATCATTGTAAAGATGACAATAAAGTGTGTTAGAATTATAAGATAGTTACTTATACAAAATAATGTACCTGTTGTGTGCTTGCAAAACTGTTATTATCGAATTGTGGATGCTGTTCCATTTGCAGAACGAGTTCAATGTGTTGATTCATAGAGTCGTTCAATGTCATGCCTGAAACAAATAGACCCAAAATTATAATTAGATTATATATAAAACATATTTACTAATTAAAGGAATTAAAAACAACATACCCGGATGAATTTGTGGATGTTGCGGATGTGGCAGACCTTGTAAGGGAGCCACACTCAACATGCCAGGGTGGTGCTGAAATGGAAATATATTTCAAAATACCATGATAAAAGTTGTAATGTAATATGAGAAGTGTAAATTATTTGTTTCTTTATTACAGAACAAATATTTTAGATATTAATCAACATAACAGTTTTAGTATTTATAATTTTTCGCCTTGCGTTTTTATTTACTTGCTGTCTTAATAACTATATGCTGTCACTGTATTATTATACTATCCAGTACTTTCAATTAACGTTACATTTCAGAAAGTTTATTTCTTTCAAATTTGATTCTCTTTGAGGACACTAGATATGTGGTGAGCACAATCATCTGTGTCTAAGTGAATATTATCTACAATACTTATTTGGAAATATAATTAGGTGCCGATTGTTGGTTAAAAGTTTGGGTAAATTATGTAAAAAATTGATTAAATGTAAAATATAATTCTTGAATCAAAGCAGTCATTGAATACAGGAAGTGCAAAAATTATTTAAACAGAATCAGTACATGACCTTAATAAAACTATTTTAAACCGCTTTTAAACATTTAAATGTTGTCTTAAAAGGGAACTCTTAGTATGATTGAAGTTGGCTGTACTTTAGATAAAAAAAATCCAAGTTTATGCAGAGAATATGCAGGTAAATATTATAGTAGTGTAACAAGTAGAACTTGGTTTTGTTAGTTGTAAAGAGTAGATAGATGTGTGTGGCTAGCGGCTGGCAACGAGGCAATACCTGTGGGTGAGAAAGATGTGGCAAATGGTGCAATTGTGGTTGTGGCTGCGGCATGGCGTGGGGCGGCATGAGCGGGAACGAGGGCGCATCGCCGTTGCGCACGCCCGAACCCGCGCCCGTTGCACTTGCCTCTTCCTCCGCCGGGGACGGCTGTCGTGAACCTGGCGTGCGGCTGCAAGATTAAACGAGACATTTTTATACGATAATGGTAAACGGCATGATAACAATAAAAAAAATTACTCGAATTCAATTAAAGGAATCTGTCAGTAAGGTGTTGCAGCGACATTAAACATTAAGTTAATCGTTTTTTAATTAACTTTCGGCTCGCTAACCTCATTTTACCTAGTATAGTAAATACTGAGTCTTTCAATTCAAACAGTGCCGCCTGATTCAACTGTAACTCACTGAATAACTGGTAAAACTAAGATCATTTTTAATTTGCAACATTAAACCTCGTCAGTTCCTACTTACAAATATAGTTAAAGAAAAGCAGTAGAGGAGACAAATGGACTTTGATTTATCTTTAAAGGCAAATTTCTTTGAGGTTTAATGTGCAAAACAAATTTGAGAACAAGAGTTATAATAATAACTATATAGTTATTTTAAGAAAACGTACTTTTATATACGTATACAGTAAAAGTACGTTTTCTTAAACTTCTAAAATATCATCGTATATATACAGATTTACACATATTAGTTTATTTCATATAAAGTTTTCAAAAATATTTTAGGATCGAAACGATTTGACTGCAAGCGGCCAGCCAGGCGCTTTTCTACTGACACCGTTTAAAAAAACAATAGACTTGAAATTATTTAGGGCTAGAGTGCTGGTAACACAGATTATAAAATACCCCAGGAAATAAAATGCTTCTGCAGTATGTATGTGAATCATGCGCTCAAGTATCACGAAAAAAGGCATACAGTTTAAATAAAACGGACGGCATTTGATAACTTGCTCATCACAAAGCATTTTGCCTCTAAATACACCATAAACTTTTGAGTAGAGAAACACAAGTTTTGAGTAGTGATTTTTGAATAATAGTTTCAGTGGGCATACGATAATATTGGGCGCTAGATGAACCGGCAGGTTGTAGCGGCGGCGTGGGGGCGAATGGCATTGACAGAGGTCACGATCCATGCTCGCGGTTATTGCCCGCGACACTCGCCAGCCGCGCTCTCTCGATTGCGCCTGACTATTATAACCTTTTAGGTTACTCGGTAGCCTTCGCGATGGATCTTGCGTATTGACTATATTTATTATAATATAATGACGACCCATATCCATAGATTAGATAATATTGTAATTATTTTTAATGTACGAGATAACTTTTTTAGGTTAATGACTTAATAATGAATAAATAAAATGAAGATATAACAATCCTGTAAAAGTTACTAACAGAATACTTCGAAGGAAGCAAAACCTTTTCATCTGAAAGAGTTCAATAATTTAAACAGCCTAAAGAACCCTATGGAGGACAAAAATATTACTAATCTTCTAAAAATTAACTAAATATGATTTTGAGTAAGTTATTTCTTTGCAATATACTGATTCTGATCTATGTAATATACTGATTCTGATATATGCAAATTCTGGAGGTTTAATCCCTGCAACAGTCAGGGGACGAGGTAACAACTGCTAACTATACTTTGCTTACTTATTTATTTAATATTTCTGCAAATACATTGCATAAGGCGGAATTTATGCCATATGCTTACTTGTTTAACCTTTAAGGAATTCACCAATTTGTGAGTATGGCAACACGTAAACAAGAAACTTTGAAGATATAATTTAAAGGGGCACGACTGTATAGGTTTAAGATAAATATATAGAAAACTCTTTATTTGCAAACCATAATACAGAGTTAAATAAGTAACATAGCACGAAATGTCCCAAGTGTAGTGTACAAAGGGCAGCCTTATTACCAAAAGCAATCTCTTTCAGTCAACCTTAGGATGCATCAAATGATTCAGAGAGAGTAGTATTTGACGTGCATTGATATAAACATACATACATATAAGCATAACTAATGCGTGACTGACTCAATTATGATGGGTTATATTCTTGAACTATCTTCTTGAATCTACTTAATGCATTCCACAAGCGAATGGCTTGAACAGTGAAAGACTGATCATAAAACTTCGTGGAATGGTGAGGCATCTGCAGTTCCAAATCTTTGGACGGTCTTAGATATTTTGCATATATGTCAAGCTGTTTTATTTCGACCCTCATTTATCATATCTATCATTGTACAATGTAATGCATGCAAAAAATCATTCTTTCTATTTGATATCTAAAGAGCTTAAATTTACTTACTTAAAAGCTTTGTCATCTTCTTGTCCATTATGAAGTCCATTGGGCAGAGATCCATGCTCATGTAGTTCGTGTAAGTCCTTCTCGAAAGGAGAAGCAGACTTGTCTTCTGGACGCTCTTCAAGGACCATACCGCGTAGACCAGCGACCACGCCGGCTACTTTCTCACCACCACCTAAGACAACACCACCTATTTCTATTTAAACCATAAATTTACAACTTTTAAACTCTTTAACATTTGTTCTATCTAGGGCTATGATAAGAATATGTCTCAGAAATAGAGCAACACAGGTCGGGGGACCGGAGTAGTCATAGCGTCTTTTCTCGATACAAAACAGTCTCGTCGTTTTTTTTTGCGAGGAAAAATGTTCACACCTATTTTAGAATCACATACAAAAATATACACATAATAATAAAATACAAAACATTCACAATTTAACACACACATAATTACATTCTGTGTCATAATATTGTAATGCGTAGTTCCATTTGGGCTTATACTTTAAGGGAATGCCTGCATATGGCAACTCCCTACTACATTGCTCTATTTTTTCGGGCAGAAATTAATATTTGAAAATGTCTTCTATGTTATGAAGTATTCCTTCTGGGCATGGTCTTTCTCAATATTTGGAGTTATGACAAAGAGATATGACTCGGTATCGTTATTTTATTGATATTACAAAGGAAAGCTTAAATTAATACTTAAAAATAAATCAAACTTCGGACCAAAATACAAATTTGTAAACTGTATAAACTTACCTGTTGGAGACCCACCTAATACATACTCGACCATTTTGACACCGAGGCCAGCTGTATCTCTGGGTGATAAGATGCTGCCGGCGTCGCCACCGGGGAACGCGACACCACGACGGGTACTCATCATCGGTACTCCTACATTGTGTTCCACAGCTATAACATAACAAACAATCGCTCTGTTAATAAAGTTAGGTGAAATATTAAAAAAAATACACAGTAATTATTATTGTATCACAGTAATACTAGATTTTTTGTTTTTATAAATTCACTGATAATTAGGCTTATAGCAATTTATTGAGTCTAGGAATTCCGTGAAATGTTAAGAATGTCTCCTCTATGCTGAAATCTCCGGTTGGTGTGTGACAACTACAAGAAACAATTTTAGGGGAGGACTATGTTGATATACAAGACAATTTTCAGGTGATTAGTGTCAAGTTTCAATTAGTATTCAAGTCAATTCAGAATCATTCAGTGAGATTGCGAAATACAGTTTATTTATATTAACTGTAAAAAAGCTGTTCTAATACCTTGTGCAGACCAAGTAGGATCACGCCACATCTGCTCAGGATTCAACTGTAATGGCGGCAGGTGTGGTGTACCCTTGCTGTCGCCGCCGGCGCCCGGCCCTTTGTCCCATAGCTTTTTTGCAGCAGGTGCAATCTGAATAAAAAAAAAGAAGTTAGCTGTGGAAAGTATGACAATTCTAGATGTTAAATAGTAGACCCTATTATGAGACATTTGGCTCTTTCATATAAAACACAGTGAATTTTTTCATTCTTTAAAATAGTATATCTCATATCTTTTACTAGAACCATTCTGAATTTGAAAATCTTACTATAAAATCTTGATTTGAAGTTATTCCAAGCAGAGGTTAAGATAAGAAGTGGTTTAACGGAGATTATGGTGGCTGTATGGTATCATGATTGTTACTGTCTTTTTACCACATGGAATTTTTGCTCTCAGAATCTTAAAAATCTGCTCTCCAACTTTGCTTTGATTGACTGAAATTGCTCCACTACAACTTGTATAAAGATATGGAGTATAACTTACATAATAAGCGTGTAATTTTGTTACACAAAATTAGTAAGACTATATTTGAAAATCTATTTTGTGTACACACACTTTTTGTGGTCAAATTAATCTATAAGAAATCTAAGAAATGCGATTTATGGAGTAGATTAGATTTTTTTTGTATAGTATTTACTTTCTGCTTTACAGTTCACACTACCCCACATCTGTTAGGCATCGAAATATGCAGAATTCAAAAAAGGTTTCAAATACTTCTGTAATATGTCTATATAACACACAATATTATGGCTATCTAAGTTTAACAAATGGCGAAAAAAAAAACTATCAATAAGCAATGCTAAAAACAGAATAAATTGTGATGTAACAAGACACCATTTACTATGTGGCATGCGATTGGGTTTATTTTTTATAACATTTTGCTTACACTTGAAATGTAAGTGAGTCTATGTTGCACAGTAAATTGATGATCATAAAGGATTTGTTAACATTCATAGGGAAATAATAACATTCTCATATGAAATTACATAGGTAGAAAAATAGTTTTATTTTTAATAAAACTCACTTATTCTTTCTTTTATTCCAGTATTTAACTAACTTGATCAGTTTCACCTATGGTATTTTCAAAGGTTACTGTTAACTGATAGAAATAATGGTGTCTTGTGTAAAAAAAATGTTAAAAAGAAAAGTAGTCTAAGATAATAGTGAAATAAAGGAACAAGTGAGTTTCATTTCAAGAATGCATTTTAACAAGTTCCACCAAATGCCAACAAGTGAAAGTATAAATTACAGAAAATAGTAATGTGGCTTTTAATGTGGCTTCAGTGATAATTTCTGATGATTTCTGAATACTTATAGATTTATGTTTTTATTTAACAATCTTTTTTCTACATGGTTTCAGGCAAGAACTCCTCAATTTTTCAATTTTAACCAGTAGTTTCCGAGATTATCATGTTCAACCGAATAAACTTCGCTTGTATAATATTATCATGTCATAGACAGGTCTAAAAAGTAACCTGTTTCTTAAATCTGCCCATGGTATGCCCACATACCTATTGTTTTATAGATTTCATCACAATGCTTAAAAATATTAAGCCTGCAAATATAACTCAAACATTAATGCAAAAATTCATAATTATAATTGTAGAAAGGCCTCCTTGAATTGTAGTAAACTTCTTAATACTTTAAAGGGGAGAGGCCTTTGAAAGTATTAAGAAGTTTACTTTCACAAACATATTTAACATGATAGCCTACCACCCTACTAACTAGTCCCCGAGGTGGTAATGGTTTTTAAGAAAACGGTTTATCACCACCCCTACTTAATCGTAAGGGTTGAATAAGGGCGCAAACCATGCACGACAATAGCACTTGAAGTACAACTTAACGCAAATCCTATACCAACACAACACGGTAAAGTAGCCAAAAATCTCCTTGATTTTAAGGTAAACTCTATAACTACGCCAAGCATTTACTGTCAAAGGTTGTTGATGATATTTAACAACTTGCTAAGTTCAAGCTCTAGTCAAAACGGTGTGTTTGGATTGAACTCCAATTGCTTCAGCTGTTTTCCGACAAGTTAGAACTACTGGAAGAGTAATAATGATTTAAACATTGAAAATACATTTTACGTTTATCAAGCATTGGAATAAATATTAAGGAGATAGAGATATAAAAAATGAAGATTTAGTCCTATAATTCTAGCCTGCAACCTGATTAGACTGAAAAGGTATGATTCTCAGGAAGGTCATAGGTACTCTGATAGTCCTCTAAACAAGCACTCATTTACTATAGGCATAACACAGTCCCCTGTGCAGGGGATGCATTCAGCACATTCTCACAGAATGTAGATGGGTGACCAATCAACGAGCAGACATCCTCCAATTAACTTTGCTCCCAGACACTTAAGTGACCTGAAATGGCTGCTGTGCTTCTGGAATGATTTGGGATGGTTCAAGTAAGTAGGTGAAAAACCCACACACAACAGCACAATCAAGAGGTTTTAAGTTTGGAAATGGCCAGAACAACAAAGTCCTATAATTTTTTAAAGTTTTTATTGCTTTCGTCATGAATGTCTGGATGTAGTTGTTTGGCATAAGTCAATGAAATAATCATCTTCATCAATATCCTATTACAGTCCACTGCTGCTCATAGGTTGATAGGTAGGGGGGTTTGTTTGAAGTTTTACTAATTACTTTTCACAATGATGTTGTTCTGCAAGGGTTGTTCTCTTAATCAGCTTACAACACCCAATGTGTAAAGTGTACAGGAATCATCAAAAAGATGAATGATGTTATCATTTAATTTTTTTATGGCAGTATTTAAGGGGCAAACGAGCAGACGAATCGCCTTATGGTAAGTGATTACCGCCGCCCATGGACACCCGTGACACCAGAGATGTCACAAGTGCGATGCCAGCCTTTGGGGGATGAGGAGGGGGATAGGGAGAGGATTGGAGTATGGGCCTCCGGTGTCCTCACTCACTCGATGAAACACAGGGTAAGCACTGTTTCACACCAGTTTTCTGTGAAGCTCTGGTATCACTCCAATCGAGCCGGCCCATTCATGCCGAAACATGGCTCTCCCATTAAAGGACCTATTACAACCAATCATAAGTTGGGTCCTTTAGAAAAAACACTGCATAGAATTTGACCAAGTAATAAAAAGGTATATTTTCTTTAAATTGAAGTGATAAAATATATTTTTAAATATGGGGTGCCTTTCAGATCAGTTATTTTTATTGCTTTTATTAAGGCAGAATTCTTCCTTAATAAAAGGAATAACTTGTATTTTGATACAGTAACAAAAGATAACATCATTAATTTACTTGTTTTCATTTGAAAGTCAAATCATCAATTTGCCAGAAATTGACTCAAAACCATTACTAACACAAGCGACTCTATTGCATGACACCAAAGTGAAGCAAGAAGATAGTTCTAGAGAACTCCACATACTTAAAAAATGCATTCATGACCAAGTGACCTTTACGATTAAACACATTTGAAATTGCAGGCGCAGCCTAGAAGAGTAAACACTAAAAAGCTTCTATAATATTGTAAAATAAAATAAATTTTAAACTTTTAAATAAATACACAACTATACACACATCAATTTGTAACTAAAAATTTGGGATCAAAATCCATTAATAGAGATAAACACAAAATATCAAAGAAGAAGGGTAAACAATGCATTTTAAGCAATTTAGGTATATAAAATATTGTATTCAGGAGACAGTATATGGCATTTACCTCAGAAATCATCTGTAAGATGAACTTAGTGAATAAATTTGTCTCCACAGTATTATAAATGTCTAACTTGATAGGTATCAATACTTGAACTTCTTTAAAAACTATGTAGCAGTGCTGTGATAACTTTTACCCTGCAAACGTACATTTGTATGTTTCAAATATTTTGATGTAAATTATGACATTAAAAGTAAGCCTCTGCATGTCGAAAATAGAAACAGAATAAATTTAACAACTATTGTGTAAAGCCAGCCCAGTCCTATGTAAAGTCTAGTATAGTGAGTAATCTCATGCCATGCTAATAAGTATTTTCATATGATAAACAACACACCCGTATAGCCTTAACCCTCTCCTGAGAGGAGACCTAGAGCCCTGCAGTGGGACATTACGGGTTGTTGTTGATGATGATGATGATGATGATGATGATGATGAAACAACACACCATCACACCAATTTATGAATGAAAAGTTTGAAATTAAAAATTGGTACCTAAATGTAAATAATTGGCCACACCGTTGTTGGACTAACGGCGACAATAACAGACAAAATAAGTAATGACAGAAAACATTAGCAAAATCTATTTGTTTCCACAGCCTAATTTGTAACCAAACATTAAATTTGATTTAATTTTAAAATCTTGCCAATAAAAAGTTTATACAAGGAACTCGATCATACGCCGGTGAACAAATTCTAAATCAGAAATGGCGGACGCCGGTGACAAGTAAACAAAACAAAAACGGACCTGTTGCTTAAAAAAATAGGATTTCCTTGACTTCATGACTTAAAACAACGATTAAGTCCTTTATTCTGTTATATGAAACCATAAAACTCACCATGTCGGGGCCCATATCCTTAACATCAGTTTCGAAAAAAAAGTCGCTCAAGGGTTTCATGCGTACAATCCTCCTAAAGCTCAATCATATACTACAAGAAAGCTTATTGCGAACAAACAACACTTTCTGCTTGAAACACTAATTTAATATAACAAATTCACTATCATCATTAACATTAGAACACATTTCTTACACTAATATGTTTAAATTAAGCGAAATAAAACTAGAAAGATCCAAACTCAAATAACACAATGTTGATTTGTTTCGAACAAAGGACGTACGCCGACCACAGCGCCTGCGTTAAAATTCTCCATACAAGGGAGCGTCGTACGGAGCAAAGTTTGGTTTTCCGGGCTGACAGATGGCGCGCAAACCAATAAATACATAACCATAGGTTAGCAAGCTTATCTGTGGAATTTTCGAAGTTTTTGCCTACTCGAAGACGAATGAAACAATATGAATATGGAACCAACATGGTATTGTGGTTTTTTGTTTTTGCGAAAGACGGTCCACATTTCATGTCATCCACATTTTTTATATTTTTTATCATTAATTCCATCACGACGAAGACTTGAAGACTCGAAGACTTAGAATTGAAGACTTGAAATACTTGACATTGGCAGAAATAGCTTATCGGGCTGATTGCCATTCATCAAAAGAAGAAGAACATGGTATTGTTTTGATAATATTTTCACTTTTAGCTTTACACATTTTCAAAGATAGTTTGTATTATAGTTTCGCATCACACTTGGTTATCAAGTTTGGAATTTAAAAATATTTGGGTTTGCCGTTCTTTCGTGTAAATTCCTGATTCTAAGATGGCAAAGCACTACTCTCTCCTACTGAAAATATAGGCGTCATTCTGATAAATTATTCCTTTTCTAAATGGTAATGTCAATAGTTCTTTATCCTGGTATTGGATTTTAGATTATATTTTATAGATAAGGGTTAAAGTGAATATAGGTTTTGTATTCTCCACGCACATGTCGTATTAATACCGTTTATTATAGTCTATGTTCTTCCTCAAGAAGATATTCAGGTAAAACCAATAAAAGTTAAAACTAAAAGTTTAAATAGTAGCCGAGCCCAAATAATCTTGGAAAAAATCTTTATTTTTTCCAAGATTATTTGGGCTCGGCTAGTAATATGGATTGTTTAAATTAACTATTTATTTAAATTTTCAAAGTATCTCTATGGCAATTAAGCAATAATAGCAATCTGTGCAGAGGCTCAACCGTACTAGACAGGCGGCAGACAGAATTACTTTCGAATTTATACTATTATAGTACGGATAAAACGGTTAAACCTGGTGTTGTGACTGTATTATATTTTAATAGTTATTAACCTATTCCAGACGCAAACAAATCGAAAACCCAAAAATCAATACAATTTGACCGACCGCCATTCTTGAGTTATAATGAATGGTGTGACTAACATGAATTTGTATACACATTTACATGTATTTATATTGATTGTACACCATAATAATTATTTTGAATAACGTATATGAATAAAATCAATATTTCTCTTAATACATGTCATATAATACCTATTACGGTCTTAGTAAAGTTGGAAGTTGGAAATGAAATACATTATAATTTTTGTACCATTATTGTTGACATTATGTGTTTATCAGGTCTGTAAAGAGTTTATTAGGAAAATATTAATGTTTTACCTTAAATAGCCAACGTTACCAACGCCACCGCATCTTAGAAAATATCGTATAGAAACCGTACTACAAAGCTAACAATAAAAGCGAAAATATAGGATTTAAACATGATGTCTAGTATTAGAACAGTAAATAATCAAGACAGTTATAAATTATAAAAATCGAAAAATTTATGATTATTTAATTTTTTTTCCAATTTTAACCAGACTCTTAGAAATATATCCAAATCAAAATTAGCCAAATGCGTTCGTTCAGTTGTTCTCAAGTTTTAGTGAGACAAATAAATATCAATTTATTTTTATATACTTAGTCTGGCCATAAATACAGTTACAATCAAAAATAAACAAAACTTGACTTTCAATTTGAAATCTGTCATTATTATACGATTGTTTATTGTGGTTTATTATTTTCGCACCAATATATATTAAAAAATATTGATAACTTGGTATTAGTAATATTTTTGTACAAAACGCAAAATAAGCACCTAACGTAAAATGTGCAAATGGCACATTCTACTCCGAAGGAAATCTCCACCTTTTTTGACAGAAAAAGATCTGGTCGTCCACATAGTGTTCGTACGAAAAACGCGATCAAAGCAGTAAGGGAAAGAATTCAAAGAAATGCTGACCGAAAGCAAAAGATTTTATCTAAAGAGATGTAGATATCACCGAGAACCATGTCGCGTATTTTAAAAGATGGCTTAGTACTTGCAGCCCATAAGATACGTACTGGTCATTTCATATCTGATAATTTAAAAAGAATAGGGTGGTAACATCAGAACAACTATTTAAGCGGGAGACTATGCAAAGGGATGTTCAGCAAAGAAAATATTGTTTACGAATGAGATTTTTTTAGAACTGAACGATATTTTAACAAACAAAACGACCTGATGAAATTTATGCTGAAAGGTCTAAAGAAGCTTTCCAATTAGGCAACATAGTACAACGTAGGAATTATCCGACTTCAAAGATAGTTTGGTCTAGTTAGTTATGAAGGAGTCACTGAGCCAAATTTTTGTGAAAAGGGTATCAACATCGGCACAAGTGTATCAAGATTCCATTCTTGAGAAGGTACTTAAGCCCTTTAACAATACTATGTTCAATAACTAAGAATGGTCCTCAGCAAGACGGTGCCGGGTCATAAAGCTCGATCCAATCAATCTTGGTAAGAAACGAACGTTCCGGACTTCCTCATAGCTGAAGCCTAGCCGTCATCTAGTCCTGCTCTTTATCCACTGGATAATGGTTTACAGTCAGTTTTAAAGAGGAAGGCTTGCTCTAAACATGATAATTAGCGAGTCCCTAAAACAATCCATACGATTGGCAAGTGAAGAGTTTTCCCATAGAAAGAGTGCGTGCTACTATTGATAAATTGCCTCAACGTTAAAAGGCCTGTATTGCAGCCAGTGGAGATCACTTTGAAAAAACTTTACATATCTTTAATATATTAAAATAATGCTTTTATATTAATATATTAAACTAACACTCTGTAATAGTAATAAATGTTGCGCAAAATAAAAAAGATGTCATTTTTCTTTGAGTCAACATTAATGGCAAATATATCTTTTATAAGTAAGGAAAATATTTGTGCGTCTTTAATTTGAATCAAATATAATCTCGATCTCGATTAAAACGGTTTTTTTATTAATATCTTGAAAGAGTATAGTAGAGTAAAAATTCGTGGGTACTGTTTAATATTTATCTATAAAACTATGTATATACAAAGCTCATATATGTATATACAAAGCTCAAAAGTTTGTTTGATTGGTTGAACGCGCGAATCTTCTGAATAACTAATTCGAATAAAAAAAAAACTGTTAGACACCATATAACAGCCTATTTATCGAAGAAATCGTTACGCTATATGAACCCATGCTTCGACCATAAGAGTGGCACATCAATAGAAAACGTTTTAAAAACGGTAAAAATGTATTAATTTTGACCTTCGTAGATGAAGTTCGAACGAGACAGAAAGTTACAGTTACCTATGAATTTGATTTTACTAAGGCGTGTATCCTGCAACAAACTTGGACGTCCCATAATCTTAAAAGAAAAACGTTTTAATCCTTGCCAATTCGCAATAAAATGCGTCAGAATAATTCGATCTTTTAATGAAATAAACTTTTAATTAATACATTTCATTTTATCTACGAAATAATTGATAAACAACTTAATTAATTTATCACACATTGATTCGAATTTACGTTTTTTGTTTGTTTTTGATTTATTAAATGATTTTTTTAATAAATCTCAGCATAAGCAACGTACAAGTTCGTATGCATTCACATTTCAAACATTCACAATTGTTCGTAGTGGTAAGTGTAGTAAAATAAAAAAAATTCAAAAGTGCTAATAATTATGCATTTCTTAAACAATGAAAATTCTTTTTTACCCAAACTATATAACCCGTATTTTAGTATGTGTACCAACTAATTAAAATAAATCAAAGTTGAAATAAATGTAATTCGTTACGGTGTGCCTTAGAAAGTTAATTTAATAGTTATTTACTAGTAGTAATAAAATCTTTTGGTAAAGTGCAGAGATAAATTGTCAAGTATCTAGTATTTCATATTAAGTTATCCAAAATGAAAAACAAAATCTATTTGGCTATATTATTTTATCATTACTCTACGACCAAAAGAAGCGCAAAGCATCAATGATTTTTTTTGCAAGAACGGGAGGGAAAGTATTGCTTCTGAAAGCTTCTATCGCTTCAATGCGATGCGTGAGCAGCAATAGTTTCACAAAAACAAGGAATAAAAGGTTTGTATATTTTTAAAAATTCTAAACAAGTTCGCGTTAGCATACGAGGTATGTTCAAAAAGTATCGCGGATTTTGAATTTTCGCGGGTTACGTATATTCGAATTTCGATTTTTTGTGGCGTTATGTTGGTACATATGTCTCTCACTTATCCTGACAAGTTGGGCCATTTTGAATGTTCAGTTAATTGTTGACATCTGCTTTGCTTGCGCGTGTTCTGGTTCGTCTTCGATTTTTACCTATTCAAAAAAATGGAACAATGAATTTGTATCAAATTTTGTGTGAAAACAAAATTAAGTGCGCGTATGCATTCCGAATGTTGACTGTGGCATACGAAGAAGCTACTTTGGACAAAAGCAACTTTTATCGGTGGTACAAAGTGTTTTCAGAAGGCCGAGAAGATGTGAACGATGAAGAACGTGCCGGACGTCTGAGCACTTCAACAACAGACGAAAAAATTGATGAAGTGAAGAAAATGGCATTGGCCAATCTTCGAATCACCGTTAGAGAAATTTTCGAGGACCTATGCATAGGCTGGTGCCATTCGATTTTAATCGATAATTTGGGCATGAGACGGGTCGCCTCAAAATTCGTACCAAAATTGCTCAATTTCGATCAAAAACAGCATCGCATGAACGTTGCTAATGAGATGTTGGAATCTGTCCGCGACTTTTTCTTGTTTCTGTGACTTTTCTTGTTCCCGAAACTGAAGCGACCCATGATAGGACGACGCTACGATTGACGAGATAAAGACGGCATCGAAGCAGGAGCTGAACAAGATACAAAAAAGATATTTTTTGAAGTGCTTCAAAAAATATTGGCAAAAAATATTGGCAAAAACGTTGGCACAAGTGTATAATATCCCAGGGGGATTACTTTGAAGGGGATAAAATAGATATTCACGAATAAATAAATAATTTTTGAAAATACACAACTTTCGCGATACTTTTTGAACACACTACGTATGTCTAATAACTGGTAAGGTTGGTTTACATGAACTTTTTTATTGAAAATCAATTTCTTCACGCTCTTTATATATCTCTATATATAATATAATATGATATTATGGGAAAAGCGCGAGAAACGTGTTTTTTGACAGGTGTATGTTTTGTATTGTATTGTTTGCATTAATTCGCTCAAAGTATCCGATAAATTGTTAAATATAAGTATTATTGTTTTTTTATTTATGTATTTTCTTTTAATTTAAGCTTATAATTAAACTTTTGCAAAGACGTCATTTCGCAGGAGGAGGCGACGGAAAAAGCCCGGGAGGACGAACTCCACTCAGACTCAATTCTCCGCCGGCGAACCTGACAGAGGCATTCTTCAGAGAACCGACTGAAGCCTTCTTACCAGCGCCCTATGGCGACCTGAGGTAACCGCGGGTGGATGGGACGGATTTTACTCTTCACGGGTGCCCACCCACGCTAACGATCAGACACTATGAGGTGTCTGAATGTCGCAATAACAACTGTTTCCGGATCCCTCCCATCGCTGGCACAAAGTATGTAGGTAATCAGGAACCGAGGTTTGACTTCTTTTTTAAAAAGTACATTTCTTTCTATATCATTTTATTTACAATATTATGTATTTTTTGTTGTTTGTTGAATTCTCATTACTATTTAATATTTTTTTCACTAAAAGCTTGGGTAAATTATGCAGGTAGTTGAGCTGGTGTTACCCAAAATCCACTTCATGGATATATGTACCTTGTATGCGTTCCTTATTGCTCGTAGCGTGATTTTATAACAACAGAAACCAATACGTTTCCCGTAAAAAAAAGTGATAGTGAGCCAAACTTAAAGGATAGACATATATATGCTGTCGTAGACTTTTCCTAAGAACTTTTTAAGGGGTTTTCTTTCACATATTGTTTTTATGTAACTGAAAACGTTTAAGTACCGTGTCCAACAAAAAGTTTTCAAAAGGAATAATCTTCCTTTGTTTTTGTAACATTTTTGATAGTACTCCGCTATAAGCTTTTCTAGAATTTTTCAAGCCGTCCACTACTTCTTGAGATTAGCGCGTTCAAACAAACAAACGTCAGTTTTATAATGTAGATTAAACCGATAAGATACAAAGTAAATCATTTAAAGATGCCAGTTACAAAATCTTAAATTGAAACCTGTGATGGAATTACTAAAAGAAATCAAGCACTTAATATAATAATTTGCCAGTATTTAATTTTAAAGTATAATGCAAAAAAAAAAAGAAAAAAAAAGTAGCTGTGTCTTGATGCTGACCTTCCAGTAGAGGCTTGAAACAAATATTTATATAATCAGTAATATACTACTTACATACCAAAATACATTAAAATATTATCATGGAACTCTTACAGCGTATTATTTAGACCATATTTGAAGAGTATACAAGCCCTGACTTATTCCTAATTCTATTGTACTTTTGTTGATAATATCATTTAATAGTGGAAAATAAATACTCGAGCGACTTAGTCAAAATTGTGGCTAAGCTCCGTAAAATAAAGATATAAAAAAGTGCGTGCGTACAAAGTACACATGTCAGAAGTGAAACTTCTTAGCTCTTTCCCACCTCTCGCTCCATGGCACTGTGCATGATACGACAATCGCTCTATCTCACTTTTTCTCTCGATCTTTCTCACTTGCTTGCTCCCTACTCTCACTCCATCGCTAGTTGCTTCATGCTGCGTTCGCCCTGTCTTATTCCCTCTCAATCGGTCTCGATCGTCCTCTCTCTTTTTCGACACTTCCGTTGCATACTTGCGTGACGTTACATTTGTAAAAATTTTACCCTCATGCGCATAAAGAAGTTTCACTTCAAAAATAAAAAGGTGTGTGTGTATTTCACGCGTTAGAAGTTATACTTCTTTGGCGTAACAAGATAAAAATTTGAAAAACTAAAATGTTGACTATAGCAAAATTGTTGAGCAGAAGCATGTCCTAACTGATGTAAAAAAAGTAGAACTAAAACCCGACTAAGACAAAAAAACTCTCTGAAAAAGTATGTAACAAGATTTTCGGGACACTGGATTGAACACGTTACATAGAAACGTACCATAACACTTTAATAACCCGCGACTACGGCTTTTCAAACCTGAATATGTGTATCTCTATACAATGATAATTGTGTACTATAGTATCGTATGAGATCATTGTCAACTTGCAACGAAGGCATCTTGGTGGAGTCTGTGTGCTGATTACCATACTTCTTCAGTAACGTTGTTTAATCCAGTGTCCTGAAAATCTTGTTTCATACTTTGTCAGCGTCGTTTTTTTGTCGTAGTAAGGTTTTAGTTTTTACTTTTTTTATTTAAAATATTTTGGTGCCATTTTAATATTAATTTATTTGCAAAGTATATTTTAATCAACAAACAAAACAGAAATATTTTTTTGTTTTGTTTTTTATTTTATTTTGATGTAACCAGTGTCTCTCTCACGACTAAGACGAATCTATTGACCACTCCCATAAAAATAGGACAAGCCGTTTAGGCTCTAGGGAGTCCTAAAAAAAAATATCCATACATAAAATCGAAAAACATAACCCTCTTTCTTTCGCAGTCGGGTAAAACTGTTTTCAGCATCAATATGCACACTAAGTGTTAATCTCAGACACTCACATTTTTCATTCACAATAAAAAAGTGGGCCGAAAAATGCAAGTCTTTTCGGTGTCTTTTCTCGTTGAATCGACGCTTTCTCGAAAATTAAATGCGATATGGAAAAATAAAAAAGAGCCTCAGGGTATTGAGTTGGGCTTCGTTTTGAAAGAAACGGGATCTCTCTATCTCGTGATAGATAGTAGGTATAAAGTCGCCCTTTATGCAGCGTGAATTTTGGTTGTGCGCGTAAGTGAGCCCTCGTTCTGCATTGTGACCAGGGTGTTGCGTGTTTAAGACATGGGATTGTTTATTTAAGGTTGTCGTGTTCTTTCTATTAGTGATGAATATAATAAATTATTGTGAAATAAAATTAAGTAAGTTAATTATTTAAGGAAATAAAGTTTTGTCTAGATACTTTTTCAATGTAGCCGAAGGTCATGAAAGGCACGAGATCTGTGGATTTTTCCAATAATGATAACAAAGTGGCGGGAGGATAGAAATTGAGCACAATTTTTTTTTGTTTTTTTTTTATTTTTATTTATAAGTCCTTTATTTTACTTTAGTTATATTGTGTTGAGGCATATGAAGTTTTTAAAAAGACTTAGCATAAGGGGTGTATGTGTATTATGTATAAAAAAACGGGTTGCATTGAATGTGTGACGGCGATGACACACAGCCCATATTAGCGGCCGGTTAAGACTCTTCTAACGATACCTTAATTGTCTTATTCTTGCTAGTGGTTTAGAAGGTATGAGATGAGGGATACCATTGAAGTATCACAATTACAAATAAATACGTTAAAATGCTAATAATATAGTCATATTTTTGAAATGTATAAAAAAACCCTTTCCAGTAATAATAAACACGGAATATTTATCTCAAATTTATTTTATTAACACGTAACTTTATGATCGCCAGAGTGCGCCACATTAGATTCACTGACACGTTATTTAACCTATAACCAATAAACGTTCAAGATGCTTCTAACGGTACGTCATTTGTCCAGTTCTAATAAGTAGTTGAGGAGCCATGATGGAACAGACGAACATACATACATAGCCTATCAGAATCATAAACCATCTTTAGCTTAGCCATAATCGGGTGAGTTGGTGAAATGTGATTCTAAGTTTGATCACTTTCACACCAGTAACGCCACTTAACCGTTTTTAACTTCAACAATGGAGGAAAATTTGTGTTCATCTCTATTTATACAACCAACAAAATAGACCGTTTTGTGGAATATTTGTTTTAACATTTACCAAGTTTTTGAGGCAAACCCTAAGATAAATTTTTAAACTTTAAAATAAAATATTATCATAGAATTGTTCAGATTTTTAATATAAGAGTGTGTAAATCTGAAGTTTTACTGGAAAATCTAAGGATTTTCGGTTGATACTGTTTGTGTTTTTACAGTAACATACAACATAATGTAATGTTTTGTACAATAAAGAGGGGGGGGGGGGGAAGCTACTAAGTCTATTCTGAACATAGGCTCTTCAAACTTTAGCGCAAGTACACTCATGGTATCCAATAAGCACTAAGTAACCAAAAAGGGATATTCAATATGCATGCCTGAAGGTGTTGTGTGATTGATATTAAGTCATAAAAATATATTTATTTTCAATTTTATAAGGTTTTAAATTGTCTCAAGCAGTCATTACTCAGTAGACGTTAATAGTTCACTGATATTTAAGTAAATCATGTCCTTAAAGTGACAACATAAAATTTTATTAGTTGTTTTTATTAAAGTAAAAATCTCGTTTATCAAATAGTCGTAAATCTATTTTGTGTAATATCTTATATAAACAAAAATCAATAACTTCTAAATAAAACTAATTGATTAAGATATTTGATTGAATAAAGTATATATAACTGCCTCGGTGGCGTAGTGGTAGCGTACGCGAGTGCTGTCCATGAGGTCTCGGGTTCGAATCCTGGGTCGGACCAAATGTTTGTATGATCTACAAATATTTGTTTCGGAGTTTGGATGTTTTCTATGTATAATATGTATGTATTTACAAAAAAAAAAGTATTTATGTATTCATATCAGTTGTCTAGTACCCATAATACAAGCTCCGCTTGGCTTGGGACTAGCTGGCGCTGTGTGTTAGATGTCCGAAATATTTATTATATTATTATTATTATTAATAATAAAGGGTCGATTGTGTTTACTTATGGTCAATCTCTAGTCTAGACCACCGCCCTCCGGACGTGCCTCATTCCACCATTGCTCCTAAAAGTTATTGCGCTACCATCTGCACGAAGCTCCGACACTCCAAGATACATCACCTGTATTGTATATAAAACTAAAAGTCTAGTACATTTAATGTGCTTGTTTGTTAAGTGGTAAGTGACCCTGACTACTATATTGACAAACAATAAATGGGTGATGAACACTGTCATTTATGTGTGGATGTAATTCAATTACATCAAACATGAATTGAGACATTTCTAAGATTCATTTTTTTTTTAGATATGGCATAGGTTATGCCTAGTCAGATGTGCGTGGCATATTATTATAATTATTATTCTGCATGATCTATATATAAAATTTAAAATATTTCAAGTTTTACATGTCAAGGACATCAATAAATATAAAATTTGACTATCAGGTTTTCAAACATATAATTTAGAATATAGTTTGTAGAGGATTATTGTGAATTATGACTTTTAAGGTAACCAAAAGGAACTAAAGTTAGTATGTAGTATAAATATCAACTAGTCATTGTGTGATTCAGTTAACATATGGATAAAATCTACAGAAATAACAGGCACTACAATAAATACCACTTTTCTGAATCACTAAACCAATGGTAAAAAAATGTGTTGCACAAAAACTGACAAGTGTTATAAACATGAGAAAAAACCATACCACATCATGTGGAACAACGGGACTTAGTTTCTAAATAAGGCACAATTCAGAATTTTCAAGTCTACTAAATAAAGCTCTTATGGTATTTCTATGTATTCTTTTTGAGTATCATAGAAGCCAATTAAAGGATCAAATTATGCAGAAAAACAACACTGCAAAGACAAAGAAAACTTGAAACCAACCCTATGCCAATCTATCTACTTTCTTGCTGGTTTTATGAGGTTCCTTGCGGGTCTTCTTATGTAAATAACTTTTGGAACCGCGAAAGCCCCAGAGTCGGTAATCTAACATTTTGAAAGTGCCTGAAAATGGCTACTTGAATTAAAAGTATTTTGATTTGGCCAGTGAGGATGTGGAGGTTAAGGAAAAGTTACGGAGAGGTTAAGGAAGCGCCTATGTTCAGTAGTACTCTTAAAAGTGATAAATTGACAGTAATCTGTGACCATTGTTTATCTGTTGTATGCTTACAACAGATAAGATGTTCAAGTATAACATTAATTAATAAATAAATATACCAATGTTGTTATAATTCAAACCTGAGATATCTTTAATTAGTTCTTGTGCTCAAAATTCCATTGAAATGTTAAGGGTTTTAGTAATAGTGAGACTTTTGTAGTGTTTTTTTTTTCATACTCAAAGCATAACATCAGCAATAATAATGGAAATGTCACATACAAAAAAAATGTTTAAAAAATAGTTTAAGTATTTGTATTATGATACATTTGGTGGCTTTATGAATTAATCATTGGTTTCGAAACCTTAAGTTCATAATTCAGATTACAGAGAAAAAATTAAAAAGAAAAAATCTTTATGTAAACAATATCAATAAATAGAATTTAAAGTATTTATGGCATATTTTAATCTTTAACATTGCTTCAGATAATATAACTATTATTTACTCACTATTTTGTTTGAGTTTATCAACACATGCTAAGAAAAAAAATTCTTGCCTATTGTTCATATTAATATACTTGCTGTTGTTTTTCATGTTGATGTATTTAAAATTTAATACTATATATACTAATCTTTCACTTTAATTTCTTCCCTTTAATTGGAAAATTAGATTCACTTTGGTGTGTATTGTAAGGATACCCAACCAATTCATAAAAAAGTTACCAAGTCCATACAAATTAAATGTATTCCCAATGTCAAAGTGTAGGCTCATACTAATAATAATAATATACATTCCTATCCATTATAACTATCACAATTACTATATAATTAAAATAGTAGTTAGAAGTTCATTAAACCATCTACCTTCATTCTCAAATTCAAAATGGTTTACATGTTGTACTACATTTTTGTAGGTTACTACTCTAGGAACATTTTAAATTTTCCTGTTAGTCACTAAACTTTGATAATAAGAGGATGAAACACATTCTAAACATACCTCATACATAATAATAAAATTGCTTACCTGGTTTCTGATAGCAGCAACCTGAGTAAGTCCAAGCTGATTTTGTCCTTGCTGAAGAAACTGATTAGTGCCAGGCCCCAACATTCCCGCCTGGCTCAAGTACATAAGGTGCTCAGTAGATTTTCCAATGCCATTCATGGTTGGTATAGTATTACCATGATGTTGATGAATATCATACAATCCTTGTTGACCCAGTTGTGCAGCGTTTTGAATACTTTGCAAAGGTTGCATCATCACTGCACTATTTTGAATTGTCAAGTTATTACCCAAAGTAGGATTTTGCAGTGGTGCTAGTTGAGTATGAACCATGTTGCTTGTCAAATGAGCTGGGTGACTTCCAATTACTGAAGGATTAATAGCCAAAGTCCCAACAGATGAAGCAATAGCTTGATTAATATACTGTTGTTGATTTGATTGTGAGTTTTTGAGTTGCACTTGACCTTGTTGATGCATATTGTTCATTGTTATTGGGTTAGGATTTTTCCATTTATCTGGATTCTGAAACGAAAAACATAATTTTGTTAGTCGTTAATTATTGTTCTAATTCATTTTTAATATAAACAAACCACAAAGGTAAGTATCATACAAAGTAACACAATTTAAGGTTATATAGAAATACGATATACATTATCAATAGTTTGTAAACAAACCTCAGCAATACTATCGTCTCCAACAGCCCAACGTTGTTTCGGAGCTAAAGATGGAAGTTCTCCTTCTTGTGGCTCTCGTTGAAATACGTAATGCACTGTTGCATCGTCCTGACTTCGAGCTTGTGATACACGCGTGCTCTGCAAGCCAGCTTCACCCACCTCTTCTTCCCCTCCCGTTCCCGGCCACTTCATTGGGCTACCGTGAGGTTCGAGCATTCAGTTTCACTACACTTCGATCCTTTGAAACCGTAAACACAAAATGTCCAACGGTCTTCCCGTTTCAGTGACAAACGCTAATCCCAGTAATATTAAACCCAGAGGTATAATTAAACTGCATTACATTATCCAACAGACTACACGCGATAAACGTATCTCGTTATTAAATCCATTTAGCGACTAAATCTGTCTTTTTGTCTATGCAATGACGATACTTTTATCAAAGCACGATGACAGCCGCTAAGGGAAACCAAAATATTGCATCTACTGCAACGGTCTCCTTGACGGATTGAAACAAAGACAAGAAGTGAAATCAATGAATTCTAGGATACAAGACCTTAGAATTTTCGAATTTAGAAGTGTATGGATGTTTGTAAATGTACTAACATTCGGTACTAGCTATTTGTCGGCGTCGAAAACTGAACTGAATAAACACTCAAAATAATACACTATTCACACAATTTCTAAACAAAACGAGCACAAATATAATTACTATATGTACACAGAACTATTTACAATGTACAATTTTTACAAAAAACCCCGTTTATGCCATTGGCTGCTGTCGATACTTTCTGATTTAGAAAAGACGACAAACATTCTTCACTGCTTGTCCGCCATAATCGGTCGGTCGGGCACTCGGACAGATGCGATGCGCGCGCAACGCGCAAAACTATACTATAAACATAAATACATAATGCTAAGTACGTTCCTTCATAAGTATGCTTAGGTATAAATATCTCGTTTAATTAAAGTTGATTTTTAAAATAAAAATCATTAATAATGTATTAATATTCTAGTCATGGACACTGCGTAGTAAATATTCTAATATTTCTGGTTTTTCCTTAATAGATAAAGTTTTACGATCAAAATAAATAAAAATATAAAAATCTTTCAAGTATCTGTGAATTTATTAGGATGAACCTAATGTTTCAAACTTTTAATGATTTTAAGAGCAAAGGTATTTTGTTTCTTTATTTTATTACACCCTAATTATGTGGAACGAAACGAAATATTGTTGTCAAATCAAAAGTCCACAGAATGTAAACACAGGTACTTTTTAAAAACTGAAAACTATCAAGCAATAATATTGCCAGTAGTTACAGTGATATAAATTGAAGTTAATATTCAATTTGACCTTGATCACCTACACCTGTATTTCGAGAACTATACATGTTATTCCGAAAATTGATAGCCACACAACACAATCTCTTCTTTTATGAAACCTCCAACCTCCTTTGTGAAAATTACTGGCCACCCTACCTTATTTTTTATTATTTACCTAGGTGTAAAGGCAATCAGTCTGGTCTCGCATTTCGAGAGTGACACAAGCTGACGTCACTATCGGGTTAAAACTTTATTGCAACACTAAACGAAATGATGGAAACATTTTCCGTCACTGTTAAATTAAAAAAATGTAAAATGCATTGCAATGGTTTGCAATTTCCATGCAAAACAAATTATTGAAATGTGTCGTGTATCGTGTTTCGGGAGCCATTATTTTACACTACTGGTAACACTGAAATAGGTTGTGTCAGTGTTATTCCACCATTTCCGTGTTTCATTGTGGCGTATCTCGTTATTCTCATTGCACGCATAAGTCTGTTTCGTTCAGTGCTAGTAATCACAGTGATTTTCAAATATTCATTTAAATTTACTATAAAATTGTTAGTTGTTCTATTAATATATAATGAAATTTGTCATGGTGATACTTTGATTCTCAAGAAAGGGCATAACCTGCGGAAATTACCATAATAACATTTGGTAACAGACTTTTTCTGTGTTTGTTACCTCATACCTTTTCACTGGCTATACTAATTTTGATGATTCTTTTTACAGTCCACACCTGGTACTTGTCGTGAGGTCTGATTTAGAATATTTTGTTTGGAGTCGCTTTTTTTGTTAAACAGTTTACTATTTTATAATGTGATTGAATGTTACTTTAGTAATCCCCAGAATCCATTTGTACTATGTGCAGCAATGCAAGGTTTCCGAAGATTGGTTATTTGGTGATCGGTTAGTGAAACTGTTGTCGATAATGTAGCACATCCCTAACATTCATACACAACACTATTTCATAATGCAGATGTCTTCTTCTTCTTTTGATGATACGGCAATCAGCCGGATCAGCTATATCTGCCAATGTCAAGTCTTCAAGTCTTCGTCGTGATGGAATTAATGATAAACAATGTAGATGACATGAAATGGGAACCGTCTTTCGCAAAAACAAACAACGATCTTCAAATGCAGTTGTCTATAGCAACTATGGCTGTCCTCACACTTCAGGTTCCTTGTGACAGACACTGAAATAAACATCTCATATTAATTGCCGTCATTTATTTCAGCCAAAAGATACCTTCATAATTAATATAATTAAAAAATATTGCTTAGAGCTGTCTTAAATCTTTAGCAATAATAAAATAAATTTTTTGATTTATGATGAAAGTTTATGATGGTCATAAACAAATTAATGTACATAATAAACAAACAAAAATAATACTTGTACAGTAAAAACTATAATACCATAATACACATAGTTTACATAATGACAATAGTGATTGACTAATTTAAGTTATTGACTTGTTTACATAATCACAATAGTTATCGAAAATAAAAGTGGGTTATAAAATTTCCCTAAATCTGTAAAGTGAGAACCGGTCATGACGCGGCTTGTGTCATTCACGTAATCACTGTGTCTGTCTGTTATACTATGGGTTATCGCAGTAAAAAGTGCTTCGAAAATCATAGTATCTCCATGCCAAATAACAGACAGGTAGTTCTACCTGTTGATGTTGATGTTACTGTGGGTAAATTAGGTAGCATTTATATTCTGTACGATAAACATCAGTGAAAACATCTGTCTAAACACTGCAAGCCGCAAGGTCAAAACAGGAAGAGAGTGAGCTATCATACAGCAACGTTAAATTACAAGAAACTAGTAGTGGTGTTGCTAGTACTAAAAATCATAAATTCCACTTATTGTTCTTAACCGATTTCAAAAAAGGAAGAGGTTCTTGTTCGACTGCGAAAGGAGGGTGATGTTTCTCGAGTGTATTCCATGTATATTTCTTTGGCACGCCCTAAAGTCTAAACGGTTTGACGTATTTTAATGAGAGTGGTGTCGATAGATTCGTCTAAGTCATGAGAGTGAAACTGGGCACAAAATAAAAAAAAATAAAAAAAAGTCCTGAATTTAATAAAAATGGTAGATATTGCCGCAGTCGGGTGTTTTTATTTTAAATACTTCGGGTATTAAATAATAATTACGTACTTATTATAGTTGTATGCAACAAAATTGACAAAGATGCATTGAATATATTCGGAGACGAAAATTATAAATAATAGTGAGGATACATTTCCGAAATCGTAGAAGGATGAAGACCTCAATGTCTGCAGTGTAGTGTAGGTATATGTATATATACATGTTGTGTATGTATCTAATAATGTATGTGTATAAGTGAGTGTGATTCGCAACATCTCATTTTATACCTTAACTTACTTCTTCTACTCCATCCAACAGGGGTGTATGGGGGCGAACCGCAATCTTTCGCTCCCAGTCAGCCTCACCTGCACGCGGTGCACCCTGCTAGATAACAAACGAGGCACTGGCGACCGACCGATGGGGGTATATCCATCCCAACCGGCGTAACTAAATACAATAAGCCGGTGATGGGCAGCAGCGTCACCGATGCAACAAGTTACGCCCTGCGATCACCAACCCGCCTGCCCAGCGTGGTGATTATGGGCAAAACCCTCCATGAGTAAGCAACAGAAGCCACGGCCCCCAGTTCCCGGTAGTCCCGCTATTCCTGGTCATGGTGGCGAGCACGGTTACGGCGGGACAGGGGGTGCTAAGAATCACCGGGTTACGGGAGGCCACCACAAAAGACTGACCCTGGCAACGTACAACGGCCGCACGTTACGGCTAGACTCGCATCTGGTACAACTTGAGGAGGAACTTGGGAAGATTAGGTGGCATATCTTAGGGTTATGTGAAGTCCGAAGAGAGGGGGAGGATACCATAATCCTGGACTCAGGTCACCTGATGTACTTCCGCGAGGGAAACCAACGATCCCAAGGTGGCGTGGGGTTTCTAGTAAACAAGTCGCTTTCTGGCAAAGTTGTGGAAATTTCCAGTGTGTCGAACAGGGTAGCGTACCTCATTGTCAAGCTTACCGAGAGGTATAGTCTCATGGTAATACAAGTGTACGCACCGACCTCGGCTCACTCCGACGATGAGGTGGAGGATATGTTCGATGACATATCGAGGGCCCTCCACTCCACTACTAATACCCACTACAACGTTGTTATGGGTGACTTCAACGCTAAAGTGGGAGTACAAACCTGCGGCGATTCAGTAATAGGATCCCATGGATTTGGAAACAGGAATCATAGGGGGCAAATGATCATCAACTTTCTCGAGCGGGTAGGACTGTTTTTGATGAACTAATTTTTCGAGAAGCGGCCCCAAAGAAAGCGGACGTGGAAAAGCTCCGACGCTTTGACCAAAAATGAGATCGATTTCATCATGACGGACAGGAAGCACATATTCAGAGACGTCTCAGTGCTCAATAGGTTTAACACCGGTAGTGATCACCGACTAGTCCGAGGTTCTCTGAATGTCAACTTCAAGGCTGAACGTGTTCGCATGATGAAATCCAGGCTCCGACCAACTCTGCTCCAAGTCGAGATGGGATCTGAAAAATTCCAGTCAAACCTGGAAAACCGATTTGTTGCCATGGAAACCACAAGAGACGTAAACCAGAACCTTGAAAATGTGATTCGAATCCTCAGGAATGAAGCTACGAGATTTTGTCGAATGCAGCGTACAGGCACGAAGTCGAAACTTTCAGAGAGGACACTAGGGTTAATGAAGGAAGGACGTGAGAACCCGCCAGTCACTTCATCGGCAAAGTGGACTCTAAACCGAGAGATTAGTAAGCGTGTATGACACGACCTCCGATGTTCCAACACTCTTTTGATTGAAAGAGCAATCGAGCAGAATCGGGGGTCAAAAGTATTTGTGAAATCTTTTGGAAGAAGCCATTTGACGAAGCTGACCACAGTAAGCGGAGAAGTCGTTGCTTCCAAGCTGGCCGTCCTTTCGGAAGTAAACTATATAAAAAAAGATAACTTCTATGGCGATTTGTACGCTTCGCATGAATCTCGACCTGATCCCGAAAATGAGGACCCTAGAGCCACATTAACACGCCACTACACCGAAGATCTGCCAGAAGTCAGCATTGACGAAATCGAGATGGCTCTTGGACAGCTGAAAAATGGAAAAGCCCCTGGAGAGGATGGCGTTACTACAGAGCTGTTAAAGGCTGGAGGTAAACCCGTACTAAAGGCGCTCCAAAAGCTTTTCAACGCTGTCCTGTTCGAAGGGAGAACTCCACGGAGCAGGAGTGTGATCGTCCTGTTCTTCAAAAAGGGTAATAAAACCATGTTGAAGAACTATCTGCCCATTTCCCTCCTGAGCCACGTCTATAAGCTGTTTTGGCTGTGGATATGGCACCATAGACCACATCCACACAGTGCGGCAGATAATACAGAAGACCGAAGAGTATAATCAGCCCCTGTATCTAGCATTTGTGGACTATGAAAAGGCCTTTGACTCGATCGAGATTGGTCTGTTCTGCAGTCCCTGCAGCGTAGCCAAGTAGATTGGCGATACATCCAAGTGTTGATATGTCTCTACAAAGCCGCCACTATGTCCGTCCAAGTACAGGATCAGCATACAAGACCCATACCATTGCATCGAGGAGTGAGACAAGGGGACGTTATATCCCCGAAACTGTTCACTAATGCAATGGAGGACTTGTTTAAGACGCTGCACTGGAAAAGGCGCGGTATCAACATCAATGGCGAATACATCTCTCACTTGCGATTTGCAGATGACATCGTCATCATGGCTGAGTCGCTGCAAGACCTACAACAGATGCTGAACGACCTGGCTGACTCTTCTGTGCGCATCGGCCTACGGATGAACTTGGACAAGACCAAGGTCATGTTCAATGAACATGTACTACCGGAACCGGTTGCGGTACACGGTACCTTTCTCGAAGTTATTCAAAAATATGTATACCTCGGGCAGACTTTGCAGTTAGGTTAGGTTACAGTTATGAGTCCAGCTAGGTTGGGCAGCGTTTGGGAAACTTCGTCGGGTCTTCTCATCGTCGATCCCACAGACCCTAAAGACTAAAGTCTTCAATGCGTGCGTCCTACCCGTAATGACATACGGAGCCGAAAGGTGGACACTTACGCTTCGAATGGTCCATAAGTTCAAAGTCGCTCAGCGTGCTATGAAGAGGGCTATGCTCGGCGTTTCTCTAAGGGATCGCATCAGAAACGAGGTGACCCGACAAAGAACCAGGGTCATCGACGTAGCCCACAGGATTAGCAAGCTGAAGTGGCAGTGGGCTGGCCACATTTGCCTAAGAACCGATAACCGTTGGTGTAAACAAGTTCTTGAGTGGAGACCGCGTCTCGGCAAACGTAGTGTAGGACGTCCACGACGACGAAAAAATATGGGATGTACAAGGTAGGTTTAGAAAGGGAATGGGATGTACGCATCAGGTCTTCTCGCTTCGATCATTCATTGAAAAACACCTCGCCCGTCAGAAAGTTTTCTGCGCGTTTATCGATCGCGAGAATGCCTATGGCTGAGTGAGTGAGGAACGATTTATGGTCAAAACTGCCTACTGCCTAGGGGTGGACGGCCAGATGGTGCGAACTCTGTAATCTCTATATGAGAATTCTAGAGCCTGTGTCCGTAAAAATGGAGCCTACACAAATTCGTTTGACATCTCGAGAGGTGTCAGATAGGGATGTGTAACAAAGTAAGGTGGAGCGATGATTCGCGCAAGACGGCTGGCAGGAGCTGGATGCGAGAAGCCATAGATCGAACTAAGTGGCATGAAGTTGGAGAGGCCTACGTCCAGCAGTGGACTGTGATAGGCTGATGATGATGATGATGATTCAACAGATGCCTAGAAGAGATCGAAGTTCGCCAGTGTGTAACTCACAATCTTAGTTTGCTTAAAACCATCTTTATGTCAATTTGTAATACCACTGTTCCACCACCACAACCTTCAAACAGGTCCAGCTCATGGCAGGGCTGGTTGACTTGGCACTCCAATTGTAATGCTACTAGCTCATAGTCTTTACAAACGTATGATATTCATTTCATATTGTAATCAATAACACACGCAGAAAAATTATCTTAGAGATATTTAAAACTATTAGTTTCCATTAATCTGTAATTAGCTTATTTTGAAAATTATTTCTTAAGCTGTGCACTATAAAAAACTTAGACCATGAGATGGATGTCAGAACGGAAAAGATATTACTCAAGTGATATTACAGTTTACAGTTTGTAACGATCTGTTTATGAATTTAATTTGGCTTTATATTAGAGTTCAACATTTGATGTGAATTTACAGTTCTGTTAGTCCATAGTTTGAAGACAAGAATATTTAATAAAAATACGTTTATATTGCAAACCCATAATTATGGTTATCATGATAATAACTGGCTGTTGTGGAGATCCTTGGGAAGGCCTATATCTAGCAAAGTGTCTGTATGTTTTAATAATGACAGTTCTTGGATCCTCCTTTTCAGGCACATAGAGGCACACCATGTGGTAGTCGGTCCCATTTCGACAACTACACTGCCGCAAGACCCGGTGGGGTGAGGGCCCGTAGGGGATTCCACAAAAAAAAAGGCCTTTCTCCAGCAGCATATGGCATTCCGCAGAGGTAACAAAGACAAGAATAACAACATGAACATTTTAAATAATCGCCAGTTAATACCTAATTTTTTGAATTATTATTCATTTCATTATTGAAATTTTTCGAGGTGCCCTATATTAAGAAATAAAATTCATTAAAAACTTAGTGGTTTTTTTCAATTATTTATTTTACTTAAGTGTAAAAGTATTAAGAGACAAGAAAGATATTATATAGGTTTGATCTTAAAATGTAAACCAATGAGGGAGAAAACCAAACATTTGAGATCTTGAACTAAGTAGTAGAATCCTCGGAGACCTTCTGGATCACGAGACTGGTTCACATCTACTAATGATCCTGTTTTGGATGTAGTAAATGAAATATGTTCTTCACCTATGACTATCTCCAATTCCTGTAAAAATATTTTGATAATAAATACAATATCCTTAACTATTTATGAGGTAATGTTTAAAATTTTCTTTTTTAGTTATTTAACCAAAAAAAGTAGGATACTACATTTTATACGAGTATCTAATGCATTATTATACTTATTATAGTTAACAAGGTCATTTTAATAATTATCATTCTATACATGAAGACTCGGAAGCTTTATTCTCATTCAGCGAGTACTTTAAAGTACATTCAAGATGTCAAATATATTTACATTCTCTTATTTAAAGCTATTATTCAGTAAAATTGGGCTCATATACAGCATTATTATGAACTGAATATTAAAATATTACAAGCAACTCAAATTTTGAATCGTCAGCACTCATATTAGAAAGTAATAATGAAAGGAATAAGAAACATTAACTGATGTGAAAAGATTTTCCAAGCTCAAAGTCTAAAACGTGTTATCGTTTATTTCCACGCGTAAAGGTTTCGAAGGTTTACAGGTGTGAATTATTTATATTAATAACTTAGTAGTATAAGTATTATATATAAGTAATATTTAAAAGTTGTGACTACATACCTGTCTACCAACTCTGTCTGGTTGTGGCCACAATCTATCATCTTCATGCATTATTTCAGAGTCAACTATTATCCTTTTAAGCTCTTCCATAACGCATGGATGAACGTATGCTTCTTTACGAATCATAGTATCATTCTTGTAGTTTGAATTGTTAGCGTACCTCAATTTCCCATCAGGGCGAAATTCAAACTCTAAAAACTCATGGCCAAATTTACCTTTATGACCCACGTAGTAACGTATATAGAAATCAGAAGACATATTGATTTAAAATGAGAATGAATCCACTTTTTAAACTAGACAAAAACGATTTGCAACAAAACCCTGCGGCTTGTCTTCACACTAACGAAAGTTAGAGTCAGTCGATGACCCGGCGAGACAATTGGACAAACGAGCGGCAAGCGATCACAGAAATTGCAAATGACATTGATACCATAGACAAATCAAAAGGTCTGAACTAAAATTTCCAAAAACCAAGACTTTTCTAATGATTGACAATGAATTAGGATAAAAAAAATTAATTTTAAATGCCTAAGAATATTTATTTAAAAATGATGGAAAATTTTCATCTAACCACTTTAATACATTTTTTTATATTTCTGACATCTAACACGCAACACCATTTAGTCCCAAGCTAAGTTGAGCTTGTGTTATAGGTACTAGACAACTGATACATAGGTGATTTCTTTTTAAATACATGCTTATTATACATAGAAAACATCCAAACTCCAAAAAGAAATATTTGCAGATCATACAAACATTTCTTCCGACCCGGAATCGAACCTGTGCCCTTAAGCAGAGCAGTCGCATACGTTGCTACTGAGCCACCAAGGCAATTATTTTAAATTTAGTTAGGTAAAATAAAAGTGTTTCGTAATTTTGTCATATAAAATAATTCTAGTAAATATTTTGGTAAAAAATAGGGTCTGGTTATAAAATGGTAAAAATTATATATTGTAAGTATTTTTTTATACTGAATCATATACAAAATTACAAAATTTGAATAAAATATTTTTTGGAGGGCCACCCTATCACTTAAGAAATATCATATTTGAACATATGCATCACACATATCTATACAATTGTATCTGTGCTTAATTTGGGGCTACAAGTGAGGATGTTCCAGGGTAAACCTGAGTAGAAATGTTCTGCGGGGTAAACTTTGTCACCTCAAGTTACAGTACCTACTTAATTATCTAAGCACCTAAAATCTATTTAGGAATAATGTTATTGAATACAATTCAATATTTAAAACATTAGTTACACAAATTATTACCAAAAAAGTGACTTCCGGACTCTTCTGAATAAAAACTCGTAAAAGCCTTAAAAATTGTCATTCCGAATTCAAATAAGTGACAAGACTGTCTGTAGGATTTGCATTTGTCTTTTCATTGTGACCGTACGTTGGCGAACTGTCTGTTGATTTTTTGTGGAATAATTTAAGTAAACTTGTAACTATATAGCATTGTAATTATGTTTTGCGTTAAATTCTAAGCTAAAATTTTGCTTTAAGTGAAATTTGTCTTATTTAAAAAGGAGCGGCTTCTTGACGCGGTCCTTTGTATTCTGACTCTAAATAAATATTTAATGTCTTCGAAAAACTATTTCTTAGTAACAATTTACTATAAGAATTTTCGAAGAAAACATAATCTCTTGCGTCTCTGTAATATAATATCGGAGTGTACCAAAAAGCCGGTTTGAGAGGTAAACTTCTACAGACCGCAAAATAGACTAGAAACCAAAAACTACAGAGTAGTAGTGGTTTAGAGGTTCCGTCTGTCACACAAACCTTTTTCTTTTCTGACCCAACCAAGATGGGTGAGTCGTCTATTAAGTTGTTAAAATTAATCTGGAAATATCGTTGTATTGGTGTCACTATTTAGCTTATCTTTAATTTTAAGATATAGCAAATTGTACTATTTGCTAACTTTAACTTATATTTTGTGTAAATCATTGATAAATTAGATTTGTTGTGAAAAGTTCGGTGGCCGATTGTTGGTGAAGTGTCATGTGAATTAATAATTTCTGTGATGCAGGTATCAGTCGTGATCATTGGCATAAAAGGAGGGCCACAGGCGGCAAACGCGCGCCCATCCGCAAGAAGAGGAAGTATGAATTGGGTCGCCCGGCTGCCAACACCAAGGTAAGCACTAGGAAACCTAACCTATCTTGTAAGTTTCTGTTTACCATGTGTCAATTAGTCTTTTAAAGATTAGAAGTTATAGATAACTACTTGATAGATGTATACGTAATTTTACTTTGTACGTATAGTTTGATAATATAGTTGTTATGTTTTAGCTTGGAGCCCAGCGCATCCATTTAGTACGTTCGCGAGGTGGTAACACTAAGTACCGAGCCCTGCGCTTAGACGCAGGAAATTTCTCATGGGGATCAGAATGTAAGTACTCTAAATATTAAACGTTACGATTGGACTCTTATGCAGCCAGATTTGGTTATATTTGTCTGTGCCTATGTCTTACCGAGTTACTGTTATTAAAGAGAAATATAGTTAAATTCCTCTTGATCAATAAAATTGAATTGACAACATAATGGTACACCAAATATAAATTGATAGTGTCATAGTTGTATTCACATTATATTGAAGTACATAATGGTTATTGTATTTCAGGCTCTACCCGCAAGACCCGTATCATTGATGTGGTATACAATGCATCCAACAATGAATTGGTACGAACCAAGACTTTGGTGAAGAATGCCATTGTCGTAGTAGACGCTACACCTTTCAGGCAGTGGTATGAGTCTCACTACCTTCAGCCTCTCGGCAGGAAGAAGGGGGCTAAACTGGTGAGTTTTGAGTTATATCACATCTATTTTAGTTCACTTTGCATATTTTTAATATTTAATGTTTGTTTGATAACAAGGTGCCATACCTGTGCTCCCAGAATTGTTTTATCAATGTAGATTAAATCTGGTGCTATTAGTTGTTCTTTAGTTTACACAAATAGTACTACATCCATGAGTTAAATGAAAATTGTGTGATGTTACTGTAAAACAACATCTTGATTTTTGGTTAGCTGTTTGTTTTTGTTCATGGTTACTCTTTTTAAGTATTATGAATAGGTTAACTGACTGACCTGGATGGTTAATCCTCCTTGGGGTAGACCTTGATCCTTCAGTGAATCGCAATAGGTTAATACTATATTTGTATAGTTTTTATTCCTTTGTTGTTTTGTATTGTGTATCACAAACAATATTCAAGAGTTGATAGGCTGTCAAAATTTGAGTTTTGGTATTTATTTTATCTCATTTTCTTCACTATTATTTGTCATAATATCTAGAATTTGCATAAAATCTTCGTTTTGACATAACTTTTTACTATGTTTATGCTAATCTAAGAATTTACTGGTAAAACTTAGCTTTTATGAACACCACAAGTAAGCAAATACTACTATAAGATTTTATTACGGGTGACTACCATCAGAATTTAGTACATGCTATTCAACAACAACAAAGGGGATCAGGCATGTTTATTATCACTATTCTAACTTAACCTAACCTACACTATGCGTGTTTATATCACCATTTTCCATGATGGTAAAGAAAAAGTTGAAATTAATGATGATCATAGAACAGTTTAACTTTAACTTAACATTTAGTGACAATGAATATCAGGTTTTACTGGCAACTCTTAAGCTGTATGGACCTATAGTAACATTTTACATCTTTCTTCTGTTAAGAGGTAGGTATTTATATAGTAGTAGTGTATATAGGTAGCCTGTATCATGAAATCTTTTATATGTATGATAAAGTCTTCTGTAGGATGTCAAAAATCTGTTAGCATGTGATTAAGTATGTATCACCTAGTTAACATTATGTATTATTAATTCTTTGATGGCAACAGACATCTATTGAAAATGACATAAAATGAAAATGCGCTTACTGTTCCAATTATAGCAGCAATTCAAAAATAAGGCTTAGACAGCACATTTTGACATGGATGAACATCCTTGACAATCAAAGAGTTAAATACTGCACATTTAACAACACTCGTGAAAGATTGGTAAATAATATTTAAAATTGCAGAATGTAATGACTGTTGTGTGAAGTAACAACAATTGCACCCTATTGTTTGATTTGACAAGTTTATGAATACCATAAATGTCTATTTTATTATGAATCAAAAATATTTAACATTTTGGTTTTATGCATGCATCTTTGAACCAGTTTCTATGGCTTGACCATATCTTCATGGTACATCAAGTTACAATCCCAAAATATATTATTGAACTATTGTATTAATTATCTGTACTAGACAAACTAACTATATAATTATATCTATTATACATATGTAACTATGTTATCAAACTGTAGAAGTTTTTGAATATTTACACTATAATGATGACAAATGCGTGTCAAATGAGTATATGATTTTATATTGGTAAAACCTGATTTGATTAAAATTTTGTAAGTAATATTTTATAGTAAATGTCATACATATGTCTATTTCTCATGCAGACTGAGGCTGAAGATGCCATCATCAACAAAAAACGCAGCCAGAAAACGGCAAAGAAGTATGTAGCAAGACAGCGCACTGCTAAGGTGGAGAGTGGAATTGAGGAGCAATTCCACACTGGACGCTTGTTGGGTTAGTTTTAACGTATACTTTTCTATTTTAAATTATTTTTCTCTGTGAAGAATGTACAAAAAAAAGGTCTGCCGAACATACCTTCAGCCTATAACAGTGTTTTAGCATATCATTTTAAGATGAGTAATAATTACATTTAAGTTATGACATTCACTTATTTTCAGCAATCAGTTTTATAGGCTGAATTACATGATATAAAATCATTTTCGATGATGAAATTGAGAAGTTTTGAAACTACAATATGGACTGGTACCGTTTTGGGAACAGTCTAGTAGTTGTATGATCCCACTGTCATAGTTACTCTGATTATTTTAATTGAATCTATGTGACATATCGCGACTGTGTGCGATCATTAATGTGGAGAAATGTTTAACAGCGTGCGTGTCGAGTCGACCTGGTCAGTGCGGCCGCGCCGACGGCTACATCCTCGAGGGAAAGGAACTCGAGTTCTACTTAAGAAAGATCAAATCCAAGAGGGCGAAGTGAGAAGTGTAATGTAGAAATAAATATTAAAAAATATACTATGCTTTTTATTTTTCAACCTGGGCGAATATAAAAGTACTGGTATTCTAGTGAGGCCATAGTTAGTATCTAATATTTTCAATCAATAAGTATACTAGCGGACGCCCGCGACTTCCTCTACGCGTGGAGTTATTTATTTGCACATAATTTATATAATGATTATAATCGTAAAAGCTAAATACCTAATGAAAGGAAAAAAACAAAAGATAAAACCTATCTAGCTGAATTTTCAGAATCTAAGTTGACGGATATTTTCTAACCCTTTCTGTAAACGCTTTTTCTTTCGGTTTGAAATGTCTGGCGTGAAATAATCGCCCATAGCATTAACAAATTTTCAATGTACGTACATTGTGCGTACTGAGCCCATTTATTCTATCTTGGATCGTATGTCATCTTGGCCACGTTTCTTGCATCGGGGTGTGCTGAATTGTGATCTTTTAATTGTAGCAGTTGGATAAGGCATTGCCAGTACAATTTGTATATCTTCACTTCGGATAAAAAGATTCTGCTACTTGTAGTAACTTCGTGATTTCAATACTTTGAAGTCTTGCTTTTTTATGGGGTAAGGGGCGGACGAGCAAACGGATCTCCTGGTGGTTAAAGATTACCGCTGCCCATGGTTGGGTGCTAGCATTTCACATTGCGCCCACAAGTGCGTTGCCGGCCTTTATAAAAGGAGTACGCTCTTTTCTTGAAAGTTTGAAGGTCGCATTGGTCCGGGAACTCCGCAGGCGATAGTTTATTCCGTTCATTCTAGAAAAGCGCACAGTTTTGTACTGCCAAACGACGGCGAAAAGAGGCGGCAGGGATCAGTTCAAAGAATTCCTCTGAGTACTCTACATCTAAAAAGCGATAGAGGATAAATAGCGAAGCCATGTGGATATCTCTACGCACCGCTAGAGAAACTAGCCTATTTGAAACATCTTGGCAGTCGACGATTCGAGTTGCATTCCTTTGGATGCGGTCCTGAGGGCGGAGCTGGTACTGGGGTGTCCCTGCCCTACGATGAGAACAGCATTCTATAAGAGGCCGAAGCTACGCCTTATAAAGAGGAAGACGGTTGGCCAGAGTGAGAGCCCAGAGTCTCGATGTTTATTTAGAGCATGCCAAGCTTCTTCGAGGCCAATTTGGCTTTACTCTCCAAATGACCACGAAGGACTTCACTCGATATGTTGACATCAAGTAAAATTTAGGTTACACACAATTTGTCGGTTTATTTTGTATAGGACCCGAAATATGTACATAGCAAATTTTCAAGAAGAATAGGCTTAACGCAATCATTTATCACAGAGTACTTAATTTTGGTAATAGACCTTACTTGCACGAGATGGAGCCAAATCGCTAAATCACTTTAAATTTGATTATCTAATTTTGGTTCTTCCAATTTTAATAGATACTTGAGCATTTTTATTTTTCTCAACTATTAAAAACTATATATTGTATTTGAAAACCCAAAAAATATTTAGAAGTATTACCCCCGAATTTAACACCTAAGTTTGAGTACTCCGATGATCTGATCTTCCCGGCACACGAAGTGGCTTGACTAATTTCAGTTATGTTGTTATGGTAGTGTGGACCAAGCAGCTGTACCTCCTTGCCTCTCTGGGTACGCCCATGTGCATTAGCGTTCACATATCTAAAAAATTCTTGATGTCAAATTAATTACCAGTGGCTATTTCCACTTAGCCAACAACTTTTGAACATGCTTTTATTAGCTCCACCTGTGTGTTACTTTGTTATCGACTTTTTAAGTGGGATTTTCAAATTAAACTAAATTTTTATACATATTTTATGGATCAGATACATAAGTGTTGCTTTATGTTGGAATGGAAGCTGTTCCACAACAGGGGTAACACCGCGGGGATCGGCCCCGATGTGTTACATATACCCATTCTGAAACAGCTCGAACAGCAGCACGTGAAAGTGTATTTATAGAGTATTTATATCACAAATTCAATGTTTAAAATTTTTGCCTGGCCAATCTCTGGGACGGCTGGACCGATTTTGACGAGCCCTTTACTGGGAGATAGCTGATCTTATAAAAAGTAACTTATGGCTTCTTATAAAAAATTGCAGTTAATTTATTTATTTATTTGGTAATTATACGGTGTTACCGGCGGTGTTTGTAATAAATGTAGGTACAACAAAAACTGCAGTTAAGTCTAAAATAATTTAGCGGGTTTTTTAATGGATGATTTGTGTTTGATGTTTAATGCATAAATTGTGAAGGAGTATAGCAATATACGAGGTGTGTTCAAAAAGTATCGCGAATTTTGAATTTTCGCGGGTTACGTATATTCGAATTTCGATTTTTTTGTGGTGTTATGTTGGTACATATATCTCTCACTTATACTGACAAATTTGGTCATTTTGAATGTTCAGTTAATTATTGACATGGATTGGATCGTTTTTTGTTTTTGCGAAAGACGGTCCCCATTTCATGTCATCCACATTTTTATATTTTTTATCATTAATTCCATCACGACGAAGACTTGAAGACTCGGAGACTTAGAATTGAAGACTTAAAATACTTGACATTGGCAGAAATAGCTGATCCGGCTGATTGCCATATCATCAAAAGAAGAAGAATTATTGACATCTGCTTTGCTTGCGCGTGTTCTGGTTCGTCTTCGATTTTTACCTATTCAAATAATGGAACAAAGAATTTGTATCAAATTTTGAGTGAAAAACGAAGTTAAGTGCGCGGATGCATTCCGAATGTTGACTGTGGCATACGGAGCAGCTACTTTGGACAAAAGCAACGTTTATCGGTGGTACAAAATGTTTTCAGAAGGCCGAGAAGATGTGAACGACGAAAAGCGTGCCCGACGCCCGAGCTCTTCAACAACAGACGAAAAAATTGATGAAGTTAAAATAAAATGGCATTGGCCAATCGTCGAATCACCGTTAAAGTAATTGCCGAGGACCAAGGCATATCGATTGGCTCGTGCCATTCGATTTAATGGATAATTTGGGCATGAGACGGATCGCCGCAAAATTCGTACCAAAATGGCTAAATTTCGATCAAAAACAGCATCTCATCAACGTTGCTAATGAGATGTTTCTTGTTCCTGTGACTTTTTCTTGTTCTCGAAACTGAAGAGGCCCATGAAAGGACGATGCTTCGCCACGATTGACGATTTGAGATAAAAACGCCATCGAAGGAGGAGCTGAACAAGATACAAAAAAATGATTTTTTGAAGTGCTTCGAAGTTTGGAAAAAACGTTGGCACAAGTGTATAATATCCCAGGGGGATTACTTTGAAGGGGACAAAATAGATATTCACGAATAAATAAATAATTTTTGAAAATACACAAAATTCGTGATACTTTTTGAACACACTACGTAAATGTATACAATAGTATTTAAATTATGCTCATACATAAAGCGCTCATCTGAAAAGATAGTTATGGTAAATAAAACTCTGGACGTGTGCATACAACTATAATATTCTTGAGTTGAGCGGGTCTACCATTTTTCCAGCCATGAGCGCCACGTGAATGTTAGCGTCCATTACGAAGTACAGAAATGGATATGTAGCAGAAAATACAACTGGATCTCGGTTTGTCACATACCCTGTAATAAAAAATATGACTGTTATCGATCGTCAAAACGGGGAACATTTGTTCCACTGCACTGTTGTTGGCTATAAAATTGTCGTCATGTCTCCTAGCAACTAGCATGACTGTGCTCATGCTTGTGCCATGCAATCAAAGTTTACAATTATAATTTGGTCTGATTTCATTTAAAAATAGGTGCGCTGTGTTATCCCCTGTAAGTGTTAGAGCGAGGTGCAGTTTGTTATACATGAAAACCTTCCTCTTGAATGAATCACTTTATGTGCTGAAAACAAATACGTTGGTTAGTTTAAAAGATCTATGAGAACAGACTGTGCAAGCAACTTTATTTCACACCTACTATGCAAAGAACTTTTCAAAGTTAGCTTCAGATATTCTTGTTAATATTTATTTTTTATATTTTTAATTGAATTCAGGGACAACAAACAAACAAACGTATCGCCTGATGGTAAGCGATTGTCGCCGCCCATCGACACTCGCAACACCAGAGGTGTCACAAGTGAGTTGCTGGCTTTTGGGGGATTGGGGAGGGGAATGGAGGAGAGGAGGGGAGGGATTGGGGTATGGGACTCCGGTATCCTCACTCACTCGATGAAACTCAGCGCAGGCGCTGTTTTACATCGGTTTTTTGTGAGGCCGTGGTATCACTCCGGTCGAGCCGGCCCGTTCATCCCGAAGCCTGGCTCTCCTACGGTATTCAAACAGGTACTTCTCGAGATCTGTTTCTTTATTCGGAGTATCTATCAAAGTAAAAACTTAAGAAAATAAGGTCGAACTTCGACCGCTGGGCGATTACTAGTACAAATAAAGCCTCTTGTATGACTTTGACTATTGCTGAAAACTGTATTGAGATCCGTTGGGTGGCTGTAAGATCTAAGCGAACAGACGGCGGAAGCGGAAGATTTCAAAGTTAGCTTCAGACATTATTGTTTGTATTCAAATACGTATTTAATCATTTCTCAAGGTTTATTCCTTTTTTTTGTTTTTTTATCTATCAAAGTAAGGTCGTATAAGTAATCCATTTTTTAAATTTGTTATTAAAATATACCTAATTTTATGCAGTTGCGTAATTGATAGACAGATGATTTATTTGGCTTTGTTTTGTAGCGCAAAAATATGAGCTACTGACTGCTGTTGCTACTTAAAAGAAGTTTTCAACATTTTTTATTAGTCCTCTGCTCTTATTAGTCTTTGCGTAATGTTATATAGTTTTACTTGATAAGTGGGTTAATTAACACTAAAAAAGTTTCTCAATTCGAAATAGTAGAACTTGGTATTTGCTCAGTAAACCAAAAAAATGAACCCTCTAGTTTCACACAGAGTAGGTAGGCAATTTATGTGTGTATAAATGAATTCCAATACATTTTTAATGTATAGTTTTTGTATTTGTTTGTGTGGTGTTTTCAAACCCCATTTAGAACACCACCAACATGAAACTATTCCGCTTGCTTCTAGTAACTTTTCTATAAGTTTCCTTTTTAATAACTTTTCTGAGTTATGTGTAAACTTCAAGATTATTGAAATATATCTCAAGAAAAAACCACTTGACATAGAAGAAATTGAGATCTTAATTATAGTATTAAACAGTTCATCTATCACGTGTCTTGTTTTCAGATTAAAGCTATTATTAAACACTGATAAATCCTAATATTATGATAATACCTATCTTTTTCTAGTTAGGTACCAAACTTTGCCAGCGGATTCCCTAATTCTGGAAAAAAAGGGATAAAGCGTGAAAAAAAACTAGCTCGAATTTTACTGCAACCGAGACTGAAAAACAGTCAAAATTAAGTATATATACCTACAAATATAATTAAATGTATTACCTACCTACCTATTTGATTTTATACATATGTATTTCGTAATAAAAGTCCTTGAAAATAATATATACGCCAGGACATTCTTATCATAAAAATCAAAACGAAATAAGCGAACTGTAGCAACAGGAAATAATCATCTAGTTTTTTTCATCTAAACTCATTTATGTAATTGAAATGGCGGGACTATCAGCGAATCATTATTTTCATCTCGCGATTAAGCATTGAGGTCGGTGTGTTATGGTTGCGGGTGATTTCCCTAATTGTCGATAGTGCGAGAGCAGCGCGCGGGCGAACGGCGCATCAATGGAAGCAAATGCGCGTGTCGCCGCGTTACGCCATCACCGCACGAGACAATAGATGCGGTGTCGGCCGGCTCTCGCTACGTCGCTACTTGACACTTCAGTTTTACACATTTTTGGTAACAATTATCCCATCTTCTGTCCCGGAAAACGAGGACACGTAATATACCTTCGCGCATAGTTAACATAAGAATGTTTTATAGCGAGGCAATTACTTTGTTGCAGCGGTGTCGAAATCATATATAAATGGCGAGTCTTATAACAGCTCCCTAGGTTTTTCACAGACGTATCATGCGGCCTTTACGGTTGTCAATTCAATTAATTGTGGAAAATCAATTTTGTAAATTTTCGGAGCGCATCAATGTCACTCAAGGATTTTCCGGCGGCGGCGGACGCGTATCACGATGCGTCGGTGCGTGACGGCGACGAGTGACCCCAGACTAGTGACCACCCACGAACCCACACGGCCACGGCATCCACCATAAGCGGCAATTAAATGGATCAAGCCGGAACGGCGTCTGCAGGGCTTTAACTTTGAAAGCATCCGTTTATAAGTTCATCATGACGTCATTGTTCTGCCCGTTTAATTGGAATAGTTCTGTCTAACGGCGACATACCCTTATTCTAAATTTTCTTTAATTATCTTATAGAAAGAATTGTTAAGGCTTACTGTGTTTCTTCTGATCATCGGGTCTATATTTCCGAATGGCGACGGATACGGCTTGTTCTATGCTGCGAACGTAAACTCCGGCTTGTTTGGTCATCGGAGTGAAATCTCTTTGCCGTGGTTCAAAGACATCTCGAATGCCCAGCTGTAACGTAAAGACAATTACGTATATCGCTTTAACTGAACTCAAAAATCCTTTATTCGACCATATGAAGGTTACTGCTATTTCAAAGTCTACTATTTTTCTCGAAATATACATTTTATTGGAATAAAATCAGGCAATATAGGTGGTGGATGTTAACTAACATGTTAATGATATGCAAAGCTAATTATTATGTTAATAAATTATTATCTGAGTATTGTTTTTGTATTTTGATTACAAAAACAATAATCCAGATCCTGTAACAACATCTTATTCGATGAGCAACGTTTCCTGCTTAAAAATAATCCATATTTCAAAAAGAGGTAGGTATTATATAAAAAAGCCTTCTTAAGGTTTAAACGAATATTTTTTGATTATTAGCAATTGGTATCTACTGTCTGTAACTGACTTAAAGAGCGATGAGGTTCTCAAGATAATTTATCCTCCCTTATATACCTCAGGGCTCATTTGGGAACTATTTTCATATTTTTATTTAATTGAAAGCGTAGACTTTCTGAATGAAGGTATTTATTTATGACTTTACTCACAAACATGTAGGTCTAAACATCAGCGGACTTAATGGTTAGAGCGTTCTCTATATGTCGACCGATCGAGCGATACAAAGAAGGAAAGAGGTAGGTAACGTAGGTGCACTTTTAAGCTGTACACAAAATATAATCTGTCAACTGAACTGGATTGGCCACACTCTCGATCGTATCGTCAACAGATTGGAACGTGCAAGGAAAACGTAATGCTATGTTTGCATGCCTGCAAGGACTTGGCAGTCGCTCACAAAACTACAATCCTTAACAAACGCTTGCGCACTCTTCCTTTGATTTGTGTCCAAAAACCGACACCGACTCGTGTTGGCAACAAGCTTTTTTTACGTGTTGAAACCCACCGGGGTTTGCGGCGGGCCGATGTGTCGGAATCGAACCGACTAAAACCACATGGTGTGCCACTCTGCGCCTGAGACGAGAGGGATCCGAGAGTCGGTAACAAGCTATCACAACCTCACGCAACCCAAGTCAAACAACACGGGATCGACTTTGTTATAATATCATTTGCTCGATCACGTAGTTCATAATCATCATCATCATTATCTTAATCATCATTATTTTTCTTATTAAAATAGTGACCTGCTACTGTTATAACTACAATATAACAATCAAATTATAATTAAACTTATGTGTAAGTTTTACAACAACAAACAAACAACAACAACAACCCATAATGTCCCACTGCTGGACTCGGGTCTCCTCTCAGGAGAGGGTTAAGGCCATACATCCCCACGCTGGCCAAGTGCGGGTTGGGGACTGGCAAGGATACGTTGTGGCTACGTAAATCTTGCCGTTGGATGTTTTTAAGCCACCCGAAAGCCTCCAACTAAGCTTCACGACTGTTATCGTATGATAACAACCGGGACCGACTGCTTAACGTGACCTCCGAATCACGGAGACGCTCATGGTAACATGCCACTAGCGGTCACCCATCCAGGTACTGACCGCGCCATCGTTGCTTACCCTGTGTAAGTTTTAGTAGATATTTATTTTTGCGTGTATGTATACTCAACATTCTAAATAATAATTAGGTTTACATATTAATGTTTATTTAAATGTGGAATATTATTAATGATTTCATGATTTTGTGAACAAGATTTATCTAGTTGTATATCTAATGCATATCTAAAGATATTAAATTGTTAAATAATTTCCGCAATATAACAATGCAACAAATAAAAACCAAATGTAAATATATACATGTAAAATTTTTATACCTCAAACGGGTTTTCTTGTATGGTTGTGTTACAGTGTTGCTTACCCTTGGTTTAATTTCAAATGTCATCATTAACACAATATGCTATTTAAACTAGAAATTAATGACTTTTTTTATAATAATTTGTATAACATAAAATTGAGGATAGGTGATTAAATGATCAAATATGTCCTAATTCTTTTGTGAAATATGGTGCTGGTGTGGCTCTTGTAGAGAATGGGCTGATTTAAGGTTTTATTCAAAGAACTTTGCATAAAGCAAACTCATTCCTATTGTTCAAGTACGAATTTTAAAGCTGTTTAGACATATCGTTAGCAACAAGAGTTCATTAAAACCATTACAACAACATTACAACCTATTGAGAGTGATTGACGTTTTCGTGGTCGATTACCAACGAGCTTCACAGACTTAATTAAACCATTTAAAAACTTTGCCTTACAAAATATATACACAGTAATATAATTGATATAATAGATAGATGCAAAAATTTGACTAAAGCCGCAGGTAACTATAATTTATAAGATTACTAATACTAAGACTACCCAAATAATCTATGTAACGCCTTTTTTTTTCTTTTTTACGTGGTGAAATGCCTTTACGCAATTCGCTCCCCCCTAGCGGAGACAGGGAGTTCGCTTTGTGTGGGACTCCTGACTGACTCACCAGACTACCTACTAAACCACCACGGTGTGCCACTCTGCGCCTGAGACGGAAGAGATCCGGGCACCGCTTTCTTACGCCATCCGGGCCCCTCCCAGAATCTATGTAACGCCTTACTCCAAGGAGCCTTCAAAGTTATCATCAGTTGGATCGACTTATATGCTCCACATACTATGTAAAATTTATCATCACGGCATTTATTGAAATATTTCATGATCTCCCTTAGGTATCTACAGCTATAAAAGCAATTAATAAATAAAAAATATTATCACAACATCTTTACCTTTTGTAAGTCTGTAGTTAAGGTAACGTGACCTTTCACAGTAAAGCTCGGCACAATCCCTTTTACTCGTCTCGGTCGCAACACGGAGTATACGTCTGACAAATCAGATTCCCTTGCCATTCGTGACAGCAGTCGCCCTATTTCTGGTGACCCTGCTCGAGTTGGCAGTACCACTAGCAAATAATAGCGATCGCTATCTAACGGCAATCGTAGGGCTGAAGCCTCTAAATGAGGTAGGTATGCATGCTCCAGTACCGTGTCGTAGTGCATGTATGTCACCTGTTGAATGTAATTTATTCTTTTCAACTTCTATTTAAGAACCTTATAAAGTAACAGCAGAGGCGTCAAAATTATGATACAGATTGTTATGTAGTAATGCTTACCATTATAACCAGTGAGAATTTATTATGTTGCAAAGGAACTTGTGACGGCGAAATGATTGCATTTAATGAGCTTGTTTTAATTGTGAAAACCTACACGGTTACCATTACCGTCGAAAATATTATTATTTGTTCTATAAAACTTAAATTTATATATAATCACACATACACTACAGTACATTGATGAATAAGCGTTTAACAATATTAAAATATAAAAAAAACAAACCTGTATACTTTTCAGTCCGTTTGCTAGAAACATTTTGTCGTCAAAATTTGTTTTCGTTACTTCTGACCCTATTTCGTAGGATCTATAATACAAATCAATATCATCACCATATGGAGGATTGGTAAATATAAAATCGACGATTGACTTCTTCTTACGTTCCAGGGTCTCTAACCTGGAATCGTTTGCCTCAGTTGTCACAGAGTTGGTAATTGCAGTGTTATCGCTCATTGTCGAAGTGACATCAGTTTGCTGAGAATTTTCTGTGGAAGTAATAATGTTCTCCGTTGGGCTGTTCGTTTTCGCACTATCCGTCGAAGATTGAATTGTGCTTGGTATAGCATCAGTCGTCTGTGTTGTGCTTGACGAGGCGTCAGTTGTTGTCATTTGAGTCGTGCTCATATCTACTGATGAAGTGTCAACTTCGTTATTCGTGGTAGGCTCATTTGTTGAAGAAGCAAGTGTAGTTTCAGTACTCGTTACCGAACTCGGTGTAACTGTTGTCGTTGTTTGCTCAGATGTAGTTGTATCATCTTCCTGTGTCGAGATTATCATAGGCTGTTCGGGTGTTGGTGTTTCAGTTTGAGGAATGGTGCTCTGGACATTTGTCACTCCAGTTGTCGTATCGGTAGCACTTTCAGATGTAGTAGTCTCTGTTCCAGGAGAAGTCAGTATAGTACTTTCGGCGTTGGGCGCAAGGGAAATACTGGCTTCAGTTGATGTATCTAACCTTATATCAATTGTACTTATTGTTTCAGCATTTGGATTTGTTGTTGGCGTAGTTTCTTCCTTACTCAAGGGAGTACTAATTTCATCACGAGAAGATTGGTCAACTGATGGCATTGCGGTTGTTGAACTGTCTCCGGAACTCGAGGGATTCATGGTTGTCGCAGCTGCGCTTGTTTCGTTCGACGTATTGTTTGTTTCGGGCGAAAGTGTTGGTAGTTGATCGTTTTCTAAATCAAAACCGTAAAACCGTAGAATCTTTTTATACTGATCATTGAATGTGACGTTTTCATTGTTTAACGCCAGACCCGCTAGAAATCCTTCCTCGGGTACGAAGTATGTCTGAAACAAAGAGGTCAAAGATACCTAGGATTATGCAATCACAAGTACAATTGCAATGTTTCTTTATTAGTTTATTGGCTGATGAGTTATTTGATTTTATAAATAGTATAAATAACAATATTATTTCTCACTTAAAAACCATATTAATTTCAGGCATTGAGCGATCAGCACATACTTAGTCAATAAAGGCCTCGCGTTGTTATGGAGCTGGTGTCAGAGGATATATAAGTATTCCGAGCATTCTTCTCACAGATGTTCTTAAATAAAGAACTTAAAAAACTTTTGATATAACTAAACTTCAAGAGGGATATAAATAAAAAAAGAAGAGTAAAATCCGAAAAAACACCTTCTAAATGTTCAGATATAAAGTGAATAAGTTATATGAATAAAGTTATTATTTTTTCGTGATGAACTTATAAAAAGTTTTATTTAGCGTAATTTACGCGCAGGTGTCATAATCTCGAACTGATTTTGGCAACTTTCTGACATAGTTAAAAGTTAGGTATGTACCTACTTACGTAGTAAACTTATTGTTATATAAACTCACACTAATGTTGATTGTATATGTACTTGGGTAAAGAGACCCCAGCTAAGGCCTCTCCTAAGAAAGGAGGTTTTTTGACAATATGTGTACAGAAGAGTTGGTGTATACCAACCAATGCAAAAAAAGCAGCATTGCTGCTTTTGTCATGTGTGGAATGCTCCCTTACCCAACTCTTACCTACGAACACCTTTTTTTTTGTACATGTGGAAACGCCCTCGGTCCTTCACCCCACCGGGGTTTGCGGCGGGGCTGTGCGTCGGAATCGAACCGACTAAAACCACATGGTGTGCCACTCTGCGCCTGACACGGGAGAGATCCGGGAACCGCTTTCTTACGCCATCCGGACCCCTCCCAGCGCTTGCCCGCACTGAAGCGGGCACCGTCTCTAGATGTTATATCCTCTCAATTTAGGCGACGTACGGCACACGCGTAACGTCGCCCCCTCGCGGCTGGCCTGTGAAGCGGCTGGGGAGAAACCCGTCCCGCCCATGGAGTGGCGATCGTCCTCCCGGGCCTTCTCCGCCGCCTCTTTCTGCGAGATGACTTCCTCGCAGAAGGCCACGACCGCGGTAAAACCGCGCGACCGAGTGCAGGTACTTTCCGAAGCAACCGTGCCCGGAAAGCACCTGCGTCAGTCGTCAGAAGGAAAGGGTGCCGTGCTGCCACCCTGCCCACTCGAGGATGACCGGCTGGAGGGCCTCCACGGTGGCGAAGCCAGCGCGTGGAGCCTCCAGCCGCGAAGACCGACGAGCCATCGTGGCTCGACGGGCGGCTTCACGCCACTCGCGTATCTCTTCGGGCGGAGGGCGAACGCCACTCTCCGCCCGGAATACAGCCACCCGTCGATAAACTTCGGCGAGCACTTCCGCCTCCAAATCCCACGGGAGTGTTCCGACCAAGGCGCACGCCGCCTCGGTCGACACCGTGCGGTATCCGCGTATGGCTCTGACCGCCAATACCCTCTGAGGGCGCCAGAGGCGCGCCTTATTCTGGGCGGTCAGAGCCGACACCCACGCCGGTGCGCCGTACAGTGCCATCGACCGGACAATCCCCGTGAAGAGGCTTCTTGTTGCGACACTGGCTCCACCCAGATTGGGCAAAAGTCGCCCTAGGGCGGAGGCAGTGCCGCCCAGCTTGGGAGCAAGCTGCCGGAAGTCCTCGTCGAAAAGCCACCGACCGTCGAGGATCAGGCCCAGATACTTCACCCTGGCCCGAACCGGTACGAGGACGGAGTGGACCACTATGGAGGCGCCGGGGGCGGCCCGCGACGGGGCCCATGAATTAGCAGGGCCTCCGTCTTATCCAGGGCCACCCGCAAGCCCAGCGCCCCGATGCGCCCGACCACCAGAGGGACTCCCCTGGTGGCCAGGCACGCCGCCTCCTGGAAGTTCGCCCCGAAGATGCTCAGGCGCATCACGGCATCGACCGTCGAACGCCCCTCTCGGAATCCGAATTGGGCGTCCGACAGGCCGGGACCCACCTCGCTGAGATGCCGGACGATGGGGGCAGAGAGCACCCTCTCGAATAATTTGCCCGCCTCGTCCAGCAACACGATGGGCCTGTAGGCTGCGACCGAATCGGCAGGCCGTCCCGGCTTCTGCAACAGGACCAGCTTCCCGCTCTTCCAGCACTCAAGGAAGCGTCCGGACGCCAAGCTAGCGTCCAACACCTCCCTGAGGCGGTCCGACATGTGGTCGAGGGCTCGGACCATAACTCGGGCTGGTACCCCGTCCGGCCCGGGGGCGGTGTTCTTGGATCGGATCCGCAGAGCAGCCGCCCCTACCTCTGATTCCCTGACGGACGGAACGTCGACCTCAATGCCCCCGTCCTCTCCGAGCGAATAGGCAATCGACGGGGGCGTGTGTTCCGCCCGCAACGGAAATAGGTCCTCGACCTTTTACCTTCGAACTCCTACCCTAAGCCCGTCACCACACTGAGAATTAAATAAATTGACTTTCATAAGCTGTAATTGTCACAGTTCTACTTTTTTTGTATCATAACTCGAGTGACGTAAACACATTTTTGGTTACAAGTATAACTAATTATTACTAACAAATGAAATAGTAGGTACTTGATACGCATAACGCGTATTGTACCAGGCTTATAGGAGTAGAAATTTAAACATAAATTGATCCTAAACGCATTACTCATTCCCCTTTAATAAAATACAATGTAATAGTGTTTTAAAATCATTCATCACATGTGTAATGTACTTACTTTTCTAACAAAAAGTTCCACAGGCTCAAAATTATGTTTATTACCTAAAGTTAAATTATCTGTGGTATCAAATCTTTAAAATAAATAATTTTGGGATAATTCAAACTCCAGAGAAGTCGATCGTTGACTAGACTGAGATCTTTTACGTTCTAATTACATCGAAGAATTATTTGGTTCGTTCATTTAGGTTCGATTCCTACAAATTAAATATTTTACTAAATAATGCGAAAAGGGTCTACCTGTCTATCTTTTCACCCCTTTATAAAATAAGTATAATATAATGCTTATGAGTTATTTGAGTTATAATCTCCTCTTCATAAATATAGAGGGAATCTGGGGATCGCATAAGTTTTTTTTGTGAATATATTCACGTCTAAATCTTCTATTGAATTGCTATTTTTCATTTAATATAGTTAACGTATGTCACGATAGCAAAGTACAAGAGATTTTCAGAAAAATATATTAAAGGATTCATTATTTACTTTTTTACAAACGAAATTTTATTATTTTAAGTAAGTACTTGTTGAAAATGTTTAATATCATTTTATTATTTCCACCATAATTAAACTTAAATACTCACTTTTAACGTGCGGTGTATGTCGCGGAATCCTATTCTCATAACATTTCTATTCCAGGGTAGTTGCATTCCTCGTTGGATCTGATATGAAGATTCTCCATCCACACCCTCGTATAGCGCCACCATAATTCCCATGAGTCCATAAGGTGAAAAAGCAATATTGTTATCGTTTAAAAAATTATGTTCTGCGAGCACTTTTAAACCAAATTCATTTGTAACGTCCACCATGTGAGCTAAAGGCGTTCGGCCTGTGTCCCATAATTTTATTTCAATGGGAATGCCGTAGTCAGAACAACTTGTGAGTGACAAACACGCGCAAAGGTATACGAAGCGCGAGAGTACATTAGTTGGGTAAGAAGTTAACGTGCGTCTGTCTCCACGCATGGTGTCCGCGGTTGTGAATAGTTGTGAATGCGCCTGGGCCGGCACACTGTTCGCGGGTCTGACAAGTGGCTTGGACTAATCTTTTTGGCTAATTAGCATCAAGACCTCAATTATTTCGGTGAATGCCCTCCGCGAAATTCTGCGAAATGTTTTATATGTTTCATTGTTGTTGTAAATGGTGTAGTAAGTATAAGTTCATGGTGGTACGTAATTGTAGCTGCATGATTAATAATGAAAATGATGACGCCTTTTGTGCTGAGTAAATATGTACTTAGTGATTAAGCCTGTGTTTCGATGTTTACATATTTTCTTAGAAGTTTATATTGAGCTTTTTGGTGCTACATGATCGGGGGATAAATTTCAATGATTCTTATGAAAAAACACATTAGATTCGAGTGTTCATACCCCGGTTACACCCAGAAGAAACTGTTTTAAACTATTTAAGTACCAATTATATTGCTACTTATGTTGAAAACCAGACTGAAAGTATAATTTAAAGGAGATCATTTTTATGGAACTCTTGCAATTCTTTATTACAACCGGTTTTTAATTACGGTGAATATTAATTTACCGGTATAAACTTGTAGTTGTAATGAGATAGGATAGATAAGTAAAGTTGTATGTGACCCGGAGACCCAAACCTAGGCAACGTATTTAAGTATGTTTATAAGCAGTTTACTTTGGAAAGAGTAGCCTATATTCATAATTGATTCCTGTGATTTCTATGATTAGGCAGAGTAATAATAATAATTGTTTTTATCATTTCTTACTTAAATACGTTGTTTCATTTCTTTTTTTCATATTTCAATTTCTTTTAATGTAGGTGGCTATTTATGTTTTCTTTATAACTAACGTACTATTTAGAAGTATCGTGCGAGGAGGTAGGGCCTAGCAGCGTGTCATGCTGACTTCACACTGACGTATGTTTGGTTGATGTCGGTAGAGGGGTTCTGTGCAAGATAGAACGTGTCGTTTACTTCCCCAAGAGCGCTTAGCGGTGTTGGACGTATTCTTTAGTTGTTAAAATTATTTTTCATTGGTGTTTAGTGTTTTATCACTCCTGAATTTAATAATCTGTTAGGTGTTAGTGGCTCAACTGGAGGGGCCAGCGACGAAATTATTCCAGATAAACTTGCTTCTGGTTGCTGAAATAAGAAGTGGGATAGTCTCACTCTCGCTATTTAATGAACTACGTGTTGATTTTGCTCCTTTATTTTTCTTTCATAATGGATCAAGAGAGTAGAAGCGTGTTTTCTGTGGAGTCTGATAAGCAATGTTCACTCAAAAATTCGCTAACAGGTTGGCACCGGTATCTGGCACAGTTACAAATTATAATTAGTGAATATTCGTAATTTATAATTTCTGGCACCGTTTCTAATACCGTCAATATCGGTAGTATGCATGTCAGACTGAACAGCAACACCCTTGTTTACTACCAGCCGTACAAAATGTCCCACGACGAAAAGCTGAAGGCGCGAGCGATTATTGACGATCTATATCCGAGTATGAGATCTATGGCGAAATATGTCCATCTATAAGAAAGATATAGGCTATTTCTAACTCTCCCGTTCTGCAAAATTTCAAGCAGGTTAGGCAGTTGTTAGGCTTGGCGTGAACGGCTTTCGCAGAACCAAGGCCAGCAGGATGCTACAGTGAATAAAGACAGGCATTCCCCTCGGGTCTTCCAAGAGAATGACATGGTGTTCGTTATCGAGCACGCGTATTCCAAGGGCAAATTGATCCTGGAATGCGGGGGCCATATCGAGTCGTCAGGATCATGCCGAATGGCCGATACGAGCTACGACTGATAGCAGAAGCGTACGGGAGGACTACGCATGCTGCCGCTCACTATTTAGTGCCGTGGAAGGGTGACACCCGAGACATATGCTTGTCTTTTTAAAGGTGAATGTTGAAGTCTGTGCAGGATGCGAACTTGCCTATGCCGACGAGTCACTGGGAGGTATGCAAATTATGTGCCTATGCCAACAGTGTTTTGTTTTTGTTTTATACGTACAAATGTGGTTTATGGTCCGCTTTATTTCTGTTTTGAATTTTTTTGTTTTGAGATCTGGAGAGGTTGCGTGATGGCCGGATAGGTGCATCTTGCTGCGTAATTGGGAATATTCTCCTCTACTTTGGATGTAGCCCTACAGGAGAGCAGTCGAAGCTGTTTTGTTTTGTCCATAACGAATGTCGACTTGGCTCCTACGAGTATTTCATGATGGCCGCGACCACATTGGCATTGACAGGACCCTAGACTTGATATTACGTCATTTCTAGTTCCCAGGAGTTATTCCAACAATTCGTTAGAGAATGTATTTGCCATTGTATGGTCTGACTGTCACGGAGGAGAGTGCCTCGGGCACCACACCTATCTGTTCAGTCTTGGACTGGGCCTGATATACCCTTTCCCACCATAAGCCGTCATTTGAGGTCGTCTTCTCCCCGGGCTGGGCGTAATTTGTTACGCCGATGACACATTGGCCACAGCTCGGAGGGCGTACTTCCAGTTGGCGGCCACAAGGGGTGTCTTTGGTGGTCGGGCGCGTCGAGGCGCTGGGTTTGCGGGTCGCCCTGGATAAGACAGAGGCCCTGTTGTTTTGTGTGTAGGCCCCGTCGTGGGCCGCCCCATGGCACCTCCATAGTGGCCAATTCGGTCCTCGTACCGTTTTGGGCCCAGATGAAATATCTGGGCCTGATCGTTGACGGTAGGTGGCTCTTCAACGAGCACTTCCAACAGCTTTCTCCTAGCTGCTTGACGCTGCCTCCGCTCTTGGGCGACTCTTACCCAATTTGGGTGGAGCTAGCGTCGCAACGAGACAGCTCTACGCGGTTCTGACCGCTCAGAATAAGGCGCACCTCTGGCAGCCTGGCAGACTTGGAGGCGGAAGTGATCGTCGCTATTTTTTTTCTTAGAAAGCTCCCGCATTAAGAATATACATTCCTGTGTCACGGGGATCTTTACAAACATACATGAAACGGATACAAAGTAGACCCAGACTTAGAACAACAATTTATGGATAGCACAAAGTGTTGTAGGATTTAACCCACAACACTTGGCGCAGTAGGAAGCAGTGTGGCGACCACTGAAACCACTAGGTCAACCCTGTTGTCAGTTTATCGACGGGTGGCTGAATTCCGGGCGGAGAGCAGCTTTCGCCCTTCGCCCAAAGAGGTACGCGATTGGCGTAAAGCCGCCCGTCGAGTCGAGTCGAAGCCAACCATCGCCACGACGGTTTGTTGGTCATCGCGGCTGGAGGCTTCACGTGCTGGCTTCGCTACCGTGGAGGCTCTCTAGCCGGTCATCTTCGAGTGGGCAGGGCGGCAGCTCGGGACCCTTTCCTCCCGACTGACAGCTTCGGGAAGTACCTGCACTCAATCGCCAGTCGCCATACCGCCCCGCCGCAAACCCGGCCCGAGGGGTTTCCACACGTAAAAAAAGGTCTAAAGTTTTTATAAAAGTTCTTATTAATGGGCTATTGATTAAAAATAAATAAATACGTTTAAAAACATGAGTAAATTAATCGTGTGTTAAGTGTTTAATAAAATACATATAATCAACTTCCACGCGAGCAAAGCCACAGGAAACAGCAAGTATATCATAAAAATATCTATAAGAAAGTTCGTAGTGGTACCTATCTGTCTATATCCAAAGGATAACTTACAGTACCCATTTTTAGGTTTTAAGGTTTAATTTATTTGTGACTTATAGAGAATTTCCAAAATAATGTTCACCATAATGATATTAATCCTTATCCAATTAAATATGTTAGATATATTGTGCACTTAACGTAGAACAAAATTGCCTTTAATAATAACAATAATAATTTAATAATAACAAATGTTTATTGTACACCAGGTAAATTATAATAGGTCTTAAAACAAGAAATGTAGCTACAATTGGCGGCCTTATTGCCTGAACGCATCTCTCACTGGCAAATGAATATCTCAGAACAATCCGATAGCACCTGTGCAGATACTAGTAACATATAACTTACACTCAAAAACGGAATAAATAATCATGTGATTATCACACAATCATTTTTCCTGTGTGGGATTCGAACCCATGACCTCCGACTTAGTAGTCAGGGTCACTAACCACAAGAATCCTCGTCAGTAGAGAAACGGTACTTTGTCTTAGCAGTGAACTTGAAATAATTACCTTTTTAGACAAACGCGCTATAACAAGCTGCTCGCCGGACACCGACTTCCTCACTTGATTAACGCTACAACTCTTTTGGTATTTAATTACCAACATAATTTTTATTTTTTTAGTAAGTATTCTAAAATGCCAGTTGATTTAGCGGTCAGCGTATGCAACTACAGATCAAAAGGACAAAAGTGTTGTTGGATTTTTCTTATAAAAAAATCTTATTATCAGTCCAGAGTATGGAAGCTTATAACATAGGTAGGAGGTAGGTACACTAAGGTAAGCATAATCAATTGGCATGTTTGAGTTTACTGGATCTTTTGTCTCTTTATCGATCTAATTTGCTCTTTGCATGACGTATTACCAACTATTCTAAGTATTTGAATTTAAATTTAGTCGGAAAATAATTATTAAAATGTATTGAAATCACCAAACTGACCTTGACAATTAAAAGTTTTTTATAAACAATAACTCATTTAAAGCTGTACTGGCTGTACAACATTGCAATATTTTACTTATTAGCTTTTGCCGAAATTGGGTGTTATGCGGTACTAGGTACTATTTGGCAGCAGAATGAAGACGACGTTTGAGTAAATTATAGGAGATCGCAAGTAACGAAAATCGAATTAAATCAAGTTACAAGCACTACTGTCCTTACCATAAGGGCATGCAGAGCCAGGGCCCGGGGCTTCCGGGCATGAAAAAATTGCGAGTGGAGTGATGAACAGTGTTTGACTGCCCTCACTGTTGCAGTTAGGTTAGGTTAGCAAGCGTTATCAGTCCTAGAAGCACTACCTAGTTCAGGCAGCGGTATAAAGAATTATTAGAAGTGCTCGAGTCGAGATATAGATATCGCCATCTGGAACAGTTTCAAGCCCATCTAAGCCATAGTGTCCAGGGCCCGAGAGAAAGCCTACAGCGTTGGAAATTGATAACCTTGTACGGAAAGCGTACATTTCGGCCGCACGATTGTGGACGACATCAAGGACTTGGAGTTTAGAGCTGCAGTAAAACTTGGCCACCACACGGAAGGAGCACCAAGAGAAGCTCTGGCACACGCCGTGGATAAGAAGTCAAGTTTTCTTTTAAGAAGGGTTCTAGATACGGTAAGAGAGGTCATCTGCAGCTATGTTGCCAGCAAAAAAGATCGCAGATGTCTAGATTGAAAACAATATAGGACGGTCTAGAGGAGCTGACGAGAAGAGAAACATTGCAAAAAGAAGTTTCTTGATCTGGGACGTACTTTCCAAGGCAGCGATTTGAAACATGATAGGAAAATGAAGGGCGATGTCATCAGACAATGCAAAGACATGTCTGGTGGAAAAAGTGTGCTGCAATTTCAAATTCAAAATTAAATAATAGTGAAGCGCATCAACGTTACTCTTTTGGGACCCTGGTGGACTCCTTTAGGATTTTGTCTTCACAGGGTACCGTGAAGATGAAACAATGAAGATAGCGCATGGGGATGTTGTTGACCTTAAGCAAATTATCACATGAAAAGCACAGGTGATGCTCAATCTGCTTGGAGTCGTATATAGTCCACAAGCGCTATTACTAAAGCTTACTAGGTTCAAGGGGATAGCTTGGTTCTAAGGAGCGGGATAACTTACCGGAAATGGAAGAAGACCAACGAGCGAGAGTTCCACTTGCATATGAGTGGTGCTGGAAGTTCTTCAGGAGGCCATCCTAGTGAAAAGAAGACACTGTTAACATAACGTACGTATTCTACTGGCTTCATTTTTGGCAAGGGGGTAAGATTGGTGCCGTAAATATACTACTAGTACTGCTGTAAAAGGTTCATAGATGCGAAATCTAGGAAACCAGCAACTATAAAACATCGCTGTTCACGTCACGAGTTAGAACAAGAAAACACGAAAAGACGACGAATTAAACAAGTTTTTTGGACACTTAGGCATGGCGGAACGAAGTTCGCAGTGCAAGGTGGTTAAAAATAAAATTCCTTGCTTTGATTGTTATTTCTTTTCTCATTAATTTAGATTATTTTTAGCATTTTGTAATCCGCAGTACGCTAGGTACGCTAATATTTATCATAACATACTCTGAGTTTGAACCATTGTTCATAGACAAATCAATAATCTATTCCAACATGACGGCTTTGCCACTCAGTAATATAACCTGACTAAATCCGATAGTAGTGTACGCTTGTTGAATGTGTTTTCCTACTCTTCTTATTCCTATCTGTATTAGGGTTCAATATTGTGTACTCGTTCATTCTATGCGACGTTTCCAATTTCGCAAAATATAATTGTGTTCTGCACGTTTTGGTGATGGATTCTATTCATAATAGTTGTGATTTTAATTTGTTACCACAATCATTTCTCTTTGTCTTCAGACAGTGGTACTTTCACTCACATTAGTTAATATAACATCATTAGCTAGAGGGTTTTTTAGGAGTACCTCCTGAAAATAAAACTGCGCCTTCAGACGTACATTTTAGAAGCTTGACACCAAAGAAGAGTTATTAAATTTTCATCTATTCCTCATAGAACAGGTTAGTTTTTATTGGATTTATTATTTTAACGTCAAACCATTTGCTGTATTCGAGATTGGATCCGGAAATTTTATCATGAATACACAGTGACACTAGTTCTTGACAAAAACCCAATAGTGGATGCTATTTGTTTATAGTTTTTCCCTTGGTTACATTAGCGGGATTACATAGTCGATGAAACGATACATATTTTGACTGTTGTCTTATAATTTCTTGGATATGAAAAAAATATTTAGCAGCACCAGGCACCAGCAGGAATTAGCAAGTCTAATTCCTAAACCTAAAAACTACTAGTCTGTAAGAAATTTATCTGAACGAAGTATTGAGTCATGGTGAATTAAAATAAAAGAAACTTAGTTATGTTATAAAAAACATTTAAAAAGCATCTATAATTTGGTAAGTAAACGTTTTCAACGCATAATCAAGAAATGGTAGTCCTCCTGGTTATGTGTTAGTTAATCACTAAAATAGTTGATAACATTTGCAGCTTATTATATATTTAAATTCATATTTCTTTTATTAAATGTTTTATCCTGATATGATCTGCAAATCAGTTTCTACAGACAAAGATTTTATTTATTTTTTCTCTATTTATTGTGTTTTATTACTTTATCAATTATAGATAGGTTATAATAATATTTTAAGTTAAAATGTTTAAAGTATATCTTTTCCGTTTTTCATTTGTATGCTATTTATTATATAGAGCCTTTTCAGAATATCTATGTAAATATCTAACCTGTTGATTTGTTACCTCTGTTGGTCTTAGGACATCAGAAGTTCAAAAAATGGGCTAGGTTTGTCGCTTAGACAGAAAATTTGTAGTACAGAGTACCATCGCACAAAATTGGTAATGTTGACTTTAAAATAACATTATTGCTTTGAATGGACTTAGTACAGGAAAATCTAAATAAATATAGGCTGGAAACTGCTTCAGAAACTCTGAAATTGTCTATTAAGTGAAAACAATTTTCATGTATAGTATAAATATAATCTATGAAGGTGATTTTGACATGTAAACTGACATTCTGAGACTAAAGAATACAACCATGCACTATTCCAATGCATCATAAAGCCATTTTAATTTAATCACATTATATACCATTGACAATGTTATACCATTGAGTTTAATGAATCTTGTGGGACATATTAAATTTCAACGAATTACCTAAATAATCATGCTTTTTTTATTTTTGCAAGAATTTGTAAAACAATTACAGTTTTAGGATGTCTTGCTTTTATTTTAGTTATGTTACATTTTAATATATGCAGAGGTGAAGAAAATTGTTCTTTTGATCTATTAATTTGTTTAAAATGCCATAATTTTCGTCTTAATAACCAGAGAACATCTTCGTTTTACTTTAATTTTATAATTTTAATATAATTAAACAGAACTGAACAAACAAAATCATACTTAGTTATTTATATTATTAAGGAATGATTAAAAAAAAAGACACCTACCATCAATAAGTACCATTGTTTATCTATTTCAATAAATGAAGTTTTTTAATTATTTCCTAAACAAATTATTATTGTGTGGACAAATACCTAAAACAAAACTAAAAGAATAAAAGTGATTGGTTTTCACTTGCTGTTCCATTATGTAGCAAGAACGGTGTCTAGCTATAATATATAGCTATATATTGTATAAATCCACAATCCTTTTCATTATGTAAATACATAATTCCATTAAAAAAAGACTTATTTATTCCTATTTATAGAGTATATTGTTAAGAAATACACCTGACACAATTACCTGGCGCTAGAGAAGCACCCTTTCTATAAACTTTAAACCAGTCTGGGAGTATGTTTTGCCTATCAAACATGTACGGCTCATTGGAATTATTTTTAAAATATTATACTAAAATACAAAGAAAATATATAAAATATAAAAAGAATTATATACACAATTCAGCCTTCCTAAAACGATGTATGTTAGCATATTTTTTTCCACCTTTCATATCCGCTAACTGTGAAATGGCCCCACTGTCAGCTTAGTGAGTGTCCATTCTTTTCTGAGTATATGTTAGACTACCGACTGTATAAATTTTATCTTTCCTAAAATGACTGGGATCTTAGACTAATAATATAAGGCTTTATAGACATTCCAAACTCTAAACATGAACTGTCAAAATCACCCTTTTAAATTATTTGAACTAAAGAGAAATTTAAATTTAGTCTTTTGTTGTGTAAAAAAAATTATATATAATACAATGTAATGCATTAAAGTACAATTTGTACTACTACTTTTATACAAGTAAAAACATGACCTGGAAGAATTAAATACAGAAATTAGGTGTATGGAGAATGGAGGTCAGGAGTACCATCTCTGTGTATGAAAAGGTGTCCATAAAATGGGATATAATAAAAATAGCGCACCGGTAGCCTAATTAGAATAATGTTTTATATCACCATAATAAAGTCACTAATAATTTCTTCAATTAATGAAATACTACTAAAATCGCGTTTTAGTACAGCAGCAATTTGGTTATTTAAAGTCAATAATCCAATGGAAATTTTTAAATTTTTGACTCCATGAACTTTACTGTCTTTATGCTTGCAGTTACTAGAACCTCTATTTTTAGTATATAGTTTAACACACTTTTTTAACATCTGCCTATATAAGACGGTTCTCCTTGCCTCTACTCTCCATAAATAGGTAAATTGAATGATGTTGTTAACATAATTGACTTAACTTTCGGTGTATGGTGATATTTCGGTGAATAAGATACAAATTTAAGGTTTCTTAGGAATTACAGTGAAAATAACATTGTAATAATTTTAATAATTTACTACAGTGAGGTAAGCATTGCTAAACAGCAGTTTAGATTTTCTCCTACCAGTCCATTTATAAACAACACTATAACGGTCTGTTTTGTTGTTTTATCTTTGTAATGAGAGTATAATAATGACTAGCAAAAAAATTTAAAAACTGCATGGGCTACAATTCATCCGTTTATGAATTGTACAAGTTGTCTAACGACAATGTGATTAGGACCATCACAGTGACATGTAAGTATAAGACTTTTGCATTGTGTAAGTATTTATTTGTTTTTAAACAAAATATGAAATTTTCTGGTCAGTTACTTTGATATAAAACAATTTGCATTACAGTTGTGCGTGGTGAAACATCAAGAAACAAGATAGTTTGTACACGGTTGCGAAATAAGTTTATGACCGTTTTATGGTCATAGACTGAGCTAGTGTAGTGTTTCACGATGGAGCTACCGGACTGTCCCCCTGGGACAGAAGGATATCAAGACTCTGTCTATGAAGTGCCTAAAAAGCCTGATGATCAAACATGCACCAAGGTAAATACATATTTTCTTTATTTACAAAAATAATTTAAGTCATTATTCAATAATAAAAAATATTGTCAATTGTTTATTATCCTTTACACTGATGATCATTTTACTTAATCAAAAAAAAATAAGATGTTAAATAAACATTACAATGTTGTAATGTGAAAATTTAACAGGGTCCATTTATTGTACCTACTCTAGCTGATGCGTGCCCACTTTATTGGGCATCAAATGTGGCTACCACGAAAAAGTTTTTTTATTTTTCTAGAGAATATATAAGTATAGACTATGACACTCAGAATTAAAAAATTAAAAAAACCGGCGTATTTATCATTATAACAATTATCTGTACAGATGGTCCTTGATTGTATACGGTTCAGCAAATTTAAAAAATGGTAATTACATTACCATTTTTAAAATTACTACTCTTGCCTGAATGTATTATTCTGTATTTTATAAATAACATAAAGCTGGGCTGTGCTGTGGTGATGCAATAATTTGTGTTAGAAGGATGGGGTCTCCATTGATCAATCATTCACTTTCTGACGTTTATGAGATTGACGGTAACGGAGTTATGTTCTGCAAATCTTCTGTAAAACTTTTATGACTATGGATTTAAGAATTGGAATTCCTGCCTCGGTTTTATTATTGTAAGGATCGATTTTCCGTTGTGAACTACTTATAACACTTTGTCCTGCCATCGGTACTGCAGTTCTTGCTATTAAATAGTATTGGAGTGACAGCTTGTGTTTTTAAGAAGATCGTACCATGTAGTGACATGCTGGCATATTTTTTTTTCTCTTACTACTACTACATGTCTTATTAAATATGCTTTGAGGCACATTTGCTAATTGCCGATTGGTTGATATAGAGATGTGACAGTTTTAACTATGTAAGCTAATTGATACTTATTTCTGGATATAATATAATTAGCTTAGATTATTGATACCTCTAGACTTTAGTTTTAATAGAGGCACGCTGATTTCAACACGAACTGACCGGTTCGACAGGGCCGTACTACCCTCTCACAGAAAACCAATCTAAAGTGATTGCATTCGTGCGTGTCATATTTCGTTGGTGAGTGCGAGAAAGGAGGCCTAATAATGCAGAAGCATCTTAATAGGCCGACATAGTGTCGATTGCCATATTGCATTGTCTGCATTCGCAAGAAGTATGGTGACCTTTTGTTTCTGCTCATACTTTCCTTTAGGCAGAGTTGTTACTTTGACATAAAAAAAAAGTTGGCCGAGTTTTAAATGCTTTGGATATATAGCAAAAAAATAAAAAATGATGTGGCCTATGTCTGTCATTTGCATATTACTTATTTTGCAATTGCCAGGGACATTTTTTTAACAACACCATCAATCACTTACACATATTTTAAAAAAAAATGCTTCATTTTCTTGTTCTACGTGCGGTATCTATCTTTTTTTATTTATGACTAATGACTGCCTCGGTGGCGCAGTGGTAGCGTAAGCGACTGCTGTGCTTGACGTCTCGGGTTCGATTCCCGGGTCGGACCAAATATTTGTATGATCTGCAAATATTTGTTTCGGAGTTTGGGTGTTTTCTATGTATAATGTGTATGTATTTACAAAAAAAAAGTATTTATGTATTTATATCCGTTGTCTAGTACCCATAATACAAGCTCTGCTTAGTTTGGGACTAGATGGCGTTGCGTGTTAATTGTCCGAAGTATTTATTATTTATTTTATTTGATCTGAGGGTATGGAATGGTAAATGAGTTTACGTCTTGCTCTCAACCTAACGATAAGCCAACCACTGAGTACCTACACACCTAAGTATGCCAACTATTTAATTATTATTATTTATAAATTTATATTATAGCCTAGAAATTTAATTATCTAGTGTTTTTAATTAATGAAAGTCACTCGCAATGACTCAACTCCACTGTAATTGGAAGACTTTTTTAAACATAGATTAAATTCTCCCTGCACACATTTCGACATAAACTAGTCCAGTCCAAATAGTCAAGTTGATATTCTACAAACATAAACATTAGTAGAAAACCAACTTAATTATGGGTATGACGTCATCTCAATTCGAAGTCACATTGTCAAAACAAAATATTAGAGAATAACACAGGTGTATTAAAGCGTTTGCGATTGTAGAAAGAGAACAGACACAAAACTGTCATCGTGACTAGGGGGCAGTTTAGGTTTATCCTACATTAAAAGAATAGGGAATATGCCTAAAATTTTTATTTGTCTCAAATATTTTTTTTCTAGATTCTTATTGTCTTTACAATATACTTAAAAGATTTTTTTTATTGGGTGATTATTTAAACCCCTTTTTGTGTTTATATAATCACAAAATAAAAAAATAAAAAGTGAAAATTAAGAGAGGTAATTTCAAATTCACAAAACGCGTCACTATTGGTTGAAACGAAATCTGACGTCGAAAGTCACTTCATCGAAGTTATCGGAGTAGAAATTCAATTTATGTTAGCAGTGTTTGTGAGAAAAATTACCTTCTTCTATGATTTTTATAGCTATATAGTTTGGGAGAAAGAAATGATAAAGAAAACTTGAAATCAACATTTGTACACTAGTAGAAGATTGCAATGAATGAACTATTTGCCTGTATACATAAAATACGCAAGCAGTTGAATGGTGAAGAAGTGAAGTGAGAATAGATGATTATTTAACTAAAAACCAACAAATATTAGGTTAATAATAATGTAGCTTCATAAAACGTGGAGTTACGTGGTATTAAACATTTAAAGTACCTCCTCCTGTTGAGACTTAAGGAGTTGTTTGGAAAACCCTATTAGATAAACTGATTTCGTGTAGGTACCCTTTAAACCTCCTTCATATAACTGACATTATTACTACATACAACTCTATACTTGCGTAAAACACACCCCCTCTCAATCTCTAAAGAATCGTACACTACCTACACATTTCCCACCAGTCCTACCATTTTACTTACATACTACACTTAAAAAATATCAAACTAGTAATACCGAAAAAAGTATACAACTGACGAAGTAATATCTTAAACCTCCAGTTTTATGAGTTTTCGGTCCAGTTAATATGTAGCAAGGTGGCGTGGTTTGACATATATCAAAGAAGTAACACGATAATTATGATACAAATAGATTTAAGACAAATTCGGTTATTCTTAATTTTTACGTGAGAGTGTTCGGCAAATTATTAACTTTATTTAATAAAGTAATTTTGTGTGCAAAACTATTTTATCGAGAACGTGACTTTACGGTAAGTATGCTGTGAGTATGGTAAGAGATTTTTTTGACATACATGCGGTAAATAAACGTTTAAAAATGATATGTTAATCTGTTTTATTTGTTTTTAATTAACCCATACATACGTGGTAAATAGGGGTAACTAAAGTATAAGTTTTAATTAAAAAACCTGTTTGATAACTTTAATATTGCCATATATTTTGTTACAATATTACAATACCTAATGTAATCTTATAAAAAAATAAATTTTGAACCTATAGTAGAGAACTGTATTAATCATTTAATTTAAAAGGCGAATGAGTGACTTTTATGTTGTTAGTTTTTACCTAAAGCATTATTTTGATTCGGATCGAACGTTACGTATTTTCTTACGACCTTATTCATATACTTTATTAAATTTTAAACAGCTGTTTGGTATTATTTTTAACTTTTAAAGTGTTAATTTAAAGTTGAAAATAACAGAGAACCGTTGCTTAATGTTAAATAACGTGCCGAATAGAGACGTTATCTCTCTCTTATGACTTTCGCCTGATCGATGTTACGATATATTGTTACGAATTATTGAAATTGTTAGTCATGATAATTCAGTATTAATGTTTAACAGGCTGAGCAAGAGTTTCAAGAACATCTGAACAGTTTGAAGATAAAGCTTGAAGATGGCAGCATACGGCCTATGGTTGAGCGCAACGGGCGTGACATATCTGGGAAGTGGATATACCTCTGCTACCCTTGTGCGGCTGTCTGCAGTGGAGAGAGTATTCTGCAGGTAAATATATATAATGCAGGGCCGCAAATTATAGTGGATTAAATAAAGGACCTGATAAAGGTCCCGGAAAGTGGTTGGATGAGGGTAGCACAGGACCAGTAGTTGTAGAGTCGTAGAGGAGGCCTACGTTCAGCAGTGGACGTTTCGGCTGAGAGGATAATTCATGAATTTCGTGAAACTGATTTCATGATATTTTATACTATAATCACAGCTTTACATTTGTGGGACATTTAGTTTCATTTCAATTTAAATCTTTTCTTAATTAAATCAACATGAAATCAAACTTTACTCACGAAAATAAATTATTAAATTCGATAGACTCGGTAGAATGTATGAATGAAAAATCTTTCTGCTGAATTTCTTTCTATCAAACTGATTCGTAGAAACTGTTTTTAATTTTAATGTTTTAACAATTTGTTTGTTTGTTTTACCGGGCCATTTCTGCGCTTAGCTTCTTGATTGGGCCTTTGTACGTCATACGTTACATATTTTATAAAAATTCTTTTCTTTTAGCTCCACATATCAGGCAAAAAACACAAGACTAAGTTATCGATGACGAATGTATGGCCTAAGACCATACGCGAGGACCACCCTTTTCATCAAAATAATGTCAAAACTTCGAGTAAGTACTTTATTTACTGACCTTATCGCTATTATATAACTAAAGCATATTTTCAAATTTTGGAATACAATTAATAATAATAAATATTAAGCTGAATAGAATAATGCTTTGCATATAATGCATTGTAAAAAACATAAGTTTGCCCTCATGATTTTCTTGTTAAAAATATTATTTTTTTTTACAATGATACGCGTCCCTCTTTGAAGCCGTGTTTCTCTAAAGACCGTGACTGGGAAAAGATCATTCTTTCTGATGAAGCTTTATTTTGGGTAGCCGGTTACTTGACTCGAGCTTGGACTGGCTTAGACTAAAGGTACGAACCGTGAAACACTGTTTAAAGGTGCAAGTTTGGGGATGCTTCCCAAAAAAGGATTCCGAAAATTAGCTCTTGATGAATGTTTTGGATGCTGAGAAGTTGACGAAAATTTATTAAAGCCGTCGGCTAAGATGTTGCCACACCAAAATGATTTTGGATTCTGCAAGAGGATAATGATCCTAAAAACCGAAGTCGGCTCAGCACCACTTGGAAAACAGAACATGATATTCACATGTTGGATTGGCCCTTACAGTCCCTGATGCCAATCCCAACGAAAATGTTTGGGCATGGTTGAAGTTTAAATTAAGGGCAATAAAATGCAATGATATTCGTTGACCTTATTGTGAGTTGAATACCTGGCTGGGATCGGCCTCCGGCTGGAACCGAAGTCTGTTGAATTTTTTGTGAAGGCGATCATGGACAGTAATGGAGATTGGATTAATATTGTAGCAGTATCAACCTATCGTCGTCCACTGCTGAGCTGTCCCGATCTTGGGAAGTCCGCATCCATCGGCCACCAGCCACTTTCTTCAAATCATCGGTCCATCGTACCGCAGGTCGTCCTACACTACGTTTGCCTAATCGCGGTCCCCACTCTAACACATTTTGGCTACAGCGACCATCGGTTCGTCTGGAGACATGACCGGCCCACTTTAGCGTGCTGAATCTCCTTGCGATGTCGAATAACCTCATTTATTAGAATTTTATCGAACAGAGGGTACCTTATATCGCACCCTTCATCGCACGCTAACATACTTTAAACTTGCGCTGCATTGTGAGTGTCCACGTCTTGGCTCCGTCTATCATTACAGGTACACACCTGTAATGACATACAGAGCCGAGACGTGGACACCGTATATATGCATATGCATATTCTGTAGACGTCGTATACAACCAGGTTGTGTACTTTGGTCTTAAGTGATTGAGGTATCGCTGACTCGGAAGATATGAAGTTATTTCCCATACGCCCTTCTCTCGGCCTTCCTATCGAAATTGTGCCGGCCGAGTTGGATAGTTTAGCCAAGATAGACCTATTCTTGCACTACCTCGATAGTGTAATATTGGATGTGTATTTATATAAAGCATCAAACAGCAATAAAAGTAATTTCATTTCATTTATTCTTTATTGTACACATTGAAAATACAAGTATGAACAAAATACAAGGAAGTGTCATGTACAAAAGGCGTGCTTAACTCAACATTGAGTTTTCTGCCAGCAAACCCTGAGTGAACAGAGGATAGTGCAAAATGTAAGGACATAGTTATGCGTATTTAAAAGAAACGAATATAATAACAAATTAAAAAGATAATAATAGTGATTTATAGACATTGATTTTATAACTACAGTTGAATACCTTATGCATATTAGTAAACACATACGATATTCATTCGCAAATACATACATACATACACATATACATACATATACATATATACACATACATACATATACATACACACATACATATATACAAATACATATGATAAAATAACGATCCGGTTATTGTAGGGACAGATAATAATCCCTAGTTCGCCTCTTGAACATACTCAGAGAAGGACTGGCGCGTATCGCACGCGGTAAGGCATTCCATAGTCGCACAGCTGCAACACTAAAAGAGTGATTGTAGCAACTCGAAGTATGAGAAGGAGTTCGAAGAATGAGAGAATAGGATGAGCGACAGGGTTGGCTTCTGGGAATAAAGTACTCAAAGCGGTCACGAAGATATGAAGGAGAATTGGGGTTGTAAATAGTGGAATACAGTAAGGAAAGTATGTGTCGATCTCGAGAAAAGTCTTAATTGATTAAACTTTATCGTTTAATATTTCTAAGGATTTTAGTAACTTTTGCAGGACATGCTCTTTTCGTACATAATGTATTACTACTGATGTAGCACTATATTTAATCAGCATCCACCGGTTCCTTGAAAATATAGGACGAGGGTAGTGTCAAATATGAGAATAAAGACTTTCAGGGCTTGACATATAAGGGCAATACTAATTCATAGCCATTGCAATCCATACTAATATTATCAGTTCAAAAGCAACTCTGACGACGTAACATGTCTGTTACGCTTTCACAGCTAAACCGCGGCATCATTTTGAAATAAAATTTGTCATGGAGATACGTTGGTTCTTGAAGGACATAAGCTACTCTTTACCGCGATAACCGGCATTCACACGGGCGAAACCTCGAACAAAAAACTAGGGTTATAATAAAAACTTCACTCATTTCATACACGGCAGATGGTAACTAGTACTATTTATGTAACATTCTTAATTTCTTTCAAATACAGACATGATTTTGCTAATATAAAACAACAATGAAGATTATGCCTTTTACAGCTTCAGAAAAAGTTTTGCAGAAAATGGCACAAGCAGTAGAAGCGCACAACCAATCAAATTCAAATATCGATGAGAAGTTCAACAGGTACAAGAACGTCACTTGTCACATTCAAGAGTCCTTGGATACCATAAAGTGAGTTGATTTTATCACATTTTTGACAACCATAGTGTTAGAACTATATTCTTTAAATATTAATCGTGAAGCAAAAACTGTGTACCGCTTTTTCCGAAAAATAATACGGTCTTAGGGGTATGAAATTTAGCACAATTGAGGTTAGTCTATATAAGAAAAACAAAAAAAAAGGTCTAATTTCGACCGGTGTTCGCCCACCACTAGTTAATATAAGTATTTAATACTGTTCCTAGTGTTAGCAACATTGCCGTTGCGGCGCCATCTGGATACATAAAATGTCTATTTGGTTATTCACTTAGCTCAGTTTGATGTTTTTCGTACTGTAACTTGAACTGAACCGAATATTATCAAGTCTATAAGAAAACAATTCTTACTCTGCCAAATGTATATTACAGTAAAGTTCATTATACATGCATTAACTTATTCAAAATTTGTTCGACCGATTTAATTGAACTGTTTGTTTCCTTTATGAACGTAATAACATACTGAAACATTTTCATTGCAGGGTTCCATTGATAGGGTTGGAGTATCTCATCGAGCACCCACCTGAGGAGGCGCACTACGAGCCTAGGTATATCTGCACGCTGTGTTCCAAGCAGGGACACCCGCGGACCATCATCAATCACATGACTTGTTTCTGGCATCGCTACAATTATTTTGTTAGTATGAAGTGCACTTTAACAAGAATACAATCTACTTGTGTTCTTATATTTTTTTTAAAAATCCCTTAAGTACTATCGTTGTGTAGATTGTGTGAGAAAGGGTAAATGAAAGCATCTTAAAGTAATCAAAGTATATAAGGATCAATTTAAAATCAGTTTCAGAATAAGTGACAGCAATTTTGAATGCCTAACAAAAATGTGTTTGTCTTAAGTGTAGAGGTAATAACATGACATGCACCTAACATTGTAAAATACAATTTCGTGATTGGTCGCGATGAAAATATTTGCGTATATTGAAAATATATATACAGGTTTTACGTGAATGAAACTAAAACACGATAAAAATTAAACGTGTTGCTATCATATTAATATAAATTTATTCATAGTTAAACAACAAATATTTTTTTAGTAATTTTTCTTTAAAATCAATATTAATTTTATTTTTACTTACTTATATTAATCACAGTTTTATTCTTAAGCACTAATAATATTGTAAATAAACTATACTCTATTACTTTCTGTTTTAACAGAACTATTATTCTTTATATATAAATACCCATGTGTATTATAGATAACTCAAATAAAAATATAGAACATCAATGTAGTTGATGTTCTATATTTTTATAATATATTTCACATAATATTATTTTTTCATGGTAATACTAAGCTGAGAAGTATATTTTGTATATACTTCTCAGCTTACACACATATATAATCTCGGAATGAAAGGTGCACAAAGGAACGTAGCTTAGTTATCGCTTGAGTTTTTCTGTTCAATAAATTTTCATACTGTGGGATAAAAATTTAAATCCTTTCTTCAGCAGTAATCTCCAAAAATTGTATGAATAAATATATAAAAAATAAGTATAAATTCAAATGTAACTAGATCTGGTTGTTGTTTAAAAGTTCTAGCTATAGGGCATGAAATTCTGGATAATAAATAAATCCAATTCGAAAAATGTACTGAAATATTGTAAAGAAAATAATAACTAGCAAGCGCACACGCAATAAAGAAAAATAAACATAATGAAATAAAATTTTGTAGTTTAAATTTTTTGTTCGCAGCTCCGTCATTTTCGAAAAGCATGCATTGTTCTAACACCATACCGGAGTCAGGCGAAGTACCGCGATGGAGTGGGTATAGTGGTGAATCGCTTGGCGCAACGCATCGAGGACAAGTACGGACGCATGCGACCCCTCTTCATCGACAAAGAGGAATATGAGGCAGACAAGTGAGTTGAGTTTCTTTAATCATAGTCTCTAAAATCTAGCTTGATCTCTGTAACAGTTGTTACTAGTGTCATTTTAGAATTTACGCGTTACATTTTAGGTGTGAATTTTTATATTTATATAATATATAATTTGTTATGAAAGTGACATGTAAAATATTAAAATATACATAATGGCTTAAAAAAATGGAGATAAAATAAAATTCCTTTTTTAAAATTACAATCTGCATTGAGATCTTTGACAGACGTGGTTAACTGTTCCCAACTTCAGCTTCTTTCAAAGATATAAACTTTTCTTTTCTCTATAAACTGGTTATTGCAATATTCTTCATTTATGCTCTGTTCTCATTTAGTAGTATTGTAGGTAGTAGAGCCACGGTGATAACAACACGAACGGGTAGACTTGATCGGGGAGGTGAGGTAGTCTTCTCACACAAGACCAACCTATCGTGTTTTGTTGGTGAGTGCGAGACGGAGGCCCAATGATGCAGAAGTATCTCGAAAGACCGCCATAGTGCAGGTCACAATCCTTCATTATTGCATTATCTGCACTCGCAATGAATGTCATATTCAACATCATCAACCACTTTTAGATTCTGCTCACGCAGAACAGGGTCACTTTGTCAGGTTCATGCCTAAAAAAAATATGGCAGCATAATATATTTTTCAGTTGAAATCAGTGGTTCAATTGAATCAAACCAACTCTTTAGTTTAATAAGTATAGATATGTGATTAACATAAACCAAAGTACATAGATGTAGTGCTAGCTTCTGTATCTAATGCGTCTTTTTATGGAATAAGTAACAAATAAATAAGCAGGCAAGAAATCATTTAATGTTGAATCAGATTTCACAGGATGGCAATTAATATTGTATGATTTTAAAGTGTTTTGAGCAAAACACGGAAATACTTCAGAAGTACTGGCATTGATCTGGAATGTAAATAGGGTATATGTAAATAGGATAAATATTTTTATTTCTTGATTTGATAATTTACGTCTTTATATCATAGACAAAAATATAAATAGGCTTGAAAATAGTCAAACTAAATGTCAAAGTAAAATTTAAAACATTGACTAAATTTGAGTTACTCAAACGCCGCTATTTTGCGTGAGCTTTTGGCACAGCCAATGACGTCATTGTCATTTCGTGTTTGTTTACTATTCAGTGTTTCAGTTTATACTTATTAACAGTTTTAATTTCTATAAAAATCATGAAAGAAAGTAATTTTTCTCCTAAACCCTACTAACGCAGTTTGAATTTCGACTTCGATAATTTCGATGAAGTGACGATCGACGTCACATTTCATTTGGACCAATAGTGACGCGTTTTTGTAAGTTTGAATTTCCCTCCCTTAATTTTCACTTTTTATTTAATATTTTCCTGGTTTAAAAAATAATAAATAAAAAACTATACCTTTTAAGTTTATTGTAAAGACAATAAAGAATCTAGAAAATGAAATTTGAGTCAAATAAAAATTTTATGCATATTCCCTATTATTGTTATGTAAAGTAACCAGAAATACTGTAGTAGTTAACTTTTCTATATTATTCATTTACTTGCTGCGCCCCGTGGTATTTATTATTGTTGTTTTCGAATATTGTTTAGGTTTTGATTCTAATTTTTTTACTTAACCCTTTTTTTCTAAAACAAAAGTAGCCAAAGTTACTCTTTATAAATAATATTTAAATATACAATAATTTGAAATTACAAACAGAAACTTTAATTTTATATATTTGTATTTTTTTTTTCCTATTGGATGACGAACCCAGATTCAAAGTCTTATTAAGGTACATGATGATATTTTTCCAACACAGAGAGCGTATTCACCAGTGGATTTTCCAAGGTAATCACTTTGAAGAGACAGAAAAATGTACTTTTGAGGAGGTGGTGGACGTCGGATTCCTTGATTCAATGCATAGTAAGTTGTATTTTTTATTTACTAGCTATTCCCCGCAGCTTCGCTCGAGTGTTTATTTCTTCTTATTTCTAACTTCAAAAATAACAACCTTCAATACTCACAAATAAATTTGTTTTCTGTTAGTAAAATAATTTTCAAAACCAGTTCAGTAGATCCAGAGATTTACTTCTATTTATTTTTTATTTATATAAACTTGATGCACATTTTGCACAAAAGCGGACTTAATGCCATGGGGCATTCTCTGACAGTCAACCTTAGGGTGATGTCAAAATGTGATCTGGTAAGTGCATAAGAGAATTATGCACTTACCAGATTTATTATGTAAAATATATTGGATAAAACTAATATATACACAAATCACTACTGGATTGTGTGCATGGATATTTTCCCTTGAGATAGATATTTTAGGATTTTTGTGTTAATGCATGTTTCGTAGTCATACGTAGTTTTTAGTTGTGGCTCAAAAATAAATTATAATTAGTATCTAAAGATGGAATATTAAGAAATTCTTGCCAAGATACCTCAGGATGTAGGCACATTGATATCTGTAATATATTTTTAAAAGTCAATTATGTTTATTGCTTATTTTTTAATAATTTTATTTTAATTACAGATGCCAGCTACAAAGATCGCTCTCACGATAAGTACGCATTACTATAAATATTATTGTATTAATATTTTAAAATTCATAAATTGGTAGAATGATTGTCGGTGATGTGGACAGATTATGAACACAGTGTGATCACCAATCTTGAAGTGCCGACATCGTAAAAGTCGACTAAGGAAGCAAATTATAAAGGACAATATCACTACTAAGTGAAGGGCAACTTGAAAAAAATCATATACATACACTCGTCAGACCAGTGTGGTATAGTATGCCAAAGGCTCCTTTCTAAGCAGAGATCAACGTTCAGCTAAAGAATGTTGATGATGAGATAAATAATTATTTATTGAGTTTTTTTGAATAGCAAAATTATTGAAGCCTTAATATTTGTATTATTTTTTAGGAAGGAACCCTCGCCTCCGGTTGTTGCCGCACCTTCAAAACCACACTTTAATCATTTTGCGGTAAGTTCAAATTGTGACAGAATCGACAGTATGTGTTTAATCGGTTTGATGATTGCAACTTTGGTCTGTTATCAATAACTCGGTTTTGTATAAATAGAATAAAGTTTGTTGTATTTTATAACCCTCGACGAAAAAAGTTAGTAGTCACTATAAGTTTGACGTTTATGTCTGTGAGTCTCTCTCTTTGTGTGTGTCTGTTTCTCTGTCTGTGGCATCGTTACTCTCAAACGGATGAACGAATTTCGATGCGGTTTTTGTTTGCATTTGATAGCCAGTTTCCTTGCGGTCGTGTTTTTTGTGTTGTTGATGGTTCAGCAGTGTAAAAGTATCAGCTGTTCTCCAAAATTATGTAAGGCATTTTTAGCGTATGATTACTTGAATAAGTGCTTGTGTAGTTTTTAAAATTTTAGCTAGTTTACTTTTTATGTATTAAATTAGGGTTTAATTTTTTTTTAATTACACTCGAAAAGTGTTGCAACAAAATAATATGGCGAATGGTTTTAGCGCCCAGCGGGCCGTCAAGAACGACGCACAGGTTCAGTGGACTCTTTGTCAGATATAAGCGATGATCCAGACACGGAAACTCGCCGGGAAACCAAGATGTCTCGCATCTCGAGGTATTTATTGGTTACACTCAATATATTTACATAAAAATAGTTATCATCATCATTACAATTGCAGAAATAAATAGCATAAACAACCAAATATACACCAGCTTTTAAGGATTTCTCTTAAAAATAATAGAAGTATGATTATTGAAAAAAAAAGAAAATGATTTTCCTACCAACAATAGGCATGATGACAGTAATAAAGAAACCCATTAAAATTATTTATTTATCCGATCATGTGGGGTTCATAGAGTATAAAAATCGTATTTATTTTCATATTTAAAGCGAGGTTAATATTTTAATTATTAACAAAAATAAAACGACAAAATATAGCAACCCGCCATGCTTGGTTGAACACCAATCGGAGCGAGTTACGTCACTTATGTATAAAGCTCACTTTGTTCGGATATAATTGACGATCACTTTACTATTTTTAAGAGCTGTAATTGACACTGGTTGACAAATGGTGACGTCGCATCTTACACAAACAGACGCCATGATAACACCGAGCGTTTTCTCGTGAATTTTAAACTTAAAATTTAAATCGTAATTGTTTACTGATTTTTTTTTTCTAGAAATGTAACTGTTTTTTGCCAATAGGAGATACTTCCGAACATCATAAAACAGTTTATCAAAATTAGTCATCATGCCTTTTGAAACGACTAAGGCAAACCCATAGAAACTAGAACTATAAAAGTTTGTAAACTGAATTTGAATTATTCAAACACATTTGTAAGAATCTCTACAGGTTATACTACTTCATGTTTACTATAGTATTTTTTGTAAATTGGTTCTTAATTAATTCTTTGTTTTTAGAGAAGAACATGAGGAAAAGTATCGTGGAAACTCGCCAACGTTTCGTTCTCGATATGCACTTAAGAATAATGGGACATCTAGGTCATCTCAAGAAAGGGTAACTATTTGTTTTGATTTATATTTGCATAATATTCGGTCAAGTCTATATCTTAAAACGCAATTTTTTTTTTACTTTAGGTTTCTTTCTTTCAGCCTCGTCCGCCAAATTATGAATATAAATTAAAGCTTGCGAGCGATCAACGCGCATCGGCCGAGGAATTCGCCAAGAAATCTCTAGCGTACCACGAAAAAAATCCTGAAAAACACCCACTGTACCCTGAGGAATGGAAAAAGTTCTGGAACAGACGATACAAAGAGATACAAGCCGGTAAATGCAAACATTTTTTTTACACAATTAGGAACTTATGAAGGTAGTTGGGCCTCCTATTAAGTTAAAAGAGGTACTAGAATAAAACTCAGTATTATATTAATTGAATCTTTGACAATTTTTGACACCCTTTATGTGTAGAAAACGTATCGAAAATGGTATGAGTCCAATAAATTTCGAGAACTATATTATATATATATATATATATATATACATATATCTCATGTACTGCTGTTTTGGTAGATAAACGTTTTTATATATTTACTTAACATTATATAGATATAGGCATGTCACGATTGCCAGATATTTTGAAGAACATAGAATACAATATCATTACCTGTGTATTAAAATGGTTTCCTGAATAGAACACAAGTTATTATTAATATTGCAGAGGGTAAGGATCCGTCAAAACACGACTTCAAGCCGGAATGGATAGTTTATTGGACGGCACGGATGAAGACTTTGCACGATGAGGAGCTACGCGTAACCGTTAACGAAATATACCGCAAGTTGTGTCTGTCGCCTCCTGATATGACGAAGAGGTCCCCGGAACCTTCATCACATGGTCCAAGACGAGCTGACGACTCTCGCCGGCGATCGCCTGCCGACAGGCGCCACCGATCGCCAAACTCTCGTCGTCGCTCGCCCGAGACACGTCGCCGGTCGCCGGACCTACGGCGTAGATCTCCGGGAATGCGTCATCGATCTCCAGAAGTACGACATCGATCGCCGTTGCGTCGACGATCGCCAGATACCAGACGGGATCGTAGGTGAGTCCAGATACGCATTTTTTATGCAAAACCTGTTTCATTTGGTATTAATTGCTGATTTCCTTTTGCACAGCTTTTTTATAAATTATTAGCTTAGATTGCATTCTGCAGTCCTTACTATTTTCATTCCTTTAATAAGAATAATGTACAATACACACATAAAAATATAAAATCACTCCTAAAACCTCGTCAGTTCTGAAATCCCCCCTTTTGCCACATAAAAAATACATGTTTCGGTTTGCAGATCACCGATTGGTCGGCGGTCGCCAGTCAGACGTCGCTCGTCGGAACGTCGCCGCTCGCCGATACCGCATCGTCTTCGTACAAGATCCCGGAGTCCTGTTCATAATAGGTAAGTTTAGGTATACTTTGAGATCAAACGACATTATGATGAACACTGTCATTTCTTACGTGTATAGGTATAATAATAATTACCCGACTGTGATATAAGGAGGGTTATGTTTTTCGAGTGCATGTATGTATGTACGAGTATGTTTATTTCTTTGGCACGCCCTAGAGCCTAAACGGCTTGTCGTATTTTTGTGTGAGTGGTGTCAATAGATTCGTCTTAGTCGTGAGAGTGACACACTATACATGGAGTGTGTTATCAAAATAAAGAATTTTTAACGGTGATTATAAATATGTACATATATATATAATTTATATATTTTATTTAATAAAGATGATAGATACTGACGCAGTCGGGTTTTTTAAAAATAATTTTTCTTTTTTATTTATAGTTCTAGTACTATAAACAAGTGTTTATAAATATAGTTTCGATTCTCTTTCAATGCAATAAAGATAAAACAGAATTAGTTAGTGAAAGTTAAAATATATATCATATTAAATCATGAAAAAAAAACGATGTAGTTACATTAATACAAAGTTATATAAAATACATCAATCACGTGTACATATTATGATGACGTATTTGTGAAACGGTGTAGAAAATGTAGAAGTCGATGAGAGATTTATAAATTAATATATTAATTATTAAGGCCCATCGTTATTCAATTCAAAATATCTAAGCTTTGCAACATTTTGGATCCCGGCAAAAAAGTAAAGAAGCTGTACAAGAGAACGTTGAGATTTAAATTCTAATGTTAAAACGCTTTTAGGTTTAATAATAATCATTAAACACAAATACAGTATTTTTTTTTTTATATATTTATGCTGCGAAAATGACTCCGCCCTGCCTGATGGAAAGCATGAGCAGAATCCAAGAGTGGTGGTCACCATCCTCAATGCGAAAAAGAACAATGCAGCATGGTGCTGGCCTGGGGGGAAGGGGGATGGTGAGGGGGATAGGGGGCGTTGGATTGGGGTATGGGCCACCGGTATCCTCACTCACTCGATGAAACACAGCGTAAGCGCTGTTTCACACCGGTTTTCTGTGAGTCCGTGGTATCACTCCGGTCGAGCCGGCCCATTCATGCCGAAGCGTGGCTCTCCCACGG
>PKRV01003623.1:691241-723794 GCA_003709505.1 Hyphantria cunea | reverse complement strand
CATGAGCAGAATCCAAGAGTGGTGGTCACAATCCTCAATGCGAAAAAGAACAATGCAGCATGGTGACCCACACTATGGCGGCCTGGGCGTTGGATTGGGGTATGGGCCTCCGGTATCCTCACTCACTCGATAAAACACAGCGTAAGCGCTGTTTCACACCGGTTTTCTGTGAGGCCGTGGTATCACTCCGGTCGAGCCGGCCCATTCATGCCGAAGCGTGGCTCTCCCACGGATGATATAATCATCATCATCATCAACAACCCATAATGTCCCACTGCTGGGCTCGAGTCTCTTCTCAGGAGAGGGTTAAGGCCATACGTCCCCAAGCTGGCCAAGTGCGGGTTGGGGACTGGCAAGACAACGTTATGGCTACGTAATCTTACCGTTGGATGTTTTTTAAGCCGCCCGAAGGCCTCCAACTAAGCTTCACGACTGTTATCGTATGATAACAACCGGGACCGACTGCTTAACGTGACCTCCGAATCACGGAGACGCTCATGGTAACGTGCCACCAGGTACTGACCGCGCCGTCGTTGCTTGCCCTCGCTGATTGTTTCTAATCACCGAGTGCAACTGGGCTATGAGCGCCTCATATTTTCGATATAAACTTTTTTTTAAATCGATTAATCATTAATTCTTAATTAAAGTTTTATCCCAAAAGAGCATGATTCGTTTACTAATAACTTTAGCGATTTTGTTTGTTTTCAAATATAAAAAGTTTTGGTCACTTTAAATTTCGTTTAAAATTGATCTTTGTAACTATAACTGTTTAGATTCTTGATAAGTTACTTTTTTGTAATAACCTAATATAATTTAAAAACAAAGTTATTTTGTAATGTTATTTTGGCATTGTGCGAGACACAATAGTTAAATTTATTTTTCATGATTTTGTTTTATAATTAAGAATAAGATGAACATAGATAATATATTCGATGTCTAAATCGTGACTTCATCTTTGTGTTATAATATTATGAAACAATTTTTTTCTAAGCGTATTTTTCGTCGTATCGGATCGCATTTTTTTACCAAACTAATGAGTTAAATGTGACAACGATAATAACTGTAGGGACGACGGGCTGTCTCCTTGGAATTCTGACAACGAGATCGCGTCGGTGACGTCGGGCGTGTCGCTGGCGGGGTCGAGGTCGCGCGCCGACAGCGGCCGGTCGCGCGGCTCCCGCCGGCCCGTGGACAGCAGCGCGCCTGACGACGTGGTGGCCACGCTGCGCCTGCTCGTGGCGCTCGAGGACTACCTCGGCAGCCTCGGGCCCAAGCTCGTCGACCTGCTCGCCGAAGCGCTCAAGATGGAAAAGGTACGCACTACTATCACTACATTTCTATACTTGTCAAAGGTTGGCCAGTAGAGAATGTCCGAGGTTTTCTTACTTTGCGAATGTACATAAGTACAAAATTGTTGGTGTGACGTGACCCTCCCGTAACTTTACTCTTTTACATCTAACAGGAAAAGGCAAACTCATCAGAGGAGCTGCTGGTTCGCGAGAGCGCCATGGTTCTGATCGAGACGGCGAAGGAAAAGCTAAAGGGTGCGGCGCAAGCGGGACTAGTGAGCGGCAGTGCAGCGTCTGCAGCGCGGGCCGCCGTCGTGCGAGCCGCCGCCACGCTGCATGAGGCCGATAAACGACAGGTACTACCACACCATTACGTTGCACGACAAGCGTACGGCTACACCATCACACCGCACCATTACCATATACATTACTACCACACAACTGCACCACCGCACCACTACACTACACAACGGCATCACTACACCACCATACTTAGTACTAGCACCACAGCACCACACTTACTTCAATAGCTTTTAAAAGTCAGCGCCGACTGACTAATATCAGGTTGATATAAAAGGCTTCATGATGGACGGAAAGCACATATTCAGAGACGGTTCAGTGATCAATAGGTTTAACACCGGTAGTGATCACCTACTAGTGCGAGGGCTCTCTGAATATCAACTTAAGGTTGAAAGTGTCCGTTTGATGAAATTCAGGCTCCGTCCAAGCCAAGTGCTAGGCACGAGATTTTGTCAAATGCAGCGTAAAAGCAGGAAGTTGAAGCTTTCGGGGAGGATATTAGTGTTAATGGGCGAACGAAGTGAGAACCCGCCTGTCACTTCGTCGGCAACGGACTCTAACCTCCGATGCTCCAACATTCTTTTGATTAAAAGAGCAATCGAGCACAATCGAGGGTCAAAAATGTTCGTCCAATCTCTTAATCTTTATATTCTCTTGACGAAGTTGACCTCAGCAAGTGGTGAAGTTCTTGCTTCCAAGCTGGCTGTCCTTTCAGGCTGAGGCGCCGTATGCGGCTCACTACCTGTGAGACTGCCGCCGTTGATAGCCTTGTAAATCAAAATTAAATATTTGATAGTGAAAAAAGTATGTTAGAGAAACAAATGTAATTTTATCTTTCGGCACAAGGAGAAGTCTCATAACTAAATTCTAATTTCATAATTAAAACCAGTGCAATATCGAATTACGTAATAAAAAAATAGTTTTAGAATAATGATACGTTTCTTGATTGTAGAAAGCACAAAGTTCGACCAGTGCTCCACGATCTGCCGTGCCGGTAGCCGGGATAGGCGAGGTAGATCGCGCCCAGATCGCACAACAGATGGCAGAGGCCCTTATCGCTCAAGGCAAGACGGACGTATCGTCCGAAGAGTTGGCCCAACTGGTCGATGCCGTCGTTGGCATGGCCGAAGCTAAGAAACGTGAAGCCGAACGAAAGCAACCAGAAATTCAAGCAGCAAACAAACAAAATCCGTCGCTCTTACAACAGAAAAAAAGCGGAACTGCGTCAGCGTTACAAATGTTACAGTCAGCCTACGATGAACATGATAAAAGGTAATATACTAATGTCTATTGGTTATTGAACCCGATTTCTAAGGCAGAGGTTTGGGGTTTGATTCCCATGCAGGAAAAATCCTTATGTGATGAATACCATCATTGGTTCTGTATCTGATAAAAGAGTAATTAATTTAATACTTTGCATAGTTTAACAGAGATTTTATATTAAGCATAATTTATACTAATTTTACGTTGGAAAATTTGTGTACGAGCTGTAGTTATTGATAAATTATTATTGTTATTTATATAAAATAAGGTATTTAATACAAACGAAGTATATTCAAAATTATACCAATACTTAATCGGTAATCCCTAGTATAAGTAAGTATAAGATGGGTAATTGAAAAGTATTCGGCCTAACTAAGAAAATAGACACACCAATTTATTAATATGCTTAATTCTTTCACCGTCAAGTTTAATTTGAACGCATTTCTCCCACCTCTCCGTCCTCGTATTTTTCAAAAAAGATGTTTAAAAGTATTCTGCAATTCTAAGTCAATAAATACAAGCACTGCTCAGTTTGAAGCTTGATGGCGTTGACTGTTTTTAACTATTTTAAAACGCGCTTACAATCGTCAGTTACAAATAAAAAAAAACGGAAGTTAATAAAAGTGCGTTAAAAAAAGACATCGGACTTAGAATGACTAATTTTGTTCAACAGAATAGAGAAAGAGTACACCCCCGATGCGATGGATGGTCTGTCGGATTCAGACTTAGAAACGTTGCTCAAGAATTTTAACGAATTATCGGCTGAGGAGCAACACAGCCTCATTGCGTACCTAAAGAAACTGGAGGCGCGCGAGCCGGCCAGGGTAGAGCGCCTGCGTCAGTACGTCAGCGACGCTGCAGGCGCCGGGCCTGACATGCCGCCGCCCCGCTCGGCGCTCCCGCCCCACCCAGCGCCCCCGCCCCACTCGGCGCTACCGCCCCACTCGACGCTACCGCCCCGCTTGGCGCTCTCACCCCACTCGGGCCCACCACGCGCTGAACCTGCGCCCGTCCTCCTCGAGAGCGATGACGATGATTATACTGTTGAAGAGGTATGTGTCTTGTTTGTTCCCATAGTTTCTGCATCGCAGGTACAGTGGTAGTATGTGCACGTCTGTTGAGGTCTTCCGTAAATATTTTCTTGGCGGTTTAAGTGTTTTGTATGTATAGTATGTATGTATTTACGAAAAACTCTATATTTTATTCGAGAAAAAGTTTAAAAAATCTATAATATATTCCTTTTGGCCTTATCGTAGACGGGTGATAAAAGAGAATAAATAAGACGAATGTTTGCATCAGAAGTATTCTCATAATTATTAAAACCAAAAGACGACTTCCGCGCTATACTGTGTCACGGGGCTCTTTACAAACGTACATGAAACAACCACAAAGAAAACCCAAACTCCTAATAATAATTTGTGGTTTACACAGAGGGCGGGCAATCGAACGAAGTTCTTTTAATTTGTGTTATCGATTGTCTAAAATTTACCAACCACTATATGCTTAATCACATACAGTTAAAAAAATATGAAATATGTATTTTGATTTGGTAAATTTTCTAAAAATGAATTCTAGTTTGATCGATATATCGCCCCCGAAACCTCTACACTTTGGAGCCGTTTCTGCGATCCAGATTATATTATACATACAAGAATGGCTCATTTAAAGGTCCTATTGATAACTATTGTTTGACAGGTGTATTTAAATGTCAAAAATATTCACTATTATAAACGTTTTAATGTATATTTTGTTTCTCAGGTATTTCAATCTGCTACACAGAAAGTAAAAGAAGATCAAATTCGTCAAGAAATGGAAATAGTGAAGAAGTCATTAGAGGAAGCCAAACCATTGAATAAGACTGAGTTGGAGAATCCAAAAGAAGTTATTGACGCCAGTACAAGTATTAATTCAATCATAGATATTACGAAAAATTTCTCTTCAGCCAGCGACCTGTTTGCTTTAGTACAAGCTTCACTGAAGTCCACTTCAACCCCAACGCCGGCTCCAATAGTACAGCCTCCAGAAGTTGTAGCCAGTAATATTCAACCAAGGTCATTTGGAGACTTGCCTGAGGTTCCATTGGTTTCTCAAGAGACAGCATTAAACCCTAAAAAATCTCCATTATTGAGCTATCCGCAACATAATATAATGGAAAACAATAGCCAAGGGATTCCACCGACAATTGATCGCTTCAACCAAGGGAATCAACCAGAAAATGACCGCTTTAATCAAAGGAATCAACCGGCAAATGATCGCTTCAACCAAGGGAATCAACAGGCAAATGATCGCTTTAATCAAGGGAATCTACCGGCAAATGATCGCCTCAACCAAGGGAATCCACCGACCAATGAGCGACTAAACCAACTGAACCAACCACCCAACGAGCGATTCAACCAAGGTAATCAATTGCCCAATAGTCGTTTCAACCAAGGCATCCAACCGCCTTCTGATCGGTTCAATCCAAATAGTCTGTTGCCAAATGATCGTTTTAATCAAACTAATCAACCACCACCCGATCGTTTTAATTCAGGGAATCAACCCCCAAATAATCGTTTCAACAATGCACCACAAAACGACCAATTTCATCAAGGTAATCAGCCCCCAAATGATCGTTTCAACCAAGGCAGTCAACCACAAAATGAAAATTTCGATCAAAGCACTCAAGGAAATCAGTGGAATGCAAGGCCGAATAATGCTCCGTTTAACTCAGGTGACCCCATTAGGCCCATGCTTGGTGCACACGATAATTTTCGCCCTAGCGGCCCTTATAATCAGGCTCTGAGACCACTCTTCATAAACAACCGAGTCCACGATAATCGAAATATGAATCAGCAGCAGTTTGGGAACATCTTCCGAGGCAGAGGAGGCCGAGGTCAAGGCAGAGGAGGACCAAGAGGTCGTGGTCGAGGCTACTATTGACGCTGATCTAATGTAAACATGTTATGACTAAGACAGATTGGAAATGTATTTTTAGTATTAATATTATATAATATAGTTAATTCAACAATCTCCTAAGAAGTTATGCTGTACTACATTAAGAATCTTTTAATAAAGATTATTTAATTTATCGTTATTGTTTTAATATTGACAACAGTTTATAAATTCTTTAGTTGTCGGTTTCTTACATTTCTGTGTATACAGATGGATGATACAAAGACATTTGCAATTTTTTTTAAATCGAACAACGAAACAGTTGCTATACAGAATTTAAAATTATAATTCAAATGTTTAAATTACGAGAAATACGTACATGCACTCGTGCACACACTTCTTTTCTTCTTACGCCATGCTTTCTGCTGGATCACTAGGGCTACCTACCGAATAAAAATTGACACTATTTCTGGTCACTGACGTTGACCTGACCAAAATCATGAATTTCAACAAAATAAATGATTAATTTGTAGCCAAATATTATAATTTGTTGGTCACTGGCTCTAAAATTATATGGTTGAATAGATAGACTTTGGCTGGCCTTATAAATTGGCTTCGGCCACATAACGAAGCCAATTTATCGCAGATTTAATCTCTATTTAGTCGAAATTCGCTAATTGTTTTTAAAGGAACAAAATAAATTCACATAATTCATAGGAACTTCATAATGGCTAAAGATTATTCGTCATGTAGTCCAAATCGTAACCCCTTATACATGTTTTATGGTTAGTTTTAGAAAATAGTTATTAGTTGCCCCAAACACCATGAAAAGAAACAAATGATTTACGCATGCGAAATAATTACTACCTAAAACACAGTTTTCCCTGGGAGAGATTGCATGTTTCTATTAGAAGGAAATAGGACTCTATTAAAGCAAATGTCATGTCATGTTATTAAACTAATATTCATTACAGTAAAACAATCTTTAAAAATATAGAAAAAAAATTCTAACAATATTTATGGCAAGACTAGTTAGGTAACCGAAAACTAATAAAATCAAGTCTTGTCGTGATACACATGTACCCAGTGTATGAGTATACTATACAGTCACATCATTAGGTTACTCATTCACACACTTATTCTCTCGCGTACGCGACATTTGCTCTCCCTTTTGTACACGCTGTTCACCAGCGACATCCCGAAAAAGCGGTAAGCACTTTTCGTAAACGACAGCTATCGTCGTCTGCGAAAAGTCGAAACCTGACTCCCTTGGGGAAGATCCCCTAAATCAAGATCCTTGGAAAACCTACCCCTTGGGCCAGGCAGGCCAAATATCTAGGCATCATCCTCAACGATCGTCTGACCCTCGGTCCCCACATCGAAACAGTCCGCAAGCGGTCTGCCTTTGTGCTAGGTCAACTGCATAACTTGCTGAATGTATGTTCCAAGCTATTGTTGAAAAACATAATCTGGTTAGGCACATCATGCCTACGATCGATCATGACCATACGGCAGTGTATTATGTTTGCACACGCTAGAAAACACAGGATCCATAGGCTTCAGACAAAACAGAATAGGTTCATGTGCCGGACTATGGGAACACCGTGGCATGTGCGCAATGTCTAGCTTCACATCGACCTGCGTTTGCATCAGGCAATTGTACAGGTAGCTACTTTGACTCTGCTCCTACACACCCCAACCCTCCAGTGTTTGCGGCTAGTAATTGCACACCAAGCACACACGCAATGTCACACCTACGTAGGCACAAACACGCAGTTAGGGATCCGGACTACGAAATCACTCTCGCTCAACGTACGCGGCACGCGCCATCATGTATCGCCCATGATTTCGAGTTTTCGACCCCGAAATACGTGTCGCGCTATCTTTTAGACAGTGGGTCTTGGTTGTCCTAGTTAGCCAGTAACACTCCAAGTCGAGATACGTATTATGAATATAAATCTTAAACTACAATATTTGTTATGCCTTTGGCATTAGGTGGCGTTTCACTAGCAATTAGGGATGCAAACTAAACATCATTGATGTTTTTCAAACATCCATGTATCGTTCATAAACATCGGAGTTTTAACATCGCTTGGTGGCTTGGGTTTTAATAAACGAGTATAATTACTTGTCTCATTATGTACTATGAGAAGCACAGAAAAAGCGGATACGGTCGCACATAATGCAGTGTGTGGTAAAAGATCTGTTCGAAGATGATATTGAGGTTTACTATCACGTCGTGGATGAAAATGAGATACCTTTATTGGCCAACTTTTTTTAAATTCGTAGACGAAACTGCCTTTTTCATTGTAGAGAATCCTCTGATTGAAATTTAATAGGTAAAAAAATAATAATATCAATTCTCTCCATAGTTTAATTTAATTGTCCCTCATAGCTGTTTTATGAATTGATAACGTCATTATAAATCGTTGAACGCCAGCGGCACGCATGAAAAAACATGACTCATTGTCACGTTTTGCCTGAGTCAAGCGTGCGTGCGTTAATCTACTAAAATTATTGTAATATGAAAATATGTTACTAATAGTATATGATCTATTCTGGGATACATAAAATATTTTATTCAGCATAAAAAAAACATTATTATTATTATTAAATTATATTTACAACTTAGCTACACATTTAACATGATTAAAATTTTATCACTATCTAAGATATAAGCTACTAGTAGGTGCCCATTTCTAGGAGCGCATCTATTTGTTCAGTCTCGGGCACAATGTCGATCTCGATGGGTTCTGACTTCACTTGCCTCGCTTTACTGTCCAAAGTGAAGAACCTGAATAGCTTAGACAAGTTTATAATTGAGTACGCTGACTGTGCCAGCCAGTCCTCGACCATTTCTTTCAGCTGTTGAAGTGCATTCGCGGTTTGAGTAGAGATTCGTATTTCTGAAACATAACAAAAATATTTATTTTTACATTTTATTTTATTTTTCTGATCAGTACTAAAAGCCGACCCACGGAATATATTTAGGCGTTCTATGTAAATTAACCAAGCGAATTTTTTGGTTCAAAAATATATGAAACGATGAAGACCTACTGCTTGATTTAAGTTACCACGTATTAAGCTATGGAGAAAATTCAGTTCTCAGCTAAAATATCGGTTTTGTACCGATAAAAACGATTAAATTACTTATTACATTATGTATTTATAATTTAGGCACATAGTTATAGTTTCGTATCGACTTACTTGTATTATTATTTTTAGTGAAATCGAAGAGGAACATGAAGAAATTAATCTGTAGATACAGATCTTTCTCCGTGTACTCTCGGAACATGACCCCCTTCTCGCAGAGGCGACAGAGCGGATAACCGCCCGCGAAGCTCTGCGGTAAACGCACAGAGCGCTGGGCGCAGGCCGGGTCCTCGCACGACAGCCAGCCCGCGTAGTACTGCGCGTGGAACTGCCTTATCTGCAGGCTTAGCTGGTTCTGAACACTGGCTAGATAATCCACCGGCCTCAAACTACACTTATCGTTCTGACACTTGTCTAAAAACGTCACACTCTCCTTGTCCAATTTCACAATGTTCTCCCTTATTTTATTCACGGTTTTACAATTTTCGCCGACGCACACGAACGTAAAGTCTTTACACTGTCTGTACTTCTCTTGTTCGTTTTCTACTTCGTAGGTGTCAGTGTTTGCAGCTTCTCTCCTGACGATTTGCCTGTATCCGGATGGATCAAGTCCGAGACAGTCGGCGACTCGGGCGGGGTCCATACCCTCGATCGGCTCACATATCCTAGATATGACAGGGTGTAATTGGTGCGCTAAGTAATACGTGAAGTCCACTTTGAGGTGTTCAGAGTTCTTTAACTCTTCTATATGATAAGCTCTCTGCGTTGCCGAATTGGCAGTGCCGTCTTCGCAGATGATATAAGGGACCACATCGCCCTTCTTGAATCTTCTACTGTTCTTATTGTTCAATCTCAGAGCGACCTGCACGTGAGGTTGAGTGTGTTTATCTGCGTATTCGTTAGGATTTTTCGTCAACTGCTTCGTTATGGTCAACATAGAGAGCGGCATTTTACCACTCATCAAATCCTCCTTCAACTTGTTGAGATGTATTTGAATACTCTCGAGTCTTTCGTCCGCCGACTGTTCGGAAAGTATTTGGCTTAAAATGAATCTACCGGCTTCGGCGGCCAGCTGTGACCAATCACGACGTACTATATCTAACCCTTTATGCTCCTGAGTTAATACAAACTCACCGTTTTTATTTTTACTCATGAGTACGGCTGCGTATTTCTTTTTCTTTAAGAGCAATAGATATCTGAATACTCCGTCGATGTCGAGTTCAATTTGTTTATATTTTTTGTTTATTTCTTTCTTCAAATCGACGCCTATTTTAAAAACGTTATCGTAGTCTAGACAGTTGGTGTTTATCATTAAACTGTCAGTGTCGCCGTAGACGACGTCATAGTTTGATTTTTGGACTATTTCTTTGGTATCTAGAAGGATTTCTCTACCCTTCATGGTGACAAGCGCGGCTAGGGGCTTTGCGTAAAACCGTGAGTGCGTAAAACCTAAACAACCGTACATGGAATTAGCCGTAAGTTTGAGCCCCATTTGCCTTATATTGTACTGCATGTACTGTTCAGGTGACAAATCGGGTGTTTTCATTAGCTTCTTGACTTCTCGTCTGCTTTCGACTAGTTTTCGAATTTGCGTAGGGAGCACACCTAGATCAGTATTCGACGTCGGCAACACGAGATTGGCTACGTCATCGTCTGAACTAGAAGCAACTTTCCTTTTAATAGTTGTGAAGCAAATGTTGTACTCTTGAATAATGCTAGGGTATAATGAGTTGAAGTCCATGAGCAAAATGAGTTTGTCATAGAAACCCTTTTTAGGATCTAATACGAGGCCCCCTGAGTAGGCGGCTTTCTTCTTGCCTTGCTTTTTAGAAACATTACTATTTACTTCCTGTTCGTCGTTGTCATCATCTGCCGCAGCTTTTTTACCATAAACTTTATCAGGGACGATATAATTTTTCTCGGTGAAGGCGTGCAGTAAGAGGAATTCGTTTCGCTCTGATCTTCCTCCCAGCAAAGTTCGAGACATTACGTTGCCTGCGATCTGGGTAATTTGCAATGCTAGAGGTATGACATTCAATTCGCACATTATTTTGAGTATGTACGAAGCGTCTTGCATGCTAAGTGATACAAGCTGGAACAGATCTCTGCTGTTTTCGTAATAGCGAGATACGTCTTCGAGAGCGACGTCCACGCGTTCTCCTTCTCTCATCTTCAGTATGTTCACACACAATGTGTCTAGATCGAAACTTCTCGCACGAATCAACTCCATAGCGGATATTTTGATATCGCAGACTAGGCGACCTAAGAAGGCATCTTTTGCCGCAAACTTCCTCTGCGGTGGAACTGATCTTTTCAGCCGGCCCAGACGTGACCAGTTAGGTATATGAAGGTCGAGAATGTTCCCGATGAGTAGATCTTGTTGGAACCCTTGCAAGTCGTGGCCTACTACCAAGTCGGGGTCCATTTTCCAGAACTGTACCATGAAGAAATTGAGTAGTTCTCTTTCAGTGTCGCACTTTGTTAGTTTTGTTGCTTTGTACCCAGCGATAGACTGCTTCAAATCAAGCGGCCAGATTTCGTTACATTTTGTCATAACTGTAAAAAAAAATATTTATGAATATCTCTTATTATTTCAGTGAATTAAAATTCTAATTGAGTTAATATGAGTGAAGTCATAATTAGCCACGTATGACTTAGAAAGAAAAACCCAAAGAGGTATTGCTACATGTTAGGTCTAATGTTAAATCAAAGTTATTTGCGTCATTAATAACTGTTATACTTACTACAAAAATGTTGCTGGAACGGTGGGTTCGGCGGAGGTTTGTGTATTGGAAAGTTTGTATGCGACAGGCAACTTAACATCAAGATTTTTGTCTTCCGTGTTTTAGGATCCATTGCTGTCCTCATGTTTATCTAAAAACCATTATGTATAATTATTACATGTTCAAAATGCAGAGTGAGTGACTTGGTCGATGTACATCAGACTCAATAACTAGCGAATATTATTTCAGTATTATAAGTGTCACTGCAAGATTGTAAATAACGTTAGATTATAAACTACCTTGCGAGATTGTAAACTGTCGAAAGATTGTCAACTGTGACATACTGCTTACTACTACTATTTTTCGCCAATGAAATTGAAATTGTCAACTGTCCCTGTTCAGTCGGTCTTATAGGTCGGTCTGTTTAGTCTGTGGCGCAGTGGTAGCGTATGCGACTGCTGTGCTAGAGGTCTCGGGTTCGATTCCTGAGTCGGACCAAATGTTTGTATGATCTGCAAATATTTGTTTCGGAGTTTGGGTGTTTTCTATGTATAATATGTATGTATTTACAAAAAAAAAGTATATGTGTATTAATATCAGTTGTCTAGTACCCATAGTACAAGCTCTGCTTAGTTTGGGACTAGATGGCGTTGTGTGTTAAAATGTCCGATAGTAATAATAATAATAGTTAGTAAGCCGTCATATGGCCGTAGAGTTAGATAAGGTTCAGAACAGTTCTACTGTTCTGATTGATCACAAGTTCATTATACTGCTACAAAAATGTTATTTAACTAATGCTTACTAAAGCTGTGAGGTATTTTCAATATAAAATTAATTTACAATCACTAAAATACTTTACATTCGGCAACATGCTATTCAACCAATCAGCGCGCAAGATGCGAACCACAATCATTTGACAGTTTACGATGTCGCCAGATTGCAATGTAACGGTTTTGACAATCTGACATTAACATAAGCATTCAAACATAAACGGCTAGTGAAATAGAGACAATAAGTTCAAAACTAAGTTAATAAATAGTCTAAGGTCTTGTCTTTTAGCTAAATATAGCATCATTCGTAGATATATTATTATATTATTATATTTATACCTTTGGTATAAAAACTTTGTAATCAACACTGATGTCAAAATTGGCAGAAAAGAAAATCAAACTCACAGTAGCAACAATAATTGGCGGTGGTTCTAAATCAGCGTCATTCCTTATAACGCTGATGTGTTCCATCTTCTCGCAGGCTACTTCCAGCTTGCACCAAGACACTTTAGCCTGCACTTGCTCAGGATGCTTGATCTCCAACCAACATGGGCCCTTGATTTTTCTCTCAAGTAAGAAAGTTTCAAGTGAAGATGTGTTCGTGCCAAATTGATGAGAAAATGTAAGATATTTCTTGTCCTTAGGCGGCGGTGGGAATGAAGCCTGTGGGATATACATGAGTAAACTTACAATTAGAATGAGAGAAGTTGCACATGTAATAGAATTAAACTCATATAAGTGAGCTCTGGATATATAAGAAGCCTCAGTCATACTTATTATACTGTGTGGATTTCAATTAATTTTTGAGTGGAGATACTTTGATTCTTGGGAAAGGACATAGGCTAGTCTTTACCGCGGTGTATACGCAAGCAGAACCAAAGGCAAAAGCTAGATTGATCATTACAATGACCAACACTTTTACATTGAAGGAGTTTATTAAGAATTTTCAACTCTTGTAAGTGAGACTTGATTGATCCCTTTATATTTTTTCGTTGTTTCTTGGTAGTTTTAAAGCCTAGAAGTGGGGTAATTTATCAGGTTAGATAATTTGACACAATGGTTCAATCGTTATTAGGAAGCAGTGCCCTGAAATATACAGAGATTCGTAGGGATATTCCAACCTATCAACCAAAAAAAGAGCTCTCAAATCTACTAACAATTCGTTTAATCTTTAAATTGCTCTTTCACCCTCAAGATTGTGGAGGTCCGATGCCGGTCGTTTCATGGAAAAACTGACATTCAGGTAAACCCAAATAATTTCTTTTTTTTTTTTAAAGACAACTCCCGCATTAGGAATATAAATTCCTGTGTCGCGGGGATCTTTACAAACATACATGAAACGGACACAAAGTACACCCAGACTTAGAACAACAATTGGATGGATGGATGGAATTGATTGGATCACACAAAGTGTTGTCCCATGTAGGATTTGAACCCACAACACTTGGCGCAATAGGAAGCGGTGTGGCGACCACTGAAACCACCAGGCCAACCGTGTATTAAGAATACTAAAGGCTAGGAAGATGATGAAGCAAGTTAGGACTTATCCAAATTTTACTTCAACTATTAATAATATGTATGTTTGCTTACAGAATATCTGACTTCAAGATAATCAGACTGTGCCGGTATGTCGGGCAAGTTGAAGCAGTAGTTCTTGGTGACTTTGCGCGACTTGAACTCTTTCAAACCGAGGTTGCTTGCTACTGAGCTGTTGAACTCTTCATACATATCCATCATTGTGACCTCTTGGTCTGTGGGCTCTAGGGTCACTGGATCTAGTTTCTAAAACACATGATTAAATGTTAGTAACATAAACTGTACCTACGATTGGATGAAGACATATTTATAAAAATAAATAAATATTTCTTACATCTAATACCCAATACCATCTAGTTTAGCCCCAAGCTAAGCAGTGTGTTATGGGTACTAGACAACTGATATATTATACTGAGATATTTGCTGATCATACATACAATTGGTCCGATTCGGGAATCGAACCCGAGCTACCACTGCGCTAAAGAGACAGTAATACTTGTAGAACTGAAATATTGTGAGACCTATTTACTTATTAACAGCTTCATGCAGTTTAGTGTACCTGCCAGCCAAACCCGGGGGGTATAGAGATCGAGGAAGTCAGGTGCACTGTGGTTATACATATATATATTATAGCTGTCCAGAATGGATACAATTGACATAAAGTTAGAATTACTATATGTATGTAAACATATACATTGCACACTGTAAATTATTGTGTATAAGTTATTAAAGTCTTATAACAGTTATTGAATTTTGAACTCGATTGTTCTTATATATATACTTATTATTTGTAGACTAGTTTATAGCTTAACTAATACAGTACTTTCTATATCATCATCATCATCAGCCTATCGCAGTCCACTGCTGGACATAGGCCTCTCCAATTTCACGCCACTTAGTTCGATCTATGGCTTCTCGCATCCAGCTCCTGCCAGCCGTCTTGCGCAAATCATCGCTCCACCTGGCTTGTGGACGTCCTACACTACTACTTTCTATATGCCTTTTTTAAATTCAATTATAAATTTAAAAGTAGTTTGGTTTGAGAATTATGTATACATTTGGGAATCTAAATTGATTCCCAAATGTATCACAAAAGAGATGTTACATGTCTTTCTTTTTTTCTTTCTTTCTTTCTTTCGTGGTGTGTTAAAATGTCTGAAAATATTTATTTATTTATTTTACTTTGCTGACATTTTTACCGAGTTGTAATGGCTGTGGTTTAAGTCTGAGGCAACTTATTTATTTTCATACATACACACATAATTGAAAATTTTTACTCCATAAAAAATTTTTTTTATGGAGTAAAAATAGTGGACAGGATGAATACGAATTCAATTTTCAAACCCAAGTATTATAATAAGGTTTTATATCACTTTTAGTTTTTTTAATAGATATTAAAAAATCAACAAGATACTCACATATTCTCTAGGTAAAAGGAAGATCTGTCTATTTACATTCTTAACAACAAGACAGCACGAAATAGCTCCCTCCCTTTTCTTGGACGGATTGACATATACTTTGCCAAATAAATATACAACACCCGGCTTCACAAACCTATCTTCCCAAGCATCAAGCCAGTAGAACTTCATAACTTTATCTCCATTCTCATTAGTTTGTAGTGGCAACTGAGCGTCTACGTGGACACTACTTAGAACTTGATTTTCACACATCTGATCAGGCCAAGTACTTGTAAGAGGTTTAAGTTCTTTTGGAGATTCCTTTTTGGTGGGAAAAATTTCAAACTCTTCATTTAGGAATTCTTCAGCCACATCTGTGATAGTTTCCCCTGTACTGGGTAACACTTCCTTCTTCACTTCAGATTTCTTAGGAGTGGCATCATTACTGAAATCATCATCGAAATTTAAATCTTGAGTTTGGAATTCCTCAATGTCCTGAATAGCAGAGTCTTCTAATTCCTGTTTAATTTCCTTGGCTATTTTCCATTCAGATATCTTTTGTATTGGTTTTTCAATACGTTTAGATGTGGTGCCATTTTCAGTAACTACAGTTGGAGTTGCTTCCTTATTGACTAGGTTTTGTTTCTACAACAGAACAAACAAAGATAATTTAGAGTTTTAACTTTGTGCTCACTATTGACTGAGATATTGATTGGCACACATTCGTTCGTTGGTATATCTAAGATTTTCGGTTGGCAGTAAAAAAACCCATTGAAAATGAGCCTTTTTGAGAAAAAAATTGCTGTACAGGTTGTAAAGTTTCAGACAAAATAAGTACCAATAAAAATAGATATATAATTAGCTGCACATTCTCACTTCAATATTTACTTCATATTAGGTTCTTAATAAGAGGTGTAAGGGGTGAACCATAATTTTGCTGCGATATTCTACGCCCTGCGATCACCAACCCACCTGCCCAGCGTGGTTATTACTGGCAAAACCCTCCATGCGTAAGCAACAAAAAGCACAGGTCCCAGTTCCCGGCAGTCCGGTTATCCCTAGTGATGGTGGCGACCACGGTAACGGCGGGAGTTCTAAAAATCGCCGGGTTTCGGGAGGCCACCACAAACGACTGACCTTGGCAACTTTTAACCGCCGCACGATATGTCTAGACTCGCATCTGGCACAACTTGAAGTAGAAGTTGGGAAGATTAGGTGGCCCATCTCAGGGTTATGAGAAGTCCGAAGAGAGAAGGAATATACCATAATCCTCGACTTAGGCCACTTGATGTACTTCCGCGACGGAGATCAAAGATTCTAGGTGGTGTGTAGTTTCTCGTGAACTAGTTGCGTTCTGAAAAAGTTGTGAAAATGTCCAGTGTGTCGGATAGGGTAGCATACCTCATTGTCAAGCTTACTAAGAGATAAATTTGCCTCAAGGTAATACAAGTGTACGCCCCGACCTCGACTCACTCGGACGATGAACTGAAGGATATGTTCGAGGGCCCTCCACTTCACTACTAAAAGTCGCCACAGCATTGTTATGGGTGACTTAAACGCCAAAGTGGGAGTACCAAAGCAGCGAATCGGTAAATCGGTAAGAGGATCCCATGAATTTGGAAGCAGGAATCAAAGGGTGCAAATGCTCGTCAAAATTCTCGAGCGAGAGGGGCTGTTCTTGATGAAGTCATTCTTAAAAAAATGGCCCCAAAGAAAGTGGACGTGGCGCAGCCCCGACGCTATGACCAAAAACGAGATCGATTTCATCATGACGGACAGAAAGCACATATTCAGAGGTGTTTCAGTGATCAATAGGTTTAACCCCGGTAGTGAACACCGACTTGTACGAGGGCTTTCTGAATATCAACTTTAAGGTTGAACGTGTCTGTTTGATAAAATCCAGGCTCCGACCAACTCTGCTCGAAGCCGCGATGGGATCCGAAAAAAAAGAAGTAAACAAGAACCTTAAAAATTTGGTTTGAGTCCTCAAGGAAGAAGGTACGAGGTTTCGTCAAATTTCGTAAAAACAGGAAGTCAAAGCTTTTAGAGAGGATACCAGGGTTATTGAGGGAACGACATGAGACTCCACCTGTCGCTTTGTTAGCAAAGCGGACTCTAAACCGAGAGATCAGTAAGCGTGTTTGACAGGACCTCCGATGCTCCTACAATCTTTTGATCGAAAGAGTGATCAAGCAGCATCGGAGGTGTAAACAATCTCTTGTTTCAAAAAATCAACAAAAAATTCTTACAATCTCAATCTGGAAGAAGCCACCTGACGAAGTTGACTACAGCAAGTGGAGAAGTCGTTGCTTCCAAGCCGGCCGTCCTTTCGGAAGTGGAAAGCTTCTATAACAGTTTCTACACTTCGCATCTTGAAGAACTACCGGCCCATTTCCATTCCTAGTCAGGTCTACAAGCTGTTTTCAAGATTCATCACGAACGGTCTTGCGCGAAGACATAGAATTCCAACCACCGAACCCGCCCAGAGCGGATATGGTACCATAGACCAACCCACACAGTGACATCGGCATCATGGCAAAGACGCTGCACAGATGCTGAACGACCTTGCTGACTCTTCTGTACGAATGGGCCTACGGATGAACTTGGACAAAACCAAGATCATGTTCAATGAACATGTACTACTACTACTACTAATGATTCCATTAAGGACCAATATAGTCAGTCTTATGCCTACTCGTATATTCGTCTACCATTCTATCTTTACAACAACAGCAGTGAACCGAAGCTAGTCTAAAAGAAAGTAGCGTAAATTACTTCTTATATTATCAGCTATCTGCTAGTGAAAGTCAAATCGAAATCAGTATAACCGTTCCAGATATTAGCCAAAACAAACAGCCAGACAGATGGACAGAATAATTGATTTTTTAATGTAGATACTGTGTGTACATTTAGATGCATTTAATAAAAAGCTGTTGATTTGATATTACAAACAGACACTTACATTTTATTTATTTACGTAATAGTATTCTTGTAATATCTTTACATAGGCCATAACATATTTTATCTTAAAAAAAATAAAGATATATTTTTTTTAAAAGTTTAAAATGTTATCATACCTACCCGATTATGCACACAACATTTCATAAAAATCGGTCAAGCCGTTTCAGAGGCGTTTGATAACAAACACCGCAACACGAAAATTCTATATATAAGATGATCCATGAAATTCGGTTAAGTATAAATTTTTAAAAATGTGTACACATCTTACATTGTCCTGTTGAATTGTAGGTTGTTCTGTAGTCAGTAAAGTGGGCATTGTTTTCTTCACAGAAGCATAGAGGCTCTTAAAGTAGTTTTGTGCATCTCTTTTGCTTGAGTCCATTATATTTGCCTTTGTTATGATTGGCTTGGGCTTAACAACTGCTGATGAAGCATTCCCATCTAAGTCCGACATTATATCTGATAGAATGTTGTCTTCTGATATTTTTACCTCCTGAATTTTTATAAAAACAAGTTTTTAATCTTAATTTACATATGAATAAAATAGCATAACTTTGTATAACATAATACTCAACTTGTTTGTTTATTATCAGGACAGGGTTTGCATACAAGAAAACCAAAGGTATTATATTTTCTTAAGACTGCTTAGTGTATAGGACACTGCAGTCCTGCAGTAATTTCAGCTGGGCTTATACACTTACTTAGAAGTTTTTTGGTAATTTAGAAAATATTTACGGAATATAACAAAGCACCAGCAGTTTGAAGTAAGCAGGTTTACATATAAAACTTTTTTAGCTATATTTAAACTAATTTGAAATATTGGACTAATGTTCAATATTTCAAAATAATGTTTTATGAACTAAGGAAAATTTCTTAGTTCATAAAATGTTAAATAAAGACTAAGAAAGTTTCTATTGAGAATTATTCTTTAAATAATTTAGTTTGTCTTACTCTCATATCAAAATTAAAAACCTGGCTAGATACACCAAAAGATACTAAACGCCAGTTGCAACTTGTTGACAAAAAGACATTAACCAATGTAGGTGTTTTCTAGATTATTAATTTCAAGAACAATAGCTCATCATTTACACTATAGACTAGAGAATAGCTTTTTTTTATTTCTATAAACTATAGAGCTGTTTTATTAGAAAGTAGTAAATAAAAGTTTATATTTATCTTTATATTAACAGTCCTATAAAAGCTCTATATGTATTGTTAACAATTTAGAACTCACCTCTTTTTTCTTTGTAGGCATGGATCCTAATAAATTTCTAATATTTCCTTTAGATGTTGGGGGTGCAACTCTGGCTTTCCTTTTTTGCCCTCTCCCAGCCTCTTTCTTAGTTGATGCCTCATAAGAGTCATCGATCTCATCATCATCGAATATTTCTCTGCCATCCTCCACATATCCAGTCCCATCTACATTTAATTAAAGCATAGAACAGAATAAAAAACAATCAAATATATAACAATCATTACCACTGCCTCATTGGCCAGTGACCAATGATAGTGGAAGCATGAGGTCTCAGGTTCGATTGCCAGGTCAGACTAAATATTTGTATGACCTACATATATTACTTTCGGGGTTTGGGTGTTTTATGTGTATTTATATATGTATATATGAACAAAAATGTTATATGTATCTATTTATATCAGTGGACTAGTACCCATGACACAAGCTCTGCTTAGCTTGGGATTAAATGGCACTGTGTTTGATGTCTGAAATATTTATTTATTTATCATCAGCAGTCTTAAATAGTAATCTGCTGGATATATGGGTGGCCAGTTGTCTATACTCTATGTCCAGGTGATAGGGTTCGTTTCAAGTTATCCTTCTCTGTGCAGTATTCTTTGTATTCAAAACAAACCTCAACATTGTGAACAGAGGTTTGAACCTACCTTTGTAAGATCAAGGTATCAAACTATTATTGATATAACTTTAGCAAAACACATGGCGGCTTACCTCATTGAGAGCTGGCACGTATCAAGCAAGTCATCCTTTGCAGGCCACCTCCATGTGTGTTTTAAATTAAGATACAAACCACCAGACCCTGTCCCATATTGCAACCCCTTCAAAACAGATATAACAAAGTACACAGAACCTCTAACCAAAGTATTAAGTGACACAAATATGACCGACACAGCACTTGGTACTTCCAACATAGAATCAAATGTACAGTCCCTAACTAAAGACCCGATGAGCAGTTCAGACAAATCAGCATGTCCCTTGATAACTCCGAAAAACAGGGAAAGAGTTCATGGTGGGGGCCAGAACTTGAAAGACTATGTAAGGGATTTAGGACACTGTTCAACCAAGCTAAAAATTCCAGGACCATAGGTTACAGGCGATAATCAGATTGTACATCACTTCTTTATTTTCTTTTACAGACATGGTAAGTTTGCGGCTTACAGTTAAAAGACTCTTGAAACTTACCGTCATCATCGATCCAGTCGTCTTCCTGACGTTGGAGCACACGTTCTGTGTATTCTTTCTCATCAACCGTATCGTACACATTCTCCAACTCATCGACATCATATTTATTCTTTACACCTTTGCCTTTTAATTGTTTCAGCCTTTCAAAAGCTGACAAGCGCCCATGTTTGTCGATTTTTTGTCGTTTCGCTCGTTGACCAGCTGAAAACAGAGATTACGGTTCTTCGTTCATTTAACGAGGTCTTTGGATGTTTTAAGCTGACCGATTACATTAATTCTTTCGTTAACATTACCCAACGAATCTGCCATTTTAAAATTTTAAGTAAATAAGCGCATTTACAATTTCTGTTTTCTTTCGAGAACGAAAAGTCAGCGAAACTACCTGACAATTTACTTTAGGCGGCAAAAAACATAACAAATTCTGAAGGAAAGTTTTTAAAATTTACAATGACGTCGGGTCTTTTAGCACAAACTTGGAGCCACGTGAGGGGTTAATATCAAAGCCTTAACGACGATCTAGATAGTTTTTAGTTTAGATTAGTTTAATATTTTTGGTTTTTTATTTTCATCTGAGTTTTTTAAAAGTTAAGCTCCAAATTGAAAAGATGAATTTAAGAGTATTTTTTGAGTAAATTCTGTAATGCCCGTTTGGTCTCATTCAAAAAAGCAAAAATTATCAGCTCAGAATATACTGAATATATTGAGTCTACATCTAGCACACATTGATGGTGAGAAACTTTTTTTACTATTAGTTCTTGCAACATCGTACAAGCCGTCAAAACGAACGCAAACGAACTGTTCATTTCGCGCCAATTTCTGTAATTGTCAAACAAATTACGAACAAGCTTCTTGAAATACTGTAAAGTTGTTATTTCTTGATTTCTGGTGTTAAGCAATATTATTAAATAGTAGTAAAATTAAAATGGCTATGCGGGATTATACAGCAGATAAAGGTTAATATTACTTAGTAAAACCTTTTAAAAACTGTTAAAGTTTTGTTATTGTAGTCTTATTGAAAAATATCGATGTTTCAGATTCTTTTAAGAACTTTTTTGTGGATTTCTGCCAAACTGACGATGAAGGAAATAAAAACTTTAAATATGCTGAACAGCTTTCAAGAGTTGCACATAGGGAACAGGTAAACATTTTTCAGGTTATATCCACATACCCAAGCGCGTCAAGTAAGAATTATATGTTTTCTGTTGATGATGTCTTTTTGTTACTACATAATATATTGATTAATTCTGTTTATAATATTTTATATTATAATGCTAAAAAGTGTATTGGGTTTCTTTACCGAAAAATTGGCGACCATAAAGTGCGGTAATAGTTGGGTTTACCTACTATTCGGAATATCCATAGCGACCGACTATAGGCTTTTTATTTGCCCTTATGTCAATGAGTCCTGTTGGGTTTAAAAGTTATATTATAATAAATAAATAATCTGGACATCTAACATTCAACGCGATCTAACATTCAACGCCATCTAGACTATTATGGGTACTGGACACCTGATATAAATACATATATCCTTTTTTTGTAAATACATACAGATTATACAAAAAAGAAAACACCCAAACTCAAACAGAAGTAGGTACTCCAATAGGAATAAAATATACTGCAGGAATAGATAGAAATTAAACTTCACAAATCTTGCATTATTTACTAAACTCAATCATTAAAGCTTTTTTCTTCAGCTTTGATAGCCATTAGATAAAAAAAATGTAAAGAAATTTCTATGAAACCATTCTTGCTTCAATCTCCTTGTATTTACAGACAGCCTTCATAGTTGAACTAGATGACCTGAGTGAAATGAACGAAGAGCTTGCAGAAGCAGTCAAGCAGAACACAAGGCGCTACACCAACATGGTGTCCGATGTGGTGTATGAGATGCTTCCAGATTACAAACATAAAGAGGTATCTTAATTCAATGACCTCCAGAGTTATGCATTCAGTCATAATATCAGACCTTTTCAGTCACTGTAGTTATGAGAATGTTTTTTATAGATTTAATCCTAAAAACTTTGTCTAACCATATGAGTAAAGGATATCTGTATAATCGTCATCAGTATTTAACAGTCCATTGCTGGATATAGGCCTCCCCTTAGCGAACACAAACTATGCCATGCAGTATGTATGCTATGTAACAACAATGTCTTGAAATATTTCTCCACTAATACAGTTACTCTGTGACAACATAGATCCTTAAGAGAAAAAGTAATTTGGATTTTCTTATGTATTATTTTAAACTCGCGATTGGATTCAAAGGGCCATTCAACAAAATCTATTAACCTGTTTGTAGATTGTCAGGCCTTTAAAGTTAAATGATTTTTTGAGTCTGTGCACATAAAACTTTAGTATGTTCATATAAAAGTATTCAATGTTTTAGGTTGTTTCCAAAGATGCATTGGATGTTTACATAGAGCACAGAGTTATGTTGGAAGCTAGAAATCACCGTATCCCTGGAGAGATGAGAGACCCACGTAACAGATACCCACCGGAACTCATCAGACGATTGTAAGAAACATTTTTATGCTATTTGATTAATTAAATAGTTTAAAAACAGCCGAGCTTGAGAATATAACATTTCTTTGATCCTTAAAGTAGTGTTGGTTGATGTCATGAAAGCTAGCTGTTTTATCTGTTTATATAATCAGCGGGGGTGCAGCTAGTTTAGGCATATATTCTTATCTCCTTCCTATTGAATCATTCTATCTTTTTCACTACTGAAAGCTATCATTAGTGAAAGCTACATTGAAATTTTTCTGTTTTAGAAATCTACTGATTACACAGGATGTATATTAGGAATATACATCCTGTGTCACGGGGGACTTTACAAACATAAATTAAACGGACTCAAAGTACACACAGACTTAGAAAACAATTCATGGATCACATAAAGTGTTGTCCCATGTAGGATTTGAACCCCCAGAACTTGGCGTAGTAGGAAGCGGTGTGGCGACCACTTAAACCACTAGGCCAACCGTGCAGTCAAACAGATAGTGGAAGTGACTACATTATATACTATGTCAAGATAATGTTTGAACTATATATGAACTCAAACTAAACTGTTACATAGGAGCGAAAAATGCACCTCGGTCCACTCTAGTGTAAATCGACATTTAAATATTTTGTAATTTATCTTACAGTGAGGTGTATTTCAAAGATATGTCGACAAGTAAGTCATTGCCGATCCGAGAAGTTAAAGCTGAACATATTGGAAAATTAGTTACAATTCGAGGTGAGTTAATTTAAGTCAAATAATTTATAGCTTTATCGTACAGTAAGCTCCAGGATACTATACAGGGACGTCAAGTAAAAAATTTTAGGACTATTGCACCGATGTTTTTTTCATGCGCCGACGGACACGAAATTCATATGCAGGTAATATGCCTTTGCACATTTTCAAAAATTTCGTGGCGGAGTAAATAGACATCTGTCGCGCGCGTCTGAACCAATTTGTATACTCGTAAACACGATACAGATAAGCTTTGCACGCTGTAATCGTACGTATTCATATGTTCTGTGAAAACAACAGGCAACAGTATCACTCTATCTATCTTTTACTGTTGATTAAACATATACCGAATCTTCTTCTGTTTGTTCTCTTAGATCTTTTAAACTACTCAACAGATTTTAATATACTTTACAGCAATAGTGAGTGATGAGTGAGCGAAGTCGGGCCGGTCAAGTACTTCAATAAAGTATTCATTAATGTTTTGATCATATAACAGGTATAGTAACACGCTGCACAGACGTGAAGCCATTACTGGTAGTAGCGACGTACTCCTGCAGCGCTTGCGGCGCGGAGACGTACCAGCCCATCCGCTCGCTACAGTTCACTCCCCCACCCTCCTGTACTGCGGACGAATGCCGTTTGAATAAGACAGCTGGACAACTACATCTACAGACTAGGGGCTCGAGATTCCAGAAATTCCAAGAACTTAAGATTCAGGAACATGTATGTATAAAACTTTTTAAAAATGTAGTTTTATTGAATAACTAGGAGTCTAGCGTTCTTAAGTACAGAAGTTCCCGAATTTTCCTATATTATAATTTTCTATCACACACAAATTTATGCACATTTCAATGATTGATTTTGGTTAAGTATATGGATTTTAACAGCCGGCACACAGAATGTCTCCGACAGTGTGTTGCCTAGCCCAACTCTGAATGACGGACAGGCTTGGCTGACACGGCTTTTACACAATAATTATAAAAGCTTTTACCTGCGGCTTCTCTCGCATTTAATAAAAAGTATCCTATGTTACTTCTAATACCTCCAAGGGTATGTGTATAAAGTTTAATGATGATCGGTTAATTAGTTTTCGCGTGAAAGCGTAACAAACTTACATTCACATTTATAGTAGTAGAAGATTATACACATCTCACACACGACTATCTGATTCCAAACTAGGCAGAGGCTGTACAATGGTGACCAGACTGCTGATAAACATACTTATATATTTTTATATACATCTAAACAATTTATACTCTATACAAATAAATAAAATTGAAGTGTCTTTTTGAAATTTCAAATTAACAGCTTTTTAATAAATGCATATGACAGTATACACTAACAAAAAAAAACATTTTTTTACATTACGGTCTGTTTTTTTTTGCCTATTCTCTTGAACGGTTGGACCAATTTTGACGCGACTTACTATGGTATAAGAAGTAACTTATTCCACTTTTTTTTAGAGTAGTTGAGTCCGCGGCGTTATCTCCAGGTATTATTTTAAAGGTGCAACAAAAACCGCTAGTAACATCGCGGGGCTCACCAAGTACTTATTAATACACATTAATTACTCGCAAACACAGAACAAAATGATCGTGCTTATCACACAATATTTTTGTGGGTGAGAATCAATCCACGACCTATTTTTTTATGTAAAAAGTGCTGAAGTGACTACTCTGCCTGATGGAGACCATAAGCAGAATTCTAGAGTTGAGAGATCATAGTCATTGCAAATGCAACAGTGAAGAATGGTGACCCACACTATGGCGGCCTAGTTAGTGATGCTTCTGCATCATTGGGCCCCCGGTCTCGCACTTACCAACGACACTAACACACGACAGCACGAATGCCGTTATTTTACGTTGATCTTCTGTGCGAGGTTAGCACCACCGGACGAGTCGGTCCGTTCGTGCTAAAATCAGCGTGGCTCTACTGCCTCTAAAAACGTTCTGACTTATCAATCAGGATCACTCACTACTAATAGTTGATAGACTAACAGGCTACATTTGCTACATTTTGTTGTACTAATGTCTTGAAACAATTTTATTCCTAACAGTCTGACCAAGTACCAGTGGGCCATATTCCACGACAACTGTCGGTGTACTGCCGCGGTGAAACTACTCGACGAGCTCAACCCGGAGACCATGTGGCTGTTACTGGAATATTCTTGCCTTTGCTGTCCTCTGGGTTCAGGCAGATTGTTCAAGGGCTACTGTCTGATACGTATCTTGAGGCACATGTAAGTTTAATACATTTTATTGTTAAGATATTTTTCTCTAAATTTTTATTTACTTTTGTAAATGCTAGGTGCAGGATTTTTTTTTGATTCCATTGTACATTAATAAGTAGCCAGCTGTATCTTCATAAACTTAATTTGCTTGATCTGTAAACCTGCAAGCAAATCCTACCAACCTAAAAAACGTCGATTTCTTCCGTCACCGTCGGAAAATCTGCCTACGCTCCTATTTTTTTTTTTTGCATGCTAGATTTAACCCCTTCGCACACACACGGCTTTGTATCGTAAGCGTATCGTTATATGTACGTAGGACGAGAGCAATACAAGCGCGTACATGTTCAACCAAATCCGCACACAAAGCGGTGCTGCAGCGAATCGTAGATGTTTATTGTCATTACAATAGTCGTAACGTACTAGCGTAAAAAAAGCAAGCCTAAAAAATTACTTTTCATTAGTCTTTTTGAAATTGAACTGCTTTTTTTAACTTATTACGACTTTAAATTTAAATATGACTGAAAAAGTGATTAAATTCGTAAAACTGGTTGTTCTCGTCCATATAATTAATCATTATATAAATATGTATAATCAAGGAAAGATGTAACGGCTAAAGCTTAGCCAGAGATGTCGTCAAAAATGAACGAGACAAGTGATGTATTATTTTATTGAAAAAATTACACCCAATGCTGCGATTAACACGCAAGAGAATTACTGGGTATCAAAACTTAATCTGCCATATAATCGAAGCTGGATTGATAATGAAGTTCTATCAACGTGAAGATTTGCATTATGTTCTGGGACTATTATATATTTGTTGGTTACCTGCGGCGTGGTTACAGTCTTCGTTTTGGTAGAATTCGTGATTTAATCAAAATTAAAACCGATACGTCTACTTGTTGATTTGTTTGTGGAACTGTGTATGTCTCGTACGCGTAGCGTTGTAATGATGCGGTTACGACACGACTACGTAATACGACTTGTACGTACAAGTCTTGTGCATAGGTGGTTACTATTCTGCTTGTTAACAGAATATATTTATTTATTTATTCAGCTGCTCACTGCACTTACAGTTTGCCTAACATGTACAGTGAGTAATAATTAATGTTAAAAATAGGATAATTAATGTTTATTACATATACTACATTACATTACATATACTAATATAAGAATCTACCACAAAGGAAAGTATCATAATGTTTGAAAATGTACTCAAATTGGTATGGACTTACTGGTATTACAATTACATGTACTTATTATTCCCCAGGGTGTCACTTGCCTCAATCAAGCAGACGAAAGCGAGATGGCGGAGGCCCTCACTGAAGAGGAAATGGCTGAGCTTGCTGATGAAGATTTGTACTCAAGGATGGCAAGAAGCCTCGCGCCTGAAATATATGGACATGAAGATGTGAAGAAAGCACTGCTATTATTACTTGTTGGTGGAGTCGATAAGTATGTCATATTTTTAAATATCTGTCAAAATTCTTTTATGATTTTACTTTAAAAAATATGTGTGTAAATACCCAAGAAAGAATTCTTTGATAGCCTGTAAAAAATCATCAGGAACTTTGCTCTCCAAAAATGAACTGTATCAAAGGCTGGTTAAGATCCTTTAGAAAGTTGTTTAATTTTTTATTCAATAGCGGGCAATCGAGCAGACGTATCTCCCGATGTTAAGTGATTACCGCCGCCCATGGACACCCGTAACACCAGAGGCGTCACAAGTGCTTTGCCACCCTTTCGGCGACGGGGAGGGGGACCGGGCCAAAGATTAATTTGTCATAGAAGTAGCCTATTATATGGTGAGGGCATATTCTAGTTCCGCATTAGCACAACTGTGGCGAACAGTAGTTAATATTAGTTAGATATAGTTATACGCCTAATTCTTATAACCGCTCGTAATAATACTGAAACAGTCAATTAAGGCCAGTGCCTGCACTTATTGTTGAACTATAGCATATGTTTTTATATGCAGACGTCCAAACGGTATGAAGATCCGTGGTAATATAAACATCTGCCTGATGGGCGACCCTGGTGTGGCGAAGTCTCAGCTGCTCAACTACATAGACCGCTTAGCGCCACGCAGTCAGTATACGACGGGTCGGGGCTCCTCCGGCGTCGGTCTTACTGCTGCTGTTTTAAAGGTAATCATTAGACGTTTGTGGATTCCCTATTTTCCATGTGGTGACGGACCAAAATCTGTGGGCGTCGTAAGACTAAAGATATAGGGTACAAACATTGCAGAGGAGTCACTTGATGGAAAGAGAATACAACTTTTCATGAACCTGCAATTTAAAAATCATAAGTGCATTGCTGACTTTTAAACGACCTTTAATTTATCTATTCTTTCGGAGAAGATGGCAATTCGTTCCACATATTGGTTTTGCAAGTATATAGAGTATATATTTACTTGCTAGATTTCTTCTGCTTTTAAGTTCTTTAAAACAATATATACTTCGTAGCGTCATTTTATTTCCTAATTATATTTTAAATTTCCGAAAACTTGTTTTCCCATGGTAAAGAAGTTGATTAAAAAAAATACACTTACGGTTTTCTTATAATTGTCTTTAATAGAAACCTTGTCCTGACAATAGCAAATAAATTGGTGCAGTCGATCGGAAGTTATGCGCGTACATACATTTCAGTGATCCATTTTTATTTATACATATTAATAGAATATAATTTGACTGCCTCGGTGGCGCAGTGGTAGCGTACGCGACTGCTGTCCATGAGGTCTCGGGTTCGAATCCTGGGTCGGACCAAATGTTTGTATGATCTGCAAATATTAGTTTCGGAGTTTGGGTGTTTTCTATGTATAATATGTATGTATTTACAAAAAAAAAAGTATTTAGGTATTCATATCAGTTGTCTAGTACCCATAATACAAGCTCTGCTTAGTTTGGGACTAGATGGCGTTGCGTATTAGATGTCCAAAATATTTATATTTAATTATTATATTAATTAAATATAAATATTTTGAGATGAATATAAATATTTTAATGAGAAACAATTTTAATTCTGTTAAAAATTGCAAAATTGTTTATTATTACTAGAAGGTTCACAATTTAATGCCTAATAAATGAATAAATAATTAAAATGTCTGCACCAATTTTGTACAGGATCCCTTCACTGGTGAGATGATGTTGGAAGGCGGTGCGCTAGTGCTGGCCGACCAGGGCGTGTGTTGTATCGACGAGTTCGACAAAATGGCCGAGAATGACCGCACAGCTATCCACGAGGTCATGGAACAGCAAACCATTAGTATTGCAAAGGTAAATAATTTGTTTTACCTTGATAATATAAAAAAATCAGAAAAATTTAACCCATCTGCATAAAATTTTTTGATAACATTTATATCACCATGTCATCCGCACTGTTATTACGATCCTATTGTCATTTCATTGATTAAAATCGGTTCAGTAAGTAGTTTAGGCGCTAAGGTGAACATAAATAAATAGACTCCCAAAACTGTTATCGTTTTGGCTTCGCCAAAGTCCGCTGAAAATTCATTGTAATTTAGTCAGTGTTCAGTTAGAGAATCAGAGTCATTCTAAGTATTTAATTATTTGAATACCACTCTTGCAATAGTCAGATTTATTGTTAAAGAAAAAATGTGGTGCTTGGTTGACTTGTCTGGTTCACAACAGTGGGGGCTCGAAGGAAATTTTATTTAAATTGCTTTAAAAAAAGAACTATTTGATTTGATAACATTCTCACGGTGCTACTGTCGTTTTTTGAGAAAATCTAATAAGATTTTTTTTTCTGGATACAGTCTGTGTTAATCCCCGCAAAACACGTCGGTGTGACGGCCCGTGGGGATTTCCAGACATGAAAAATAAGTATGAACTACTTCCATACCAAATTTTATTCAAATTAGTGAAGTCATTTGGGTGGGAAGTGTAGCAAAAATATACTGTTTAGTAATAGTAACATTTGATTGATATTGAGTTATAGCAAGAGTGTGTCATATTCATATTATCAATATGTTTGTTTTATATTCAGAAGAAAAAATAACAAATAAACATACACTTATATATTTGTGATTTGAAACATTATCTTTCCAATGGTTCCAGGCGGGTATAATGACGTGCCTGAACGCTCGCGTGTCCATCCTGGCGGCGGCCAACCCCGCGTACGGGCGCTACAACCCGAAGCGAACCATCGAACAGAACATACAGCTGCCTGCCGCTTTACTCTCCAGATTCGACCTGCTCTGGCTCATACAGGACAAACCTAACCGGTTAGTTCGATTATTCACTCTCACAATGACATTTCGAAAAATGACGATTTTGATTGATATTATTTTCTGTTTATAAATGGAATTTATTGTAAAAAAAAAAATTGTAGGTACTATTTTGTAAGTATTTTTCTTAATTTATTGGTTGAATAAGTGTTAAAAGGGTAATGTATTTAAACAATATCTGTTATGGAGATTTCATCATCATCAGCCTGTTGTAGTCCATTCTAAGGAACATCAGAGAGCCTGGTCTGTTGCTATCTGCATCCAGTCACTGCCAGCCCTCTTATGTAAGTCGTCCCGCCAACTGGCCAGTGGGCGTCCCACACTATGTTTGCCAAGACCCGGTCTCTACTCTAATACACGCTTATTCTAGCGGTTGCCAGTTCTGCGACATACGTGACAAGCTCATTGCCACTTCATCCTATTAACCTTCAGAGATATGTCGGTCACTTTGGTTTTCTGACGTATTACTTTGTAACGAATTTTGTTCTTCAGCCTCCAAGCATAGCTCTTTCCATGGCATGCTGAGCGACTTTGAGCTTCTGGTTTAATCCTAGAGTCGGTGTCCACATCTGGTGATTTAAATATGTGAAAACAGATAAAAATCTTCAGTAAATATGTATAATTCCTGGTTATCGTACTGCAATATGGTTCATTGTATTATACTATGGTATCTCAACTTATACCAGTCTACAATATAATTCAAAGCATTGTAAACTCTAACATTGTAATTATAAATCAATAATTATTTTCTGTTCGATTAAAATGCATGCATAAAAAAATTGATCACTCATGCTGCTTATAATATCAAAAACTCTGAGAACTTTGGTAAAGCGGAAACGGTTTACTTATAGATGCGTTAGTGAGATTAGTCAGCTATAATAAGAAATCTTGTAGTTCGTGTTTTATTTGATTTGATGGTATTATGGAACATTACCTGTGGTGTGCAGAGACAAGGACCTGGAGCTGGCCAAGCACATCGCGTACGTGCACCAGCACTCGGCGCAGCCGCCCGGCGCCGTGCGCGCGCTGCGCATGCGCCTGGTGCGGCGCTACGTGGCTCTCACCAAGCGCAAGTCGCCCGTCGTGCCCACGCACCTCGCCGACTACATCGTCTGTGAGTACCACGACCATCGACGATCCGTAACGTCCCACTGTTAGGCTCGGACCTCCTTGGGAGGGGGTTAAGGCCTACGTGCCCCGCCTGTCGGAGATCTGTCGCTACCGGCTGTCGTTCGCTCCATGGCCGGTGGCGACAGCAGTTTTACCGCGGTCGTAACCTTCTGCGAAGACGTCATCTCGCAAGAGGCGGCAGAGAAAGCCCAGGAGGACGACCTCCACTCGGACCCGATCCGATCCACCAGCGCCTCATGCCGCCCTGAGTGTGGCCGCGGATGGTCGGGACGGGTTTTCCCCTCTATCCGTTTCACACGTCAGCCGCGAGGGGCGACGTTACGCGTGTACCGTTCGTCGCCTAAATTGAGAGTTTTACTATCAAACGACGTAGCCCGCTTCAGTGCGGGCAGGCGCTGGGAGGGGTCCGGATGGCGTAAGAAAGCGGTTCCCGGATCTCTCCCGTCTCAGGCGCAGAGTGGCACACCGTGTGGTTTTAGTGGGTTCGATTCCGACACACCGCCCCGCCGTAAACCCCGATGGGGTGAAAACCCGAGGGCGTTTCCACACGTAAAAAAAAGAAAAAAAATGCTCCTCGACCCAATTATTGCTTACACCCCTTGAAACGACGTCCTCGTTTCTTTCAATAAAATTCTATTGTAAATATATAATGTCCAAAACACCCGAACCCCTGTCGTTTACAAGAGCAGAATTAAAGTATGGGTAAAATCTAAATATTAAATTCTGTCTGTATTTTTGTGATTCAAACTTGATCATAAATGTATACATATATAATGAGCTTGAATGTTGTAGTAACTATGGTATACCAAACTGTACTATAGTACAGTTTATGAGAATTGTGTAATATTTAGTTATTTTCTTTCTAAATGATTAATAATATGTTATAGCATCATACGTAGAGCTGCGTCGCGAGGCTCGCAATGCTCGTGACGTCACGTTCACTTCCGCCAGGAACCTACTCGCTATACTGCGCCTGTCAACTGCACTCGCAAGACTTAGGTGAATGTTAATTAACTATTCTCGTGGTTTTTTGTTTTTTCGAAAGACGGTCCCCATTTTTTTTTTTTTTTTTTT
>PKRV01003623.1:556443-691152 GCA_003709505.1 Hyphantria cunea | reverse complement strand
ATGGTGACCCACACTATGGCGGCCTGGGGGGAAAGGGGATGGTGAGGGGGATAGGGGGCGTTGGATTGGTGTATGGGCCTCCGGTATCCTCACTCACTCGATGAAACACAGCGTAAGCGCTGTTTCACACCGGTTTTCTGTGAGGCCGTGGTATCACTCCGGTCGAGCCGGCCCATTCATGCCAAAGCGTGGCTCTCCCACGGTAAGATTTCATGCCATTTCATGTCATTCACATTTTTTATAATTTTTATCATTAACTCCATCACCACGAAGACTTGAAGATTCGAATACTTAGAATTGAAGACTCGAAATACTTGACATTGGCAGAAATAGCTGATCCGGCTGATTGCCATATCATCAAAAGAAGAAGAACTATTCTCGTATTTTGTATACAAAATTTTTTTTTTCTCATTTTGAAAAATGAATTCGAATTCTATTTACATACGATAAATGTACTCTGCACCTTATTGTTTGAGTTCTTTTTTTAAACATTGTTTTGTGTTTATTATTGTTTGAAGGTTATCTGATGTAGTGGAAAAGGAGGATGTATCGGAAGCTATCCGTCTCGTCGAGATGTCTAAACAATCACTGTCGCCAGCCGATGAAAATGTTCAAAGGTAATGTAAAAGTCTCAAAACTTACTCGAACTAGCAACTCAATTTTCAATACCAATGACATCATTAACATTTATTTTTATTGGTATTTTAGAGATTAACTTAACCTTGAAAGTTCCGAATATCTTAACTATTAAGGGTAGAAGATAATTTTTTGTTGTTATCAATCACAATACAGTTCTGGTGAAAAAAATCTGATGATTAATGGTTTATGTGTATTGTTTTATTGTAGGGGTATAAGTGCAACGGACCGCATATTTGCCATAGTCCGTGATGTGGCGGGCTCCAGCCAGACCGTGAAGATTGCTGATGTCATCGAGCGCTGTGTGGATAAAGGCTTCAAACCAGACCAGGTCAGTTCAACTACTACAATAGTTATTGTAGCAGACCATGACTACTTTATACTATAACATTTACAGTTCAGTTGGTAATTGAACCAAGCTAAGTTTGCATCTCTGGAACAAACAAACATATTCTTAAACTTCTGGCTCTCTTCGGTCACAAACTTGTGCGACAGGGTTAGCATCTTTGTCACCGATACATGTTTTACACTAAGTAACTTTTACATATCTGCAAAAAAAAACATAGTTTTTACTAAGATAAAATATTTTTTACAAATAGGATTATAAATCTGGTTATTGTGTATTATAAAATACTAGTTTATGCCTGCGGCTCCGCCCGGACATATGTCGGTTATTGCGGCAACTAGTAGCTTATGTGTTATTTTAATGTATCAGCTATATTACTGTAAAGTTTCATCCAATTCCGTTGAGTAGTTTTTACATGAAAGAGTAACAAACATCTATCCATACAAACTTTCGCGTTTATAATATTAATATAGATTTATTAAGGAATGTGGCTTTAATAATTAGCCCTATGATTACACAAATTAGAACGAAGCGCTGTTACAGTCCTTAAAATATAGTATAATCTCTGGAAAGAAATGGCTATAAAACTTACGAAGTAACTTTGAACAAGCGATTTTTGTTTTGTACAATGCATTTCATCTTGCGCTTACAATCAGGCGATGGGTATGTTCGTTTGTCCCTTATTTCATAAAAAAATAAATAAGAATAGATTTGGAAATCCGCCACCTTGCCCTACATTTGTCAACAACTTCATATATTTTTGTATGGTGTGCAAAAAAAGAAGAAAAAGGAAATCGATTAATGGCGTAAACTTAAAAAAATATAAATGCTAACTCTTTGACGTGCTTTTGAGAAAAATATAAACTAGATTTTGTTATTAAAATATTATTCGGTGTTTATGCCAACGCTACATTTCTAGTGAAGTTAGTCACAAATCCAGTCCTATTCTTATTTGTATCAGCTATATTTTCAATCTTTACATGTTAGTTTTATCACAAATGAAGTGAAATGCATTATAATAGAAAAAATTACACCTAAAATGTCTTCTTCTTTTGATAAAATGGGAACCAGCTAATCAGCTTTTTCTGCCAATGCTAAGTGTTCAAAGTCTTCGAGTCTTCAAGTCTTCGTCGTGATGAAAATAATGATAAAAATGTGGATGAGATGAAATGGGGACCGTCTTTCGTAAAAACAAAAAAACGATGTCTAACCTTAAATATCCCTCGTAACTTCTAAAATGGCACCAGGTGACAACTGTGACAGAGATCAGGCTATATTTTAAGGATTATAGTTTCAGACCTTATTTTTAGTTTTGAAGCTTTGAGACTCGCCAGCAATAGAGTGTAGTAATTGTGGAAATAATATTGTAAGTATCTTAACTTTGTTCCAGGTGGACGCCTGTATCGAAGAATATGAGAATCTCAACGTGTGGCAGGTGAATCAAGTTAGAACGAAGATCACGTTTATGTGAACCCACCGATAACTTCGGGACTCAGTTTTGAGTGAACTGATGTGTCTGACTGAATACTTTGTACTTGATTATGAGTTTTGTTAAATAAAGTGATTTTCTAAAAAAGTTTTACATTAAGTTTACCATTTTTTTACTTTTATTGTTATATCCTTTGTGAATTTTATTGCTAAATTCTCATTTCAATTTTAACTTTTTTTTCAATCTGACAATTAGTTTTTGGTATACTTAAACGAATCGAATTAAAAGTAATTGCAGATAAACCAAAAACGCAACATTCATTTTGAAATATTTACTTTTGGACCTCACACGCGGTAGTGTGATCCCGAACTAGGCAGAGCCAAAGTACATTAATTACCAAACTGCTGATAAATATATAGTTGTAAACTAGTAAAGCTAGTATAGCTATATATATATATATATAAATATAGCTATATATTGCTCCTACGGCTCTGCTCGCGTACGTGGGCTTTTCGAAAAACAACAAAATTAGAAATAGAATATAAAAAAAGTTTATTTACAGCTTTTCAAAATATCTCTCTTCAATCCTAATGCACTTATGCAATAAGTGAATCAGCTTCCAAAACATTTAAAAAAACTTGTCTTGCGGGAGGGTGAAAAATAACCAGCGAAAATCTTTCGGCCTCGTCTGCAGTGCCAAATTTTACCCACGACTCAATTTTTTTACCGTGGGTAATAAAAAAAGGCATGGAGCTAACTTCGGGCTGTACAGAGGAGGGGTAACATTTGTAACCCCGAAGTTCTCAAATAGTGCATAATTCTATTAGCTGTGTGAGCGGGCGCGTTATCTTGGTGAAAAATAATTCCACGGACACTGCACCTTGGGCGTTTGTTAAACAACACCCTGAAAGCCTAAAGCAGACAACGTTCGCTATAACATTCACTAGTAACTGTTCTACGGCCTTCTAATGGAATAACTGCTACTGATCCACTGCTTTAAAAAAAACTGCTATCATTTTAAATTAACACTCCGACCGAGAACAACTTATGTAGGCAAATCGTCCTCTTCGAACACCATAAATTTGCGCCAATCAACATAACGGTATTTCTTGAGATTCCTTGAAGTTTAGCCCTAGTTTATAATCATAGAATATCATAGCACGAAAAGCTTCCTACGAGACGTTTAATGTTGCAAACAAAATAAAAGTAACAGATAATCATTAAACAAATAAAAAAAAAAGTAAAGGTAAAGCCAGACAAAAGCCAGTGATTTTCACAATGGAGGATTGTGTTAAAATTAGCCGTCAATAGAAGAATAAAGAAGAGGTAGTTTATGTGGATATCAATTTTCGAAACATCCTATGTTTATGTCGGTTACCGCGGTGAGTCTTTAGATTTATATAACTTTTAATTAATGAACCAATTTAAATGAAACAAACTAATTGTAAAGTGGAGCAAATGGCAACGCACCAGTTAAAACTGCATTCAAATTGGTTAAGCCGTTTCTGAGATTAACTTGCTAAAACGTACAGACAAAAAATCTAAATATCGTTGTTTCCGTTTATAATGCCCCCTAGCTTTTCTTATATTTATCTTCCTTGTACAGACAGCGACCAGTTCGATTGTATTGTATTATAAAATATGTATTGATGAAAAATTATAATATATAGTTTAAAATTCGGTTTACTATGAATGTACAAACAATCAGATTGAAAATATAGTTAGAATTTTCTTTCATTCAGTACCTATTCGCACGCTTTTACCGGTGAATATAGTCATTACGTACGTAGCAGCTTCACAAATATAATAATAACTGTATCTTGTTCTTTCATACCCGTCATTTCGTAGTTCCCGTACGTTGCGTTAACAGCCGTTTATATTCATATATTACAATTTTCCCCTCAGAATTTAGTCATTTTGATATTTTCCTAGAGTAGCTCTTATGAAAGGAATTATACTTGATACCGTATAAGCATCGCTTTCAAGTTACTTGATAGTTATATTGTTTTCATATTGTAATGTAATCAGATTGTAACTCTGATTCACGCGTTTTATTCAACTCACATGTTGGATTTATACAAAACCGTATTAACACTAGTTGCAAGTAGGTACAAGACCGTGGGAATTTTCCTTTTCATATAGAAATTATGTCGTGTTGTGGGCACTAACAAACACAGAAACTTTAATACTTCCAATTAATAAATATTTAATGCTTCATAATTCATTACCTGCATTTAACAGTCCCCTGCTGGACGTAGGCCTCTCCGTATTGTCCTTGGCCTGCTGTACCACGCTGGCCAGACGGGTTGGTGTGGGGTTTGTTTAGGTTTTCCTTTCCATGGTCCGGATGGCGTAAGAAAGCGGTTCCCGGATCCCTCCCGTCTCAGGCGCAGAGTGGCACACCGTGGTGGTTTAGTGGGTAGTCTGGCTGGTGTCAGTCAGGAGTCCCACACAAAGCGAACCCCCTATACCCGCAGGGGGGGAGCGAAGTGCGTAAAGGCATTCCACCACGTCAAAAAAAAAAAAAGGTTTTCCTTTCCATAGAAGAGGTGTTGTACTGCGTGATTAGCTCTTTTAGTTGCCTCTTACGACACCCACGGGATGAGTAGGGGTGGAGACTCTCCGTATTATATTTATAAGCCGTCACCACATTGTATACAAATTGGCAAGCAAGAAGGGCTGGCAGGAGCTGGATGCGATGCGAGGATCGAACTAAGTGGCGTGCAATTGCAGATGCCTATGTTCAGCAGGTGACGGTACGCTGATGATGATGAATTAAAATAAATATTTTATCTTTGTTAAATTGTTTTTCTTTTGTTCCACCATAATGAGAAAACATAAATAAAACCTTTTTTTTAAAACTCAGAGTGAGTAGTCAAAGTCGGAATAATAAGGTTTGCAAGCGGATGATGAAACAGCTTGCGGCGGTCCTGGAAATGACATCTATCAAAACCATAGACACTTGTTCAAAACAAAATATTAGCCAATAGTACAAGAGAATAGAGGTTTACGATTGTAGAAAGAGAATCGACGTGAAAGACTTGTAAATTGTCTAAAGGCCTATATATAAATATATAAAGGGTAAATACTCTAATAATAATGTTTAATAAATATTATGAGAGAGTATATTATGAGACGTATGGCCTTAACCCTCTCCTGAAAGGAGACCCGAACCCAGCAGTGGGACATTAAGGGTTGTTGATTGATTTTTGATTCAAATATTATGAACTCATATGAGATATTTACACTATGTACGAAAAGAGCGTGATCGACCGTTTGTATGTATCACGCCATTTACAACTAATCGCTTTTCGATAGTGCCAATAGCCAAAATATGTTCTGAGTGTAGTGAACATCAGTGTTGCCAACTGAAAATATGTAGGAGGCCGCGCTAAACAAAATCAGGTCACGATTCCCTGAACGGATTACATACTCGTGTTTCTCGTGCAAACTTCGCAATGATGAGAAAACATTCGATGGCCTGTTCATAATCATTCATCAGGTGAAGAATTTTTCTCATCGTCCTTGAAAACAGCACCCCCTCTTTCATCATACATAGTGTTTGTTTCAAATTAACAGCTTGTCTCTAGGTGCGTATGGAAATACACATATATGGACTGTCGACTGATTTTGACTAGACTTTAAGCTGAGTTTATTTTTTGAAGTTGATTCAACAGTAACACAATCAAACCGCGACTAATACCACGAAATAATATCGTGTTGGCTAAAAGATGTAAGAAAAGATTCCTTGAAGAAAGGGAAAAAGGAATTATATGTAACATTATTTCTGAGTCTCAGAATTAATTTTTAAAAGATTTTTTGTGGAGTGAAGTAAACGAGCATATGTAGTCTGATAGTAAGTGACCACCCCCGCCCATTAAGACCGACTACTCAACCGTCATCAGCATGGCTCTTACACAGTTATTTCTTTACTAATAGTTTTAAGTATACTACAAATCTCATAAAACCATGGCACCAACTTCAAATTTAACGTACGAACGTGCCTATAAAATTTTGGTTTTCCCCTTGATTTCCATGGGATCCCATAATATAAATTCAGATACTGATATGGTAGCAATGGGACTACCTCGGGTGCACACCTTTTCTAACACAAAAAGAATTTTCTACATATATATAGATCTACAATTAGCTTAGTAATCGGTGAACATCATAAAAAAATACATACAGCGGCACATAAAACCTCTTCCTTTTTTGAAGTCGGAATACACCTATCGTTTATATTTTAAAAGAGTTTAATGTATAAGCTCGTCGTTGCGCTTAGGCTGACCCTTCTTACCACGAAGTGGAGGTCCCTTGTTTCTCGTTAACGATTATAAAGCAGGGTAATATTAATGAATCTCGCCTATAAGCGGAGTGTCTCAGCAGAGGTGAAGTTTGTCACGCACCTAATTAAAGCTCTTTAGTTTCGAGAACACTTGGACTGTGTTTAAAAAACTTGTCTTGAAAATTAACCGATTTTTAGAGTAACTAGGCCATTTATTTATTTATTGACATTTATTGTTTTATATTTTGTCTCCTGTTTCTTTGGCTTCAAATATTTTGTTATCAATTTCAATAAATAAATAGTAAAAATCGGCCAAGTGCAAGTTGGACTGGCGCAGGAAGGGTTCCGTACCATTATCTGTACATTTCAAGCGTCTATCTGTTGCCGGTATCAATATCGAGCAAAACCGAGCAAAAAAATTACGTTTGTTGTATAAGAGCCCCTTTTAATATTTATTTTATTATGTGTTTTAGTTTTTGTTGTAATAGTGGCAACAGAAATACATCATCTCTGAAAATTTCAACTGTCTAACTATCACGGTTAATGAGATACAGCCTGATGACAGACGGACGTACAGACAGACGGACAACGAAGTCTTAGTAATAGGATCCTGTTTTACCCTTTGGATACGGAACTTTAATAATAAATTCGAGAAAAATTCTTAGTTGCAATTTATTGTAATTAGTCTATTTTTGTGGTGCTCAATGACACCAAAACTCTTGAACGGCACTGGATTGTTATAAAAATAATGGAAGAAGGTTATTTTTTTCACAAACACTACAAATACAGTTTGAATTTTGACTCCGATAATTTCGATGAAGTGACCAGAGACGTCACATTTCGTTTCGACCGTTTTAAGCGTTTTGTAAGTTTGAGTTTCCATGAGAAAAAGATGGATTGGAAAATTACATAGAATAATCTATAAAAAGCCATAGAATAATCTATAAAAAGCCATAGAATAATCTATAAAAAGCGAAATACCTTTCACTGATTAATCACGAAATCTTAGTCTATAAAATTGAAGTTTGGTAGGTAGGTTTCTCATAGGGTAGAGACGGACGGATTTTACGAAACTCCAACACTGAGGGGGTAAGACAGAGGTTGGAAGTTTGTTTGAAAGTCCTATGTTTTTGAAGTAAGAGATTTAAAATGTACGCTCTATAGATGGTGTGGAGGTTTTACTAATAATGTATCTTTAGTAACCAACCCAGTTTTGGTTTAAAACGGATCCCACGTTTTAAGTAGTTTGTAAGAAAGTCCAATGTTAGTGAAGTTAAAGTAATTATGGCAGAGGGATTTTAATGGTATTTAAGTATGAGAGTTATTGAAAACAACTACTTACTATTATAAATAGGGATGTTTTATTCAAAACTTGTGTGCAAATAACTAGCTCCACGCGTAAGAAGTCGCGCGGTCGCTAGTTCATTAATTATTATCGAAATTAACGCTAAGTTCCTATATAATTTATTCTTATATCAACCAAAATCTATTCTTAGATTAACTTTTCATCGTTAGCGCATAATATTTTTAGAAAGTGAAATAAACTCTGAAACAAAAAAGTGGAAAATTAAAAGTATAAATAACTGTAACACAGCAAAACAGTCATTTTCTCAACGAGTGTTAGCCCCGAGTTTTGGCAATGATTAATGTTTTTACGAGAAACTTTTACTTACAGCGCACGTGTTCAAGATACACCTGACCTAGTGTTTCGTGAAGGCGGCTCGACCGCTGAAAATATGTAAGAAATCTTTTTCGTTCCTTTGGGAAATTATACCTCAATAAATTTTTCTTGAATCTGCTTTTTAGAAAATTAAGTGAAATAAATAGTCGTATGACTTATTTTATTTTATTATTTTTACTAAGTAGGCGTATTGTGACGTTTATTGACTGTTGAGTTCGTAAGTCTGCCAGGAAATTCTGAAGACACATTTATAGTGGTTTGGGATGTTTTGACAATACATATGACTGTCTACTAACTCTCCCCTTCAGTCGCCTTTGTGTCAAAGTTAAAAGCTTATGAGCAGTTATGAAAAAGCTTATGAGGTATATATATGAGGATTACAAATAACAGTAAATTGTATAAGTATATATTGGATGTATGTATATGTGTGTGTGTATATATATATATATATGGGTATGCATACGTATGCGTATGAACCTTGTACAATTCGAACAATAATTTTCACTTGCTTCAAAAATACACCTACTACACGTAGCTCTGCACCACCTAAAGGTTGACAGGAAGATAATGCCCATGGCATTAAGTCCGCCTTTTGCAATGTAATTGCATGAAGTTTTTTTCGGAATCGTAATTACGATAATAAAGAATATTAAATACAGCTAGCACCATATAATACGATTTAGAGGCAGTAGAGCCATGCTGTTTTCAGCACGAACAGGCTGGTTCATTCTCTCACAGAAGACCAACCTAAATTGATAGCATTCGGGCTGTCGTGCTGTCGTGTTTCGAGTATGAGAGATGGAGACTCATTGATACTGACGCATCACAATAGGCAGGCATAGTATGGGTCACCACGCAGCATTGTCTGCATTCACAATGAGGATGGTGATCGCTACTCCTGGACTCTATTCATGCTTGCCACCGGACAGAGTAATCGCTTTGGCAAGCACATAAATATTAAAAAAAAATCGATAATTCTTCCTCTGGGTAAATAGCGAATTTTGGTCTAGACACTTCTAACGAGCGAATGGCACATTTTTCTGTAATAAAAACCATTCTAAAAATGAATTTAAAATACATAATTGACATACTTCAGCGTACGTACTGTACCCCGTAGTATCTGCGTGTTGCAATTCCCCCATAGCATTGTACGAGGCATGTGATTGTTTGAAAGATATACGCTTGCGCCCGAGTTAGGGTGCTATTGTTCCGCCACGATCATATGTTACATGCAGTGGCTATATACACATTGTACTTATATATTGTATGTAATTTATATATTGTATGGTTTGTTGTGTCTGCAGTTTGTCGGTCAACACTTTGTCACAGTATGTGTGATTAAGACCACGTAAGACAGAGTTGATTTGAAAATAATTTTCAAATCAATTTCCGAGTCTTAATTACTTAGAGCCAGAAAAAGTGTTTTTGGATAAAGAAATAAGTTTTACATGCTACTAAACATGTTCGGTGGATAGTTAGCAGTTACCGGCAATTATTAAAATTCATTGTTATAGTTGTCAGAAGTAAAAACTACTCGAGAAGAGCGAATTGTCAATAATATGTATCTGTTTATATGTTTTTAAAAATAGACTCGAATACAATTAAATCGTTTTTTATTTGTCAACACTTTGTTCCGGTCAATTTAGATTATATAATTATTCTCTTTATTACATTCATATATACATATCTATTATATTTTTAAAAACATAAAAAGATAAACAATAATATATATTTATAAATATAAAAAATAGTAGTTCTCTAGACCTCTGCTGCAGGGTTCAAGAAACCAGTGGTTAGGATTCCAAAGATAGGAACCTCCACACTATACCTGCCGTGTCAAGAAGGACTGCCTTCTGCATCAGACTCTTGATCCAGCCGTCTAGCGTGAGCCTATTAAGGTTTTAGTCGAGGCTCTTGCCTAGCAATCCGTGAAGATTATTATTATTATTATGTGATTAGTGGGTAGACTCTAATGTATTTCTATTTCAGTTTTAAGTATGTACCTACATGGAATTGATATTTTTGTTCGAGAGAGAGAACATTAAAGAAAATGTGTCACTTTCATTTTAGAATATTACTTGATTTTCCTCCTTTTTAGCAGAGTTAAAAAAGGAGGGGTACGCAATTCGATTGCATCTTTTTAGTCCCTTAAGATTGAAATCCTTATGGTTTTATGATTGAGTGCTTTGTTTCCAATTTTACTATCGAAATACTTGCATGATAATATTCAATTCGTTTTATTTTCGATACATGTATATTCAAAGAAAAATCCTTACGTCTTTAGACCGAATAAGGGCAGTAGTTATAATGCGCCTTAAAAGCATATTAATCTTTTAATTTAAAACACTTTACTTCGAAGAGGTTTTAACAGTAGCATACTTTATTTCAACATTTAAACCAGTCTATTTATACTCCTCAAAAATAAAATAAAGACGTCCTTCGACGTTTGAAGTTAGACCGCGAGTGGAGCGGAATGTGTGGTGGATCCGAGTAAGGCTGCGCCAGCGCAAGCTCCGGGACATTCCTGCCGTCTTAGTCACACAACTTGGATTAGTACGAGATAAAGATTTTATCTGTGAGTCCCGGGTAATTACAGGCGAATGACGTTCCGATGATTTGTGGAGCCGTTCCCTGAACACCATTCAACGCGGCCGTATTATTATCTCGGATTGTGAGAGTTTTATTGGTATTCATGGCTCAGATGCCAAGTAATTATATTTTTATTAGTTAATTTCCGAACTATGTGTACCACGCGGTACAACTATAAAAATCTATCTATGTCTTATTTAGAATGTTGACAGTTGGAATGGTGTGTATTTAAAATGTGATTGTACTAGTAACCTTAATACAAGTTACTTATTTCATTTGGCAAATGGATTTCAGTCGTTTTTATATTTTTTCGTATGAGAAAGGAGCGCTGTATTTTATGCTCAGATTGGTATTAATCAACACAATTAATACAAAAGACATATTTTCGACATCTAAGCATCAATTGATTTTGAGGGCCCTGTTTTTCAATTGGTTAGCGACCCTGATCGCGATGCTGGGAGTCGTGAGTTTGATCCCCATTCGATACTCATTAGCCGTAAATAGCGTGTTAAAATGTATGTGTAAAATATTGATGTATTAACAACTAGGTTTATTAACTTTATCTACGGCAAAGACCATACGTAAATGTCAGCTAAAATGGCAAACTTAATTTCCTTAGAAATTATCTCTTTAGTCGTCGGTCGGTCGTCTTCTCTTACAATTTCACTCAAAAATTACTGTTGTTGGTTCTTCACTCAACATCTTTATCAAAAACGCAAATTTTATAAATATATTTAAACGTATTTATGGTATGTTGAGTTCACTTTAAGTCCAGGTGTTCACCGTCCCGTACCTAATTAGTTTGTAAAAGTTGATGAATTCCAAACAAGAACCCAAGTTCCCCAACTGAGTAACACCCGCCCGACCCCGGGAAACCTCTTTTGTTGTTTCACCGCAAAATCAATCAACATTTTAATTAATTAACGCTTTCTTTTGCTTTCAACAACCCTTTTAAACATGCTTGTGTAGAAGTTAGAGGTTTTAAAGGAGTTTTCGAGTCTTTTCAGCTGTTTCTAACGTAATCAATTTAATAAAACCTTTTTGTTAATGGAGTGTAATTCAATAAAAAAGTTCAAGGAATTACACTCGAAAAAATAGTTATAAATAGCTGTAGGCTGTTTTTTTCATTCTTTCATACCACAATGTAATAATAGTGTTATCAGCACAAACTAATAGTGTTTTCAATTATAAAAACTCTTCAGCTCTATAGTATGAGTCACGTTCATCAGGGATTTCATTTTCTTTTAAAAGACAACTTCCACACTAAGGATATGTATAAGGAACACCCAGACACAGAACAGCAATTTATGAATCACACATTTTTTTCCATTATGGAGATCAAACCGGCGAAGAAGGGTCGGCGAGGCGATTCTCAAACAACTTACGTCATTCGAGCAGTCATTATATTCCAACTGTATGACTTAATTATGTATAAATATTAGAATTAGCTATGAACAAGCCCAACTATAATTACTCAGTAAACAGATAATAGTGACCCGTGTTCCCCAACGGGACAGTTTCCCAAATTGTTCTCTGGACCTTATATTCCCTTACGGTATTAAGTAGTATCAGTTATGTTGTAGTGTATTAGTTAAGCGTTACGAGCGGACATGCCGACGTTCGTGTTGATAAATTAGCGCCACAAATTGAGCACAGATGATAGAGTGATAATGTCTTTGTTGGAATTTAGCCGCTGTACATTTTGTAGCTGGTTTGTTTACTTAAATCACTGAGATATAATTTTGAGGTTCCGTTTGTTGATATTCAATTTATGAAAGTCTGCTTTTTATGTTTTCACTAAGCAAGTAATTAAATAAAACTAAATATTGAGCCAACATAGTGGCTTGCAATTTAAAAGGCTTATATCCAGTTGTGTACTGCGGTAGGTATGAATTGAGCTTTGTTGCAACTGCATTCGAACGAATTGCCCATAATAAACACGCTGGGTTTGGAGAGGCCTGTGTTCTACGTACATACTGTATAGACTGATTATCATCAGTTATGATGATGGTGCTGATATACAACTTTTTTCTATAAGCCTAGATGAATTTAAAATGATAAATAGGTTTGACAAGAGACCGTTCTACTAATGTGGTTGTTTAATTGGAAGTTCAAAATCGGTTCATTTATGTATTTAATTACCTTGTATATAATGTACATATATATTCTTTTTATTTTATTTTATGGAATAGGGAGCAAACGAGCCGAAGTATCGCTTGATGGTAAGCGATTACCGCCGCCTATGGACACCCATAACACCAGAGGCGTCGCAAGTGTGTTCCCGGCCTTAGAGGATGGGAAGGGTTGGATTATGAGCCTCCGGTATCCTCACTCACTCGGTGAAACATAGCGCAGGTGCTGTTTCCCACCGGTTTTCGGTGAGGCCGTGGTATCATTCCGGTCGAACCGGCCCATGCATGCCGATGCTTGCCTCTCCGCCACGGTACGGTCGCGGTCAATCGTATTTTAATAGTTCATAAGCTATTAGTATTTAACAACACAAAATAACTAAGAAAAGATATGTTCAAGTGAACCTTCAAAAGTTTTTATGATAATTATCTATACATATGAGATTTTCATACGTAGTTGTAAGTTAAAAAAGAATATTCTAGACAACAATAAATAAAAATTTATGTTCGAATCACGAATTCGAAATAATTGCAAGTTTATTCAACCGCGAAATTGCAAAACATCGACATGAAGAATGTACAAACAACAAAAGATTCAGGTTTTAATGAGTGCAATCACCTCGAGTTTTGCAATGTTTGTTACTTCATTTGCACAACTAGCAAAATGTTTGAAACATAACAATTTTTATAATGTTATGCAAGATACATAAACACGTTACTTTAATATATATGTTAATAAAATGAATCGCCGAATGTGTTACTAAGCGCAAAACTCGACAACCGCTCGACCGATTCGGTTATTATTTTAAATATTTTCGTTCAGGCACAAGGAAGTTTTAAATGGAAAGAAGAAACGTGAAAATAGGAAAATTTAAAAACAAACTACAAACAGAATGAAGTCTGCCGGAGCAGCTTGCTATATATATACGGTACATATACCATCCCGAAATTTTCTTTTTACAATTTTTGTCTGTCTGTCTGCCTGTCCGTTTGTCTGTCTGTCTGCATGTTTGTTCCGGGTAATCTCTGGAACAGCAGGCCTATTTAGAGGAGACTTTCAGTGGCAAATAGCTGATGATATAAGGCTTTCTGGCTACTTTTTTAGACTAGCTTCGCCAAGCGGTGTCGCCCCGCGTTTACTAACTAACAAACGCGGGTAACACCGTGGGGCTTAGCTAGTTATGTACATGTTCCGCATAATAAGTACCATAAATACTTCTTATTTGCATTATTATGGTGTTCGTAAATAGCTTTATAATCAAAAAGATTTGGTAATTTTCTTGTCACAGCACAAAATTTCAACAGGTCTAAATATAGTTGCTAGTTACAAGATGTGTTGTAGTCGTGGCCTAATTAGTCATATTTTATTTTGATACGTTGAAAATAACTGTTGTTATTCTTGCAGGTTTATTACTCCATTAGTCACAATGTCTTTTGATTTTTGTAAAGAACCTGACGGGTTTTCAATCTTGCAAATTATATTTTATTCAAGATCTATATCTTGGTCTATGAGTCTAAGCTAAAACCTCTTTCAATATTATGGGTCTTACCCGACTTAAGTAGTCGGCAGTCAAGTGTATGTATGTTTCTATGTTCAACCGAAATGTTAAAGACGTTTATCATACAAAATTGCTTTCTAATTCCAAAATCAATAGTTTTATTTCCCACCAGCGGTACAATAATAACGCTGCGAGGCGACGCTAGTCTAAAAAAAGTAGCCTAGTTACTACCTATATCAAGATAAATACCAAAAAATGCCTATACTGGCAACACTTTTCCCATTCATTTTACCTTTAGATGAATAAAACCGGTATCGATTGCACTATATTAGATTCAATTAAAATTCCTTCGGTTGTCAAAAACTCTAGTTCGTAGTTCTGAATGATTAATAGCGCGGAAAGCGTCGATTAAACGTAGGGTGGTGCCGAATCAACAAGTCAGGTAACATTTTGAACAGCTCATTAGCATTATACTATCCACGTGAGCTCATCAGCATCAGCCCCATCGATGTAGGTAAACGGTGACATAGCGATTTTGACGTAATATACGAATATACCGAGCACCTTCACACAAAGCCATTTATTTTGAATTGTAAATCGTTTGCAAAGGTATAAAAGGAGTTGCCATAGTGAAATCAAGGCGATAGCACACAAAATGGCCGTGTATTTGCAAGTATAAAGTCAGCCTCAATAACCGAGTGAGTGTTAGTTCACAGTAGTACAGACTATATCAAGTATTAATTCATTTGTTACTTTACTTTAATAGCCTATCCACTTATTATTTTATTTTATTAGTTGAGATTTCAAATCCTCTTAATACTTTTACTGTTTTCCCATGTGTTTTCCTGAAGTAATTAGCGAAGTATGTATGTAGGTATATGTAGGTAAAGAAGATTGTCTAGGGATGTTAAGCAAAAGAGAGAAAAATAAAGAGAAGTCAAAGTTATTAGATCTTAAATAAAGCAAGGCTATCCGGCTATCGGTTGGATCCGTCTCCATTGGCTCCAGTGCGTACATTCTCACACCGGAGCCCCCAATCGCGCCATCCGTGGTGGACTTGGAGCGCAAGCGCTCCAATCTTCTTCGACTCCCAGCAGTCAGATCGACTTCTGGGAGCCCTACCGATACAGGCGTTCCAGACACTATATCGTCAATAGAAGATCGTTCATCTGTCATCGTGAACGGTCCTGTTTCTTCTTGCTCTTTTCCTGTTCCGTTCTATTTTCCTTGCCGTTAGTTGTTGTAAAGTTCCGATCCGATTTTTTATTTAAATTATTTTTTCCAGTATCCATTTTTGAACTCACGAATTAGGGAGAAATAAAGGTCGACCCGGGCAAAGATCCCCAATACCCGGGCAAGCGAAAGTTTGTAACCCAACCGAGGGGTCCGCTGGTCCCTGGCTGGGGGTGTGCTTGCGACTGAACTACCCATCAGCCATGCATCCTCTGGTCACACACCAGAACACGGGATTAAGGGTAATTTTTATAGAGGTTTTCTCCTCGCGGTCCGGGCAGTTAAGCCAAGACCCACGGTCCCAGTCGAGTCAGAGACTTGACCTAACTCGACAACCTAGTGGGATTAAGTTGTAGCGGCGAGGGCAACACAAGACTAGCTCTTGTGTTACACGCTGGGAGGCAGGGTGAGTGCACACCGAGCTCGCCTACTCAAACTCTGCTAAAGCAGAGGGACGCTTGGAGCGCCCTTCTCGGCAGTCTGGAATCAGACTCCTTCTGGTATCCTGTTTAGTCTGGAGTCTCCCTCTTGGCCAATCCGGCATGAGTGGCTCTACCGGCGCAGCCCCAGAGATCATCGACCCACGCAAGCCCCCACACTTCGACAACGTAGGGATACAGTTGTGGGGGAATACTTAAATACCCTGCATCAGCTTTGAATGAAACCTGTCCATCCATGAAAGGTTGCCTGGCAGAAATTGCAATGAGTAATAAGGCCGTCCTTTGTACATTACATTTTCATTTATTCTTTTTTTGTGTTAATTTTTAGGATTGTATATTGTGTGTTAACCTTGGTATACAAATAAAGTATTATCTATATATCTATCTAGTCAAACACACGACTATACAACAACTTCATCCTCTCTCTTGTAATGCTGTTCCAGATGAGATCCATAACGTACTTATAAAACAATCAATATTGAGTAAGGTTTAAAGATTTTCTCCTTTGTTGTTGTAAAACATTGATAACACACATCATTTATATGAATATAATTAACGAAAGTAAAAAAAACGCTTGAGCAACATAAAGTTAAACGATTTTCAAAGGCTATTTATCCTATGAAGGTCAGACAGGTGGAACGACATGAAAATTTTTTGTCAAGGATATAATCATTATGAATTTATTGATGCCCCACGCATTTTCCATAGACAAACACCGTGTGATTTTTACACACATTGAGAAGCGAGTAACTTGTCTACCGGTGTGACTCAAGGAGTGTTTTGTTTTTTATCTGTTGAGATTCTTCACGCTATCACCAACCATTGTGCACGGTTCTTTTTTTCATGTTTCTGTTACCGTGAGGCCGAATGTGGTGTGGCCAGTGTTAATCGTTTCGACTTGTGAAGACAAGTCGAGACATGCAGACATGCGTCAAGTGATGTTTTGATTTAAAGAAATAGATACGTTTTTTAAAGGTTAGTTTTTTCAATTATCGATAGGTATACCTATACCGATTCGGAGTTTATTCGAGAAACATTTCAGCTTTTAGTCAGAAAAGTTTCTTGGATACATGTAAATTAAAGAAAATAATTACTCGTTACCGTTCTTGCAAGAAAGAAAATGAATAATGAAACAGTCAGAAAACATAAAATACAAAAAATTGTATATAAAAGCATGTTTAACGCAAATCTTTCAGACATTTCTAAACATAATAATCCAAATTAGATTATTTAAATTTATTATGTAACAGCTGTAAAGCACTTACTTAAATATTAAAAACATTGAGATATAAATATTCTTTCATATATGTATTTCTTTAAAGTTCTGAAAGGGATTTAGCTCCTAAAGCGCTTTCAAACATTAGTAATATTTATAGACCTTAATTTACTACGAATATTATTTGCCATGGAATAAAAAATATGATAATATCGTTTAAAAATGTTCTGCCGAAAGCAGAAAAGATTAAGTTTCATAGATCGCTTACTGAACCCGCTCTTTTAAAACGAATTAAATTCAGTTCACAACTAACTTTTTAAATACTGGTAAGTCACTTATTTTCAAGAATTCGTTAACAAATAAACATTAATATACACATTACAAATCCAAGATTGCGCTTGCGCAGGAGCTGGTACAAACAAAAGACATAAACGCACACTCTTAAAGCCTCCGGTTTACATCGATACCCATAAACTCTCATAAAGAATTGATATAATTTCCTGTTTTTTATTATCTATGATATAAAAGCCCCCGCCAAAGGGTCCAAACTTGCCGTGAGTGTACATTGTAAACGATAAATATAATAAAATTAAGAATCTGGCGCCTTCCTTTAACAAAAAGGTTTTTTATCGCGAAATATTTGTCAATAATAAATAAGACGTCCCTTTTATTACTGGCAACATTGGTACCGGTGAGTAGAGCAGTCTAGGACTATGAGAATATATGTGGTAGGAGGAGGTGCAAATGTAAGAGGCGAGTGGTTAACACAAGTATTCTAAATTATATGATACTCATTACTTTGGAATATCGTTAGAAGATTTTCTGTTTGATTGGGATTTTTCCGATCTTAGCAATCGTGAACCGTACTGTTTTTTTGAACCTTCCAAATAGTAGTCTATAGTTATATACTTATTTAAATAAAACAAAAGCACAATGAATGCCTATGCAATATTGATAGGATAATTGAATAGAAGGTAATCTTAGGTCTTTGATGTAGAAATATTTCAACTTTCGTGACCTTCGTTACTTCGATTTCAAAGACTGGATTAGCAATTCACAAAACTAGGTCCGAAAATTAGTTAAGTTTCAGGTCTAAGATTGTAATTTAAAATAATGAAATAATGCGGAATGTGAGGCAAGGTGTCGCAATGAGAAATTTTCTGTTACGGGAGTAACATGAGAAGGCAGTAGATATCTTAAGCAAGGCAGATTGACGATAAAACCTGGACCTGACCTGAACCTATTTGTAATTCGACATTTATCAAAGTATGTTACAGTTAACTAATTTATCATGCTATTTTATAAAAAGAAGAAAGGAAAAGTAAATTGGTACTTGTAAATTCTATTCTTTTTCATATAATTCTTACCTGAACCTATTTGTAATGTGACATTTATTAAAGTATGTTACAGTTAACTAATTTATCATGCTATTTTATAAAAAGAAGAAAGGAAAAGTGAATTGGTACTTGTAAATTCTATTCTTTTTCATATAATTCTTACCTGAACCTATTTGTAATGTGACATTTATTAAAGTATGTTACAGCTAACTAATTTGTCATGCTATTTTATAAAAAGAAGAAAGGAAAAGTGAATTGGTACTTGTAAATTCTATTTTTTTATATATAATTCTTACCTGAACCTATTTGTAATTTGTTATTCGTTAATAACTTTTATTTTAAACAATACTGAGCCCATCATAAACGATAAAATCAAACCGCTGTAAGTTCATCTCATGATGCTACAACGGAGCTGGAAGTTCGGACAATGGATGCCCGGCGGGCGGCGACTTTACCATGGCGCTCAATGAACGTCCTACCTGGATTATCTATTGGCGATAAATTAAAAATATGGCATTTTAACAGCATTCATCATCTCAATGGGTCATTTCGGCCCAACGCTATTGTCTAACAAGTTAAAAGTCTCCGTTTCGTATGCATCTCGAGTGTTGCGTTTTAAAATATAAGTAGTCCCTTTTGTTTGACTTCAGTTTTTAATATTTGTTGCATTTGTTTACGATATTTGATGAGATACTTTATTATTGATTTACAATCTGCAAACAAAGTTACTCACCGTTACCCTGAATAGTACCCCAGCAAAAGACTAGTAACTTTTCTGAGTCCTAATTTTAGTAAGGTACATTATTATACATGATAGTCTTCTGCGTTTATAGTGTATTCAGACCACGTATGCCTCATTATACTTGTCATATTCGAGAACATTAGGTGGTCAAGGAATGCAGATCTCTGATAAACTATTCACATTGATGTTATTATAGCTCCTACACGTTTTGTGGTCACGTGGCTGATCGCCATGATTCACCTGTGCGTGGCATACCTGCTGTGGACATTGTACACTGCTGTGTATCTTGACCATTTTTTTTGAACACTCTAAGAAACAGGTAGTGGATGTAACATTCTTTTCAGTAGCAGCATTAATATCGACATTCATGTTCTTTCTCCGGTGTGTGTCTTGTTTCAGAGTAGGTGTGGTTGTTTCCTAAACAATAATAATCTAAATTAAATAATAAAGAAATGGATAAAACTTAATTATTATTTAACAAGTAGTAGGTACATTTGTAGTGATAAGAATTGTATTTTTGAAAGTAGTAATAGTTATGATTTTTTTACTTCTAGGTTATAGGATGTTTTATTAAGAAAAAATATTGTAAATTTAGGTTTAAAAATCCAGAGTAATAGAGACAAGGACGTCGACTTTGGTTCGTCCACATCTCTGTCTCTATATGTTTAAAAATTATGGTCATAACACTCCATTGTAATGATCAGTGCGATAAAAATATAAAATCTATTCCGAATATATCCGGCTGTCTGCCCAAACGATTTACTCCATTTTGTTTAATGAAGACATTCATGCATTCATTTGTAATCAAGGATATAGAATCGACTAACTTTCACCCTTTTTAAATAACACTCCAGATTTCCTCCTGTAATTTATTTTCATAGCTTTTTCTCGTGATGGACTTGGCTTTCGGCTATATGTTGAATAACGTAATGTAGTCCTATATATAAAGCAACCTGCTTGGTTAGCGCGCTAATGTTGGCCAAAATCTGAGGACTAAAGAGAGGCCTATGTCCTATTGTAGAATCTTAAAAACAGTTGTTGACAATGATGATTAACGATATAACTTTGATTAAGTAGGATCATGACATGACTATAGGACACTACAAGTACCTTTTTTACGAGCGTGATGTTATAATTAGATAGTTTTTTCGCTATTCGAGAAGAAAGACGACCAGGGTTGTTTGTTTTAATCGAATTAGTGAAATAAATTAAATGCTACTAACTTGATATACATTTATGTATATGAACCTACATACACTTATACCGAAGCAGTGACATTTAGTAGGCCTAATTAAATTAATAAAAATTGGAGGCTAAGCGTGTATGATCATTAGATAAGAAGAAGAATGAGAAAATATCTTAGAATTTAAGAGCTGCCTCCTATCAGTTAAATAGTGATATAGTGTAATAGCTCTAAAAACGGTGCTTTTTAACACTATTTGGTATTTATTTGTAGAATGTCGTTCATTTACGTTTAGATTGGTTTGATTGTTTAACCAAATATTTCCGATATTTGATCAAAGATTCGATAAAATTATTACATATATAATAAATTAACACATATGTAAATATATATATATATATATATATATATATATATAAACACACAAAGAGTTGAAGAAGAGAGTCGTCAAATATTTGATCAAATATTTTATATGATACCCAGTGCATTTTTATCGTTTTGGTTTGTATAGCTCTGTGTTGATGTGTGAATGAAAGAACCACAGATCTTATCGCTCACGTTGACTATATAAATAAAGTGAGTGTATAAGAATGGCTTTAGATAGAATAGGGTGGATGAAAGTACTTTGATATTTCAACTTCGTCAACTTTTCGATTAATATATGTATATTTATTTATTTATTTATTTAATCTTCATGCAATTACATTGCAAAAGGCGGACTTAATGCGGAATTATATGAATATCATGTTAACACAACAACTTCAATGTACCTACTGCATAGTAGTTAAGCGGTCAGTACCTGGATGTGTGACCGCTGGTGGCAAGATACCTTTAGCGTATCCGTGATGAGGAGGTCACGTTAAGCAGTCGGTCCCGGTTGTTATCACAAGATAACAGTCGTGAAGCTTAATTGGAGGCCTTTGGGCGGCCTAAAACATCCTACGACAAGATTACGCAGCCGCAACATTGTCTTGTCAGTCCCCAACCCGCGCTCAGCTAACGTGGGGACGCATGGCCTCCACCCTCTCCTAAGAGGAGACCCAAGCCAGCAGTGGGATGTAATAGGTTGTTGATGAAATGAAGAGAAATCAGGTCCGTGTGGTGACAAACTAAGAATATGGACTGTCAACAACCCTATTTATCTCATGGATTTCGAAGTGGTGACTGAAGAAGCAAACTATCCTGGACAATATTACTGCAAAGAGAATTACGACTCAACCGGAGTGATGCCACGGCCTCACAGAAAACCGGTGTGAAAAGGTGCCTGCGCTGTGTTACATCGAGTGAGTTCAACTTTTCCCCCCATTCCCCTTTTGGTCCCCCAAAGGCCGGCAACGCACTTGTGACGCCTCTGGTGTTGCGGGTGTCCATGGGCGGCGATAATCGCTTACCAATCGGCGAGACGTCTGCTCGTTTGCCACCTATTCTATAAAAAAAAACAAACTCTATACCAACACGTCTGGCTAGCGTTGTATAGTACGACATACCCTCATTTCTAAGGAGACCTATGTCCAGAAGTGAAAGGCTGTTAATGTGATGTTATGTAAAGAGAAATTGATGATTGTAATAAAAGGGTTTTTTGAACCTTGAAATCCTAAGAGTCGGTAGTACCAACTTCTCAATCGGGTTCTGTGAATTACAAAAATATGACACTACCGGCACATTCACATGTCACCTGATGGAAATTAACTACCATCATATATGGACACATATAACTCAAGTGAGAAAACTGTGTTGCCGCCTTTTTGAGTGGTCCTTAACTGAGAATAAGGAGTCTCTGGTAACCTCTCTTAATCTGTGCAAAGAAACCTAAGAATTGCTTAAGGTGTTATCTGAGGTCGCGGTAACACTCCGCTCGAGCCTACCTATATGTGCCGAATTAATTATACTTTTCTAACGGTCAGCTTAGTCATCATCTTCTTAGTCTTTAATATTCCCAAGATTATTTGGGGTAGTTCAACCGGAGTTCACTAGTTTTCACGGAGCAACAGGCATCGGACCTCCGCCACCCTGAGGGCGAGCTTAATTCGAGGGTTAAACTTGCTTTCAGCATGTTTAAGGGCAATGACTTTTTAAAAACGATTGCCATAGATGTATTGAAATACCGTCAAAATACATACTACGGGCTGTTCTTAAAACCATCTTGTAAAAAGAAAACGCTTAAACCTAAACCAGGAATCGAATCCGAGAACTCCGATACCTCTTGATTGCTAGTTGCATACGCTAACCGCATAACCAACAAGGCAGTAACGGCCAGCATAATATTCTCAGTTAATTAAAATAACAGACTGTGTCATTAAGGAAAGCAGTATTATTCTGTTCGATATCATATATGACAACATTAGCGAGCAAGGCAAGTGCAAGGACCATTACGAATTATATAGTGGCTATTGGGTTCTCCAAATGGTGATTACGACTTTTCGGCTTCTTAGTTTCTTTTCATGTCTGCCCAGTTTTTTCCAGTCACAGGAAAAGCACACCGACTAATATTTGTACCAGTGTGTAGCAACCCTAATGAGCTTATCATTTCTATCTAAAATAATTTTCTGCGTTGTTAATCAGTGATACGGCTACTAACATTAGCAGTAGTGCCAAAATGTATCATTTACTATTGTGTGGTATCGTCGCGAGCCTGTCGGCTCACACTGTGGGTGAGCGAGTTCTACCAGCCGCGTTCGATATCAGTGCGCGCGCAACCCGCCGCATAAATTCCACATACTCTACAGACACAACACACAACCAACAATCTCTATGCACACTCCAGTCTGCAAAACATCTATAAAAAATGCAAATACAGATTTTTTACAATTTCTTACAAAGTTTTACAGCATTATAAAAAAATACCGACAATCACAGTTGTATCTGATTCGTATCGAGCAATAAACTTTACGATTCGCGACGCTTCAAGCGATATTCTTGAATTAGCAAGTTTTTACGAATTTTACACGCCCATTACGTCATACCGATAATCGTTCGATTCGCTAAATTAATTCCAGTTTTGGAAAGCTCTTGGAACAATTTTATTTCAGTTCATAATTTAAAAGTTGTGCGGTGTGCAGCGTGGCCGTGGACCGTGCGTCAGTCCGGGTAGGCGCTCCGATGAGGGTGCACGTGTATTTCTCGCTAGTAACATCGACGAACGCGCGCTCGCGAGTGTACTCTATAAAAATAACGCGTTATTTACAAAACTTTTGTATTTAATACTTGTGTACTGTGACCATGAGGTGTTTAGTGGTGATATTGAGCGTGGTGGCGTGTGCGAGGGTGGTGGTAGCAGCGGCCGGTGTCTCGTGCGCTCTTACCGAGGAGTTCTTCGTGCGCCATAACGTATCAGCTGATGATAACAGCGAACCAGGTTCGGAAAATCAAACACATTAAGGTTGAAAGGTTAATCGTTTTACGGTAGCCTCTAGGGAAATGTTTACAGACCAAAAGCTCAGAGTTTGCGAAGTTTTTTGACAAAAATAAGAATAGTAAAAAGGAAAAGAAACTCGTTATTGAGTCGTGTAACTTTTGAGCTTTACTTAGTATTATAATTTTGTATAGTTCGTTTTAGTAACGATTACGTGGAAGTATACAAAATGACTAAGGATTAAATGCCGATTCTTGTTGATTTGAAACAATAATTAAGTAAATGATAATTGTAAAAAGTAAAAACATGTTGTTATTTCTCAGTAATGGGAGCACATGACAAACGATTTTTTTCTGTAAGAATGAAGATTCTCTGGAGGGTAGGAGGTATCTGTAATGAGGCATCTTCTTTTAATAATAAAATATGATAATATAATTATATCTATTTATAATTTTTACTCAAATCAAATATTTGTGACTGTCAATTAATCAGAAAATCAGGTCAGAAAAGCTGGTGATAATTGTTTCCTATTAATCTCGTCAACTCAAAATTAACTACTCACATTTTGTGGGTATTCTGAAGTTAGCTGTAATTGACATTTTATGCGTTCAATGGTGGATGAGGAGTACTCCCTCCTGACATCAGATGGCACTCCCCATGATGTATAGATAGGTAGGTACGTTGTTTTAACTATGATGAATGTTAGCACTTGCCTACATTGGTTGCTCCGTATTGATTGATCGCTGTTCGAAGTTATCCGATAGTAGGCACAAAACTTGTAATGTACGATAGATATTTAACATTTCATTATGATATTAATAGAAATAGTATGAATTGCAAGTATTTTATTGACATGGTACGTACCTACCTTACTATTCGTTACACAGGGTTGGTTTGGTTTTAAATAAGACAGAAAGCTTGTTGGAAAGTAACAAGACTCCTAATAAATATAATTATATTGTTAAATATACACATACTTTGCATAAACACCTGTAATCAGGTGCATAACCAATAATCTAAGTTGTGGATTTTTGGATTTTTGGATTTAAGTCCTGTTTCTCTAATTATGTACTGGACGGATTTGTAATTGTGCTGTTAAAACGAAAATTCATTTCGTTTTAACAGCACACGCTAATGGTAAACAGCAAGAACAGCTGATAATGGAGTTGCTCGGTGGCATTAAACACAATCCTTAAAATATATCTCGATCTCCGTGACAGATGGACCTTTATTTCCTTTCTTTGTGTGCCAGTTTTATCACAAATGAAGTGCAATACCTACATTATAAAAAATCACACCTTTTTTTTCTTTTTTTTTGTGCGGAAATCCTCTCAGATACCAACAACTGGTGACTATGTTGGACTCGAACCGACTAAAAACCGCAAACCATCTCTGGTACTAGAAGCCGGAGTATTATTATGTGGGTAACATTATAAAAAATACACCTAAAATGTATTCTATAATGACATTCATGACAACTGTTACAGAGGTCAAGCCACATTTTAAAGACTATAGAGATATTATATTCAGTATGGGGTGATTAATTACTGTCGGATGATAATCATGTTCTTCGATCTCAGTCGCATACTGAATGTAGCCAGTTTGAAGATGAAACCAAACAATGGTAATAGAATTTTTACAAATTCATACCGTGAACTTGCAAAGAAATACCGTGTTAGCTGAAATTCGTCTGCGTTTCTTTTTAATCGTGTTCAGCTGCTATTAGTCTAAGCGTGATGTTAGACGCGACAGCAAAACACACATTTAAAAAACATCAAAATCGATTAGATAGGAGTTCATCGGAAGCAACTGCAGGACATGACGATTATAATTATATATAGATAAATTCAATGTAAAAAATATAAATACTTAATGTTATATTGCGGATGTGGTACCTACAATTTTTCATCCTCTTTCTTCTACATTTTCTTTAATTTTATCCGACTACCAAATAAGTCTCTCTATCTATCTATCTAAGTCATCTTGGTTGGTGTGAAGATATCTCTATTATTATTTTGATTCTACTCTTTGATATAAATTGTATTGTTTATTTATTTTACTGACGCAACACTGGTTAGGTCGTTTCACGGTTATTAAGTTTTCAAATTAATTTCAGGAGGAGCTATTTTACATAATTGTCATTCGTACATTAAAATTATATTGATTGAGACTTGTTAAGCCGGTAAACGATTTAAATGACGGCTATTTCAGACCTCAGAATCTCATTTAACTGTAATATTTTATATTTTTATGTGGAATGCTTTTCTGCACAAATGTTGTACTTAAAATTCAAACATATATTACTATAAAGTGAATGGTTTCTACATCAAAAGTTTTAAATAGTTTACTGAAGGACATAACCTTCTCCTTATAAAATTTTTAACTTAAAAGAAACCGATTATAGGTATTATCAGGGCATACTTTTGTTGTATAGAGTAGGGTTGCCGGCAAATCCGGAACTGTCCCGGAATTATGCGTCTTGTCTGGTGTCCAGAAATTAGACCTTATTGTCGATGATTCCGAAAATTTTTGTCGGGGATTTTGACATGACACGGCTGGCCTGCCTGTGAGTGAAGGGAAAATGTTTTCTAAATTTCCTACGACATTGAATATAGGTAGTTTGCACGCCAGAAAACTGTTTTAAAGATTCTTTTGAAATAACACGTTCACAAATTTTACTAACATATAGAAAATAGTTTGTTTTTTTTTTTCAATTCAAAAAAGCAATGCAATCGAAAGAGTATTTAGTCAACTAAATAGTACAAGGACTAAAGAGGGAAACCGAATGGTTTCGCTTTTTAGTCCTTTTATTCGTTTTTTGTAATGTCAATGAATTTAACCAAGTCCGAACTGCAGACTCCTATCGTGGCCTATACTTTGGCGTGTCTTGTTCAGAAATTTCACCAGCTTTGACTAAGAAAATTTAATAAAAAGGACAATAATCAGTGATTAATAAGATATCGTATCGTAGCCTTTTAATTAAATAGTGATATCGCTGGTAAGTTTCGCTATACACTAACAAAATTATGTGTAAAAGTCTAAAAACGGTTATTATCAGGTCAGATGTTATAATTCGTAGATGTTACAGATGCGAGGAAAAAGGATTGTTCCTAAAAACGTATAGATTTATTTAATCTAAGATATATTTTCTGTCTGTACTTTATTTGCATTTTCTAGATCTTTATACCTAAGATAAGAATTTTTTGTGGTTTTTTAACATCCATGTCTAATGTCCTCCAATAATCTCACTAGTTACGTAGTCACTTAGTTACTAAAGTCAAATTAGTTTTCAATTCAACTGTCAACCCTTTTGTTGTTTAACAAATACCAAATATTCCAATAAAGAAATTTTATAGTTACTTTAAATTAACATGGGACTATCCTGGACTACAAGGCCAATTGTCAAACGTAGAACTTACGTTACATAAAAAAATGATTGAAAGAAAAACTTAACCAAAGTAATTTTTCAAAGTCGTTTAATGAGTTTGTAACTCAAATATCTACGATTTAAAATTAGAATGTACTAACTTTGAATCAAAATCAAATTCATAAATATCTTTTTTTTATTGGTCTGTATTAATTGAACAAAGCGAATGTACTATGTTAGTTGTTTTGTATAATCTATGCTATCTAGATTCCGACTGCAAATGAATTAACAGATTGAATGTGAATTTATCAATTGAAATCGATTGATAAAAATAGGAGGAAAATAATGTAACGTATGTCATATGATTAGAATATTATATGCAGAAGAATTAAATGTTACTACAATTTTAACAAAATTGCATACAACTAGGTTAAGACCAACTATATATTCTTGTACGTAACTACCTAATTTTAAATTAATTATTTTAAATTTCATTTATAAGCTCAAAAAAATGCTAAAATCTTTCAATCACCATACTATCTAAAGTTAAGAGTATTTCTACTGGGCTGAGTTAATGGCCTTAAGGCCATGCCAATATCGTGACCAACTTGGCTAAGGAAACAATAAATTAGAATGTACAAGTGATCGCACGTCGTAACATGTCATCTGTGGTGTAATTGAGAGGGTGTCGAATGGCATAGCACGCGTCGCTCATCTCCAATGTCCGTCCCATGACCCATTGCTCAGACGAGGTAGACTCTCACAGCTGGTTGAGTCAAGCAATGTACATGACGCACATTTCATGACGCGCATCGTTGGAGGCAGTAATAATAAGCTTAATATTATTATTCCTTAATAATAAAAATCTTTATTCTCTTTGACAAATGTATGGCTTTATATAGGTACAAAAAGGTATAAAAAATAAATTAATGACTTAAATCGTAGCCCACCTTATCGACAACTTCAAATTATGAATATTATTGTGACAGAGGTCATAGTTCAAACTTCATTTTGTCTATAGATTCTTTCGATAATCTTCGATCGTTACTTTGTTAGTGAGGCTCTATGCTGTAAATTGTCACTGATACCCAATATCGAAAAGTTAAAGTATTTACTATGGGGCTCAAATAATAATATAACTAACACCATGAAATTGTTTTCAGAGTTCAATAGATATTCACTGCTTTGACTCATATACCAGCCAGGCTTTACACTGAGTTCTTATTAACCTGAGTAACAGAACGTAGGTGCCATATTTACTCATGATTACAATAACATTGTACACTATAAACATTGCTACGTTGATAATAATGAGTATTGAATGTGTTATTCCCTATTCGATAAGTCCATTCACTGATTGTAATAAAAATAATAACTTATTCGTCCACACGTCACTTTAATTATCTGTGGTCATAATAAATGTGTTTTTGTTTCTCTGTTAACCCCTCACACGTTGAACGTCTTAATTACTTAGTTTGAAAGACATTTGCATAAAGAATTACCTTTACTTATTTAAACAAAAAGTTATCATTCCAAGATAGTTATGAATAATAAAAAAGCTTATTACGTTTAAGGTATATTGTATTCACCGGTTAGTTATCATTAGATAAGTCGTCTATTATATTTTATGTAGTAATAAAATTTTGATTGTTTAGGTACTGACAATAAAACAGTCGTCAGAATTTTTTATAGTTATATAATTATTTAATAAACATATATTCGTATGCGTTAGGTTTGTACGTCATATAAAGTGTTATTTTTGCAAAGAATATAAACAATCTGTTAATTTGACGACACATTACCCATTACTTAGAAATCGTTGTAAATTGATATTCATTGTTTAAAACTTGCGTTTTATGTATAAGTAGTAACTTACAAAGAAAAAGTATATGTTGTGTATTTAAAAATATATAATTAGGAGTCAGCTGTTTGCGATACGATACCCGACCCTGAACCTCGACCGGCCCGCATGAATGGAACAATAACTCTTGTTATAATCGTACAGTATGTACCTTATTTTTGCGACATGTTACCTACCGTTGCCGGTCGTGGACTACTTACATAATTTATTAGCCGATCACGTCCGTAAAAAGTAAAGCGAATTTACCTTTTGCGGTAACGAATGGGATCACGCGACGATTTTTGAATATCGAACATATCGAGGACCGATCCATTGCGTCGTAAAAGCTACTTAGGGGAAAGTCACGAAAAATTACATGTCTGAGACGGAACCGCTAGCGGGGCGAAGGCGAGGCAAGAGGGACGAGGCGCGGGGTGAATGGCGGCGGGTAGGCTTTGTTGCTCGTGCTGGCATTCCTTGCCTGGGAACCGGGAACGGGCGTTGGAGCCCCGCGCGCCGCGCACCTGCCCTCCGCACCCCCTCGCTTGCATTCTTGCCCTCTCTCACTTTCATTGTTCCCTTCGGCGCGGGAGGTCGCCGCGCTGCGTACAAATAATGGAACAAGTCGTTTTAGTGGGGACGACTTGTTGGCTCACTCCAATAAACACGTTCGACCTGTCCATAAATGACATTTAGGGAAACACTTGTTAATTTCTAGCGGCGTTGGTCCGCCGACCCCGCTCATTTTAACAGGCCGGTAATTTGAATTCACGGCTGGTAGTTTTCATTTCTGTTAACCAATTAAGAAGAAACCAAACCAATCATATGTTTGACAGTTAACGGTTTAGCCACGACGTTCGGTGCACCTGCGCGGGCGCATATCCTAATGAAATCATCCCCAATAACAACAATAGAGATGGCCATTATTATTGTAATTTATCAGAAGGGTCCGAACGTTAGTCATCGACGTGCTGCGCCGAATTTTGATTCATTTCGGATGCTCGGAATGCCATTGTGATCACCGCCATTACCTGAGCGCAGGTAATCTTATGCAGCCTCACTTTTGTTTATACGTTTTGACAAACTTGTAAGCTAAAAAGTGTTATTATCAACAAGGGTGGCAACTACTATTGTCTAATTTATCTGTGTAATATTTTTTTAAACAGTTTGTAAGTGAAGGCCTGTTAGCATAATTCCTATTAAGGGGAACGAATTAGACATGTTAAAGAAGGTGGAATTATAACGGAAGTTGGTCCTAAAAGGCATTTATATAAAGCGTTTCCTGCAAAAGGAAGTCTCATTGTAATTCATGAGCCGCCTTATATATTTGAGTTATATTACGTTAATGTGTTTTAAAATTTACAGCTGTAAGTTTAAAGTTGCTTTCTTAATGGTGTGATTACGAGCAATGAATGTCGTTACTGCCTTTTATTGGATGAATCTTTGAACGAAAAGAAAAGTTCAAGTAATGTTTGTTTTTAACATAGGAAACGGTTTAATGCATAATTTAGTATAATTAGTTACAATTAACCATAAATCCAGTTGTCCAATTTTTAAGTTAAAAATTTTGTAAGGAGAAGATTATGTCCTTCAGTAAACTATTTAAAGCTTTTGATGTAGAAACCATTCACTTTATAGTAATATATGTTTGAATTTTAAGTACAACATTTGTGCAGAAAAGCATTCCACATAAAAATATAAAATATTACAGTTGAGTGAGATTCTAAGGTCTGAAATAGCCGTCAATTAAATCGTTTACCTTCTTAACAAGTCTCAATCAATATAATTTTAATGTACGAATGACAATTATGTAAAATAGCTCCTCCTGAAATTAATTTGAAAACTTAATAACCGTGAAACGACCCAACCAGTGTTGCGTCAGTAAAATAAATAAACAATACAATTTATATCAAAGAGTAGAATCAAAATAATAATAGATTTCGTCACACTAACCAAGATGACTTCGATAGATAGATAAATAGATAACTCTTTATGTACACCGTATTCCAGTTTTACAAGAGACTTTTTTGGTAGTCGGATAAAATTAAAGAAAATATAGAAGGGGATGAAAAATTGTAGGTACCACACCCGCAATATAACATCAAGTATTCATATTTTTTACATTGACTTTATCTATATATAATTATAATCGTCATGTCCTGTAGTTGCTTCCGATGAACTCCAACTGGATCAACTCCACTTTTAACTTTAATTTTTTTTTACTTTAAATCTTTCAACTGGAATATTTTATCAAATGACGGCTCGGCCGAATTCCACCGGTCGTAGTCACGAATGTAAAGTGCTGTACACTTTTAATAACAACAGGTGTTAACTGATTTTCTTTTATATTTCAAGTTTAAACAACCGTTTTATTATCTTTTGGTTTTTTAATAAATGCACACGATATAACTTTTGCTTAGGCTTTGCGCCTCAATAAAAATACCTGGAATATACAATAACAAGACAGGTTTCTGATTATTCTAAAGAACAGGATAAAGTAGGTAAATAAAATTGGCAATTTTCCATGTATGAGTATGACAGTTACAAGTTCATTCTGTTCACGTCAAGACAGAGATACTTCATTTTCGTAAACGTATTCATAATGTACCCCTTTAGTACTTCTGACTTGTGTTAAACGTGGAATTTACATCCAAGAAGGTCGAACGAGCATTGATCGAATACTCCCAGTGGAATTAATTAAAGTAAGATAAGCGGTCGTGCTAATTATTCTGGTCGACTCCGGACAGGGTTATCAGTAAGTTCATTTCCAATATACCGGACTGCATAGATACACAAGCTGTGATGATGTTAGATTAAATAAAGGTTAATTTGTTCTTGTGCATTGCAACACTGTTTGTCATCATGGGATCTATCATAAGTGGTGATAATACGACAGTTTTATCATGTATGTTTTGGGTCAGGAGGTAGCAAGGGAACATGACATTGGCATACGTAGAAAATATATATTATGCAGTATACAGGTCATCGATCCGCACTCGGCCAGCGTGAGACGTTAAGGCATTTATCCTCTCCTGAGAAGAGACTCGAGCCCAGCAGTTGGACATTATGGGTTGTTGATGATGATACTATACATACTTACCTATTTGAATATAACTTACAAAGTTTAGTTCAGATATGATTAGTAACATATGTGGCGGCTTCCACATAAAGCGCAACAGAAATATACTACAACGCCATCTACCGAAGATAAGAAGAACTACGGAGTAACGAAGGAAACGAAGAAGCTACCATTACTGAATCGCGCGATGTAAGTTCTCGCGCCGATTAGCAACCCACAACATCCCAACATCAATCGTTGGGCCGAGGCTCGCCAGGCATGATAACCTCGCCTGGTCGGTGGATCCCCCCTTTATGTTGGAAGGATATGTGACCTGTTCCTCCACACATATTTTTAATAATTGTTGTTTAACCTTTACAACAACAACCGCGGGGCAAAGTTAGTCATAAAAGTAGTCTAAGTTACTCCCTATATCATCAGCTATCTGCCATTACAAGTCATGTCAAACGTCCAATCGCTTCAAAGTTTAGCGATAAAAACAGAAAGACAAAAAAATTGAAGTTGATTTTTTGATTTTATATATATTGTTCATTGACTTTAGTGAGAAGCTGTTAATGTGAAATTACAAACAGACACTTGATAATTCATTTATATAGGTTATAAGTCTTAGTCTCTTAATAGTAATACATAACTAGAGACACCACACACATGTCTGATCATAAACCAGGGAGAGGTTTTCTATGGAAACATACTGCCGTTAAATAAATATTCAAAATACATACATTTTGAAGATGAATTACAACTCGATACAGAGCAAATAGAGATATGGAGGATAGAGATAAGGAGTGTGGCTTAGCCGTAAGGATCACTGACCATTAGAATAACATGTTTTGGTCTGGTTCGATATTTACGATTATTGAATGGGAATACCTTGAAGTTGGTCAATGTTTGTATTCTCAAAGAAAAAAGTAAATAAGTATTCTATCAGTCAGTCGAAACGTCGTAGTAGTCTGCTTAGTTTGAAAATAAATGGCTTTGTATGTCAGATTTCCGAAATATTTAAGTATCATTTAATTATTATTTAATTTTCGATTGAACTATACCAGCTTTACATACTGACAAAAGCACGTAATTATGTATCGGACTTTCTGCATCGGATTAGACTAAAAAATAGGTTTAACTTAAACTTAAAATATTGCCTTTGCACTGAGCAAGTAACTTAAAAAAATCTGTAATTCAACTACGTAAAGAAAATTATAAAAATTATATAACCTATGTCACCTAGGCCATTATTACAAATCTATTGACGCTTCACTCGTTAAAATCGATTCAGAGGCTTAGGCGTTACTATGGAACATACACACATATTTTGCCAAAACTATAACCATTCCCATTGGCTTCACCGTAGTCGGATACAAAAAGAGTTATTATGAATGCATTTACTTGTATGTTTCTTTGCCTGGAGATAAACCAGAAGTTAGTTATTATCTATAGTTGCCGTGGTATAATTTGGCGTGGGAGAGCCACGCTTCGGCGCGGCTGTGTTTCACCGAGTGAGTGAAGATACCAGAGGCCAATATATCAACCTCTCCCCTATCCCTCTTCCCACCCGCAAAGGCCTGTCACGCATTTATGACACCGCTGGTTGTCCATGGGCGGTGGTAATGGCTTACCATCAGTTGATACGTCAGCTCATTTGCCCCATAGTCCATAAAAAATAAAATATTTATATGTATATAAAATGTGCGCACATAACTTCCGATCGTCTGCACCAAATTGGATAACGTTTTATCGCGTTTGTTTTAAAGAAAATTATGAGAAAACCAAAAAAATGTGAATTTTTTTTAATACACGACTATGCCACTTTTAGGAAAGAAGCGGTAGCGTGTGTAAATGAAAAAAAAACGGTTTTCAGAAATTTACAAAAACAATATAAAATACAAAAAAATGGTGATACGCAGTGCGTCGGGTCAGCTAGTACTAAATAATAATATAAACAACTTTTCCCTTATATTACGATGACAGTTCTTGCATTCGAAACTCTGGCGAGAATCCAAAACGAAATTACAATGTTGAAGGAGAAATTGGTTTTGGAATATTAAATCAAAGGCTTTTTGTTAATGTAGTCTGGCGCAGTGTTTACGACTGCATTAATTAAATTCGTAGTTTTAGTCTCTGGTTTGGTGGCGGAGTCATTGTGAGAAAGACTAGAAATCGGGCTTAAACTTCTTTGAAAACAACAAGGAGGTTCAATAAAGTATAGTATAAAGTATAATAAAGTTATAGACCTTGATGATAAAATAGTGCGGTAAAATTTAAAAACATATTTACTTTTTAAATATGTGGGGGCGCTGCAGTAAGCCTCCATTGCGACCTGTTGCACGGCTAGTGTAGTAACTTTACAATGACTGTTAAAAATCACTAAGTAAACGTACGAAAACTTCGTGGAATCTCTTTAAGTGGTCATTATAAAATGCGTATTCTTATTTATAAGAACATAAATATTAAATCTTTGCATGTCTTCTTAAAGTTTACTAATTTTCAATTTAGTGATAATACTGACGCTTACCTTTTGCAGTTCTCAAGAATTTGTAACTTTAAATTTTTTACGGTTGGCAACACATAAGTATTGGTCTTCAAGGTCAATAGAATGACAGTTATGGTATGGCTGTTTGCTTGCTCAGTGATGAAGAAAATTGCCTTTGTGATTAGTATGTAGGCTAGTACGTCATGCCTTAAATTATTACAGTGTACAACAAAGACTCGGCAGCTTTTTTTTCAAATAATCTTTCTTTGGAAACGAATTCTGTTTTGCATATTTTGTTTTTTTTTTTTAATTTTAATGTCACCAAACAAACAGGGAATGAACATAAATAGTTATAAGGCAAAAATTGAAAACATTTTAAACTCTTTTTTTTTGGCTTTCATGTACAAGTTGATAACTAGATATTTGGAATGAGTTTTAATTATCGATCGGGCTTGACCCTTGATGTTTGTGAGTCATATGTGGTCGCTGTAACCGGAGACGGGAAGCCCCGGGGCCGGGGTTGATCTGAAACCGATATCGTTTGGGTCACCACACATTCTGGACGACCCCGAAGCACCTGTTCTATAGCCACTAATTACTATTGACATTGCTACCCTACGAACTTTAAATATCGAGGTAGTTTTTTAAACAGGGTTACCGCTTCATGAAATACCAGTAATTTAGAAAATTTGGTTAGTAATTCAAAAAAATACAAAAAGATTTATTTAACTTTATAAATAATCCACACAGGTAATATATTTAAGTATCACATCCTGCTTTCCGTAAAAGCTTTTAGCTTTTACGTTTAATAGAGAGTAATTGAGTCGTTTCATACACAATTAATAGAATTAATTTAATAAAATTAAAAGAAGAAAGTTCTACTTGAATGGCGTTGATTTTGTGATTGCTGTTATATGTTGTAAGAGCAATACAAAATTATGATATTATACAAGTGCTGTAAACTTGTGTGTGTTATTAATTTCCTCGGACAATCTACCCCTACGATTTTCGAAGGTTACCCTATCCCCTATAAATACGTTCAAATTGAAAAACCCTTGTTTTTTTATTCGGTTAACAAAAATATGATATTATAGGTACATATGTTGTATACCTTCTTGTGCTTTATCTACTCGGACCGAGTAATCATCGTAACTACATGGGTCGCATATTATCGTAACCAAATCTGCACATGAGTTGGCTAAAGTTGCATTCAAATTACTTGAGAAATATCTCTACTTATATCTCGAATGTCAATGAATATTATTTATATAAATATATAATTGGCACAAAATAATATGGTTTATTTGATGATATAGGCGCTGGTACGTAACTTAGCCGAATTTTGGCGTAGTGAAATGTTCCCGTAAGTTCGCACAGGTTCGCGCACATTACACTTAGTGCAATCAATCAAAACAAACAAAATCCCCATGTAGTCGACTGACGCTTCAATCGCTTGCTTAGAATGGTACTGCTACAATCCCCGAGTCCCTCTATCAACCAAAGGGATCTAAAAAAACGACTTCTGCGCATCCAGCGAATCTGGTCAAGTTACGTACCGGTCTCTATATACTATGAATAACTTTATTGTGTGTTGGCAATCCTAAAACCAATACTGTCTTTATATAATCAGATAACCAGTGTCTTCTGTATAGTGCACTTGTTCACCAATCGGGAGACCCAAATTCTTGATAAGGTCGGTGTGAAGTTTGTGTCCGTTCGTCGTTTATTTAATAAATGTCAATAGCAAAGGTGACACTTGTGTATTTTTAATACCAAGAGATTTTATCAAAATAATAAAGCATTTTTTGTGAATATCACTGAAATGTCGAGTAGAATAAAATATATAATTACAATATGGTGTGAACTAGGTATAAGTATTATAAATATGACCCTTGTTTAGTTATTGTTTTATAAAAAAGAAAAACATTCCAACTAGAAACTAAGTGCCAACTTGAGGAATAACAGTCTATTTCAAAACCAAACCTTTTTTCGAGCAAATTTGTTCGCTAACTACCTGCTATAATAACATTAGTTTACCTGTAACTTTGGCCTAATCTTGTTCTTCTAAAGTTAAAACTGACAAGACGGATTTTTATTGTTCTTGTATTTAACTAGTCGAAGATTTAACCGTGTTTTTTCTATCGTGTGTCAAAATGAAAGACGTTATGTATAAATCTTTTTTTATGTATGTTTATTAAAGAGGAATGAAGTAGTAAGTTTTTGTCATAGATATAATATATGATATTATTGAATAAAACATATACTATATTCGTAAATTTTTTTTTTACTAAAGTCACATGAAAAGCACGTAACGTTTTTTCTTTAATCGTTCAGAATTGATTATATCCTTATCTTGATTTACGTCGATTGTTGTCCAAAACTTATAGGTTATAAACAAAAAAAGGCGCGTAATTAGAACAAATTTAAAATAACCCCAGTAAAGATCTAAATGTTCGCGTGTTAGTTCCATCTTGAGAATATTTGTATGTATACAACTCTTTTAAATGAAAAAAAAAACATAGATTTGCGGTACTTTTAATATATAAAACAGAGATATAAACAATCATGCAGAAAACTTACAGCAAAGCGAGATATGACGTTACTCTGCCCCGTCAACTTAGAGGCAATTTATCGGCTGATTAGATTAATTCAATTTATCCGTGACACTGAAATGGCCCTCTTCCTGCAGCATCGGAACTTGCCATCATACCTCGTTAACGATAAGAATTCGACTGAAAACGTCATAAGCCACTTGAATAGATAGATTGAAATGAACCCCGAGATTTGCGGCCGTGAGAATTTATTCAAATTCCCTTTTCGTATTTCGAAATAACGTATTGTAAGAAATCGGTCGAACCCAAGCGTTACATCAAGATTCATATGTTTTTATCACGTACGAACATTATATAAAAATTCGATTTGTTGTCTTGGAATAAGTTTTTAGGCAGAATGCGATCATTGCGGGCGGCTCTTTTTTCTCTACACTATGAGAAATAGACTGCGCATTAGAATGAAAATTCAATGATCTAAGTAAATACTATTTTTACAAATGTATTTTCAACTTGACTATTATTTTAACTATTATTGATAATTTTTCACATGGCCTTGTGGTTTGCACTGAATCTTTTGATGCTAATAGAAAGTATATGCGGTTTGTTTATTTTGCGCGGTGTCCCGTTTGGCCGGACCGCTCCGGCGTCCGCTGCCTGCGATCATAAAATATATTTAGCAGATCCGGTCGCGTCACCTCACGGGAAAACCACATGTTCGCAGAATATGCAGCTGTCTGCCATATCGATGACTTCGAAATACGACAATTACGTTAACAGAAGCGTTATAGTGCCACTATTTCTTTAGAAGGAAATTGAACATTAAATACCATCTAGGGCGTAAAGTAGTTCTCATTCGCTTCAAAGTTATAGGTTAGGTGCCTTAAGTACCCATTTAGCGAAGTAATAGTTTCTGATCATTTTAATCTCGATTTGATCATAATGATTTAAGTCTTTTTTAAGCATTCAAGTATACGCACGCATTAAGATACCTTGACATTAAGTTCGAAAGTGTTACCATAACTTATCTACATATTTTTATGTACAAGAGTAACATTTTCTCCGGAGACAGTACAGTATAAATTCTTATTTTGCTCTCAGGAACCTATATTCATGTACATACATAATAGGGAACGATAGGTCATATGCCTTGTAAATCAGTGCGTGACAATCCACTTCGCCGAGCGAATTGTCACTCGATATAACATTGCGATAACTCGAATACTTCGTTCCGATTCACTACGCGGTGCCAAACGATATCGATTCCTCGTGTCTGGCATAAGTATAAATTCTTATTGATACAGTTTTTGTGAAAATAAAACTCATTTTATATCAGTTAGATATCATTTCAGTACCTACTGCTATTTCTACTTTTAAATATTTAATAAAGGAGACTTTTAAAGCGGGGCTCTCGCGGGAAATCAATTTGGTTATATAGAAATTCTTTGCATTTGTATATGAATATCGACCGGACTAAGATTTGAACGGTCCTTTCAGATCCAATAAGTCTATTTATACAAGAATTGAACCTTACCTTATGCAATTGCTCGACGACACTCGGCATTATGTATGTATGTATGTGCGTTAGATGCATGTCGAAGTGTGGCCTGAATGCAAGCTATTTGCATCATGACGACGATCGACCTTTTCTGGAACATTCGACTTACAGACAAGTATACAAACAAGTGACATCATAAATGAGATTTATAAAAATAAATGCCACCTTTAGATTAATATTAAGTGTTGTTGAGTGTTGTGTGTTTGATTATTTCTAAAACTATTTTAGACTCTTCCGGTAGAAGTTTTCTGTACCTAACTTATTCATCATATGGCCCAACAACTCGCATCAAGTATACAAGAAAACTAAATGAATAAGAAATACATATGATCAAGTGCTTATGTTATGAGATACTTAAATTTTAACGCCTAAATTCTGTGATGATTAATTAAACCATTTCATTTTTATGATGTTCATATCATTTTTATTAACTTAATAAAACAACACAAAGTAAAAAATGTTAGCACATGTACTTCGATCAATACTTAGATCGCTACCATGAGCGAAACTTTTATGGAGCAATTAGGAGCAAAATGGATGTCTGTTACAGATACTACCCTCTTATAGAAGAATAACCCAAAATGAGAGCATTCGTGCTGTCATGTTTCATTAATAGGTGCGAGATCGAAGGCCCAAGGATGCAGAAGCATCTAAATAGGCCGTCATAGTGTGGGTCACCATTCTGCACTGTTGCATTGTCTGAATTCCCAAAGAGTATGGTGATCGTTACTCTTGGATTCTATTCATGCTTTTCGTCATGAAGAGTAAAGTAATATAGCAAGCCTATATAAATAAAAAAAGCTTCGCCAAACATTAAGCCAATCTAAATATAGGTAGCCAAGTAGAAAATGAACAGGTTGTTCTATTAGTAAATATTTCTTGTCGAGTTCCAGTGAGACTGAAATATTTTGCTGCTGTGTATTATATCGCTTTCATAATTGTTAGTTGTAGTTTCAAACAAAGTTGTCTATGTTCGAAGCAATATTACGAAATGGATAAGTTCCTAGCTCCATCAACATTTAGGAATTACACGCTTCGCAACTAGAAACTAAACTAAAGTAGGGGCTCGCAAAAGTCATACTCGTCGAAGACCTTTAGACAAATATTTGTGAAAGATTAGGTCAAGGTGACTTGCGCCGTCTAAAAACTGTCTTCGTAAATCAGAGGTGGAGGTGAGCAGGGTTGACAGCATTAAATATACACCTGAAATTTTATATGATTGCCCGACTCTTAGACGCGAGAATCTACTAAGAATATTGAAGAAATGCTATTACACGATGATATGTATTACTGTATATGTCTATAAATATTTATAATACTACTGTTTGAGTATTCCTTTATGACTGACTTAAGGAGTAAACTCAAAAGGAGTTAAATAATTATGTAACTTAAGTGAGCGAAATTAATAACACCTCTAAGTACCCTCAGAACAAGTAAACACTACAGAATTGAGAGCCTATCAAAGGCTGGTTAAGAACCTTGAGAAAATTATTATTATTTTATTTATTTTTTATGCAAAAACAGAGGCGTCACAAGTGCGTTGCCGGCCTTTAGAGGATGGGAAGTGGGATAAGGCGAGGGATTGGGGTATGGGACTCCGGTATCCTCAGTCACTCGGTGAAACACAGCGTAAGCGCTGCATCACACCGGTTTTTGTGAAGCCGTGGTATCACTCCCTCCCAGCCTGGTATCAGTAGAGCCGGCCCATTCATGCCGAAGCGTGACACTCACGGTTAAAATAATAAAATACAACGTAACATAACCATCACGCTTTCGCCGATGGCAATAAAGGACTTTAAGAGTTCCGCAAACGCCTTGTTCGAACCAAAGTCTTTTGAAGATGTTTTTGTAGAATCAATGCTCCGATAAGGCAGCTAAAGGACATTTAGGAGCCTTATTGGCATATTCATTATTTTTTTGTGATTTTTGAAAGTTCATCTGAATAGGGAGTTTTATAAAATCTATTCTATTCTACTGTCAGTTAACGTGGTGAAGACTACGTCTTTCGTCAATGTCGAATCTACCTCTCTCAATTCATCTAAATCTGTTCAGGGGTTTAGCCTTGTTAGCGAAACTGACAAACAGATAGACTGATAGTAGTATAGAAACCTCACATGATCCATTTATGTGAGGCTTCGAAAGATATGATACAAATGAATATATGATTTTGACTGCACGGTTGGCCTAGTGGTTCCAGTGGTCGCCACACCGCTTCCTACTGCGCCAAGTGTTGTGGGTTCAAATCCTACATGGGACAACACTTTGTGTGATCCATAAATTGTTGTTCTAAGTCTGGGTGTACTTTGTGTCCGTTTCATGTATGTTTGTAAAGTCCCCCGTGACACAGGAATGTACATTACTAGTGCGGGTGTTGTCTTTTAAAATATATATATTTAAAGTTTTGTTCAGATAATTCAGTCCTTTCATCTGACAACCCTATTATTTGTATTGTCACTTGAGTCGTGAAAACCTCGACTTTTAAATCGCTATAAACATAACTCATTAAAAATTTTATGTTAGCAATTCTTCTGTTTCCATTGTAAGTAGTAGTAATAGTAGTGATAAGGTACAACCGAAACACCATCACCAAACAGCTTTGACCATTTCATAAATCGTTTCATAATGCACAGTGGTGGTGGTGGCACAGTGGTAGCGTGTGCGACTGCTGTCCATGAGGTCTCGGGTTCGAATTTTGAGTCGAACTAAGTGTTTGTATGATCTGCAAATATTTGTTTCGGAGTTTGAATGTTTTCTATGTGTTTACAAAAAAAAAGTATTTATGTATTCGTATCAGTTGTCTAATATCTATAATACAAGCTCTGCTTAGTTTGGGACTAGACGACGTTGTGTGTTAGATGTCCGAAATATTTATTTATTCATTTATAATTGTTACTAGCTAATGAACTGCTAGTAGTGTTTTTTTAAAGAACATCTGATACAATGCCATCTACCTTCAAACTAAGCAGAGATTGTAATATCGACTGATAGAATACTTACAAACTTTATGTTTGTAAATATGTGTATACGTTGAAAACGGCCAAACTCCGAAACAAACATTAGCAGACCATACAAACATTTAGTCTTACCCGGGAATCTAACTCGAGACCTCAGCACAGCAGACTACCAATGCGAACCGTTATGTAAGATGTCGTGTCAGCAACATCCTAATAGCATTCTGTATATCATTGTTTCCTAAGAAAACATCTTGTACTCAAAGAAATTCAAAGATTTAAGCTAGGTAGCATCTACTAGATGGAGTTCGATTCCTTATTGTTGATCACACAGCCCATACAGTTTAGGGCCGAAGACAAAAGAGTTAAACATGTATTCTCATACTGCGTTACTGGTGTCCCGTCGTGGCACCAACACGGATGTGAAAATTGCCTGTCTGAACTTGGTTGACCGACTGCAAACAGACACTTCGACTCTTGGGCACAGTATAGAGCTGTGGGTACCGGATGTCATGCAATTAGTGTCAGTGATGGTCAGTCAAAGTCGATGTAGGATGTCAAATTTCTTTGCATTCTATTGTTACCACAGAGTACCAACGGCGTAATATTAGGTGTTAGGCACTAGTACTAATACGGTGAGTTTCACTTAAATTTCTTACTGTTTTGAAGCGAAAACTTCTATAGTCGATAGGTATGGATGGGGAGTAAATTCATATCAGTCGTCATGGACATGACAGATCGACGTGACATTTTAACGCTTGAGTTGATTGAATGAATAGATATATATACCCGACGTTTTGTCAAAACGTTTTGTCAAAATTCATGGACCTGTCACAATTCAATAGAAAAATAATTAAGATTTTTTTTACTATTGTCATCGCAACTCTTTTTTTATGAACCTTCTTTGTGACTTAACGAAAATATTTAAAAATAAATAAATCGAATATTGGTCAAGTAGTTCTCGAGTTTTAAGCTTAGCAACACATTTTGTAATTCTTTTTTTAAATATATGTACCGCCATTTGTCCATGGTCGTTAAGTTGTTATTCTCCTGAATGTAAACTATTTTAACTAGTGTACCATATCATAAAGTTAATTCTATTCTATTCTATTACATTAAATACACTCATTGATGCGCGCGCAGTAAGTACACATAGCATAGGTCGACAAATTTAATTTTAAGCAGAAACAAATAACTTGGGTACTTATATAAAAATAATAACTATTTGTTTATTGTATTAAGTTTTCAATTTTTTCACACACAATCGAAGAATCTTACCATGAAGATGGGTCATCTTCATGACTCCTTTATGTTTTTTCTCCACATAATGTTAAATCGTGTAATAATTGCAGAGAGGCTTCAAAACGAATATTTTTAACTGTTTTTTATTGGGATGAGATTCTTCGATTATATATCTAAATATAAACCATTATTATCTATTCAATAAATATAATATTTTTCAATTATATCTCAATGGACTTGTTCAAAGTTAAGACAAGAGTAAATATCATGTCTTATGAAATGTCTTTTGTTGCAATGTTTTAGTCAATATTATCATCAACTGTGAAGTAAAGTGGACTCATTCCCAAAGCTCATTCCACGATCCGATGCTAAATACGCCATTGAGTGGGCCCTTGTTAGCACCATTATGTAGTGTTATAAAGAAATTTCCATTCAACTGTTGCGGTAAACGTTACCTGCCTTAGTTAGAACTAAGGCTTAGTACGCACTGTGATTAAACACCCGCGTTTTACTGCAGACCTTAAACCGCGAAAAACTGTAACACATAGTTTTTATACAAGCGTACTCATTAGCGAAGTAATAGTACTGTGGCGCACGCACGGAGGTGGTTTAAAACTAGTTATAATTTAAAAAATCTGTAGTAATTACAAAAAATACCGGGATGCTGATCCAAAAGTACCCTTTAAAATGTACTTGATCGGTTAGTGGATGTACTCAGTACGTATGGCGGTGTGGCTGTTGATGTTTTCTATTTTTATTCCAATAGAAAAGCCACAACACATGCTACCCGTCAGAAATCCATGTTGGAACTGATAATAAATTTAAGCAAAACGCCCGCCACGTTTTCAGCTAGCCTAGTGATTTTTTTAAAAGAGAATTTCCACACTACGAATATATCTTCTGTCTCGAGAGACTTTGCAAACACACATGAAACGGACACAAAGAACACTCAGACTGAGAACAATAATTTGTGGATCACACAAAGTATTGTCCCATGTGATATTTGAACCCACAACCCTTGATGAAGTAGTTGTAGCGGCGTGGCGACTGCTTAAACCACTAGGCCATACGTGCAGTCAATTATTACAATATATGAGTAATCTGTGAAGACTGTCTTCATTTTCAATAATTCGATTGAAGTTTAATAATTAAAATTAGTTATTCCATCTTCTTATATATATGTATATACAATATTGTGTTGGTACGTGTAACTGGATTCCCTGTTTTGTGTTGTGAGCTTTGGTAACAAGGCTAATGAGACGTTCCTCTGGTGGCAGATGTCACCACGAGCGACGGCAAAACAGATAAACGTGGTTCGTTACCTACGCTTTCATTTTATCTGTCTTTGTGGAATATATTTAGATGTCTTTATTACCTTCATAAGTTTGTGTATAGAAAGAAGAAAGAAAGTAAAATATTTATTTTGGCAACAAAAAGTAATACAAAAGGTAACTTTCAATAGTATTGCAAAATGCCAAAAATGGACCCAATTCAGCATTATGTCAAAGCGTCTGACGCTGGTTTTCAATTGGGCCCAGGTGATAGATAGGTGCATAGTAATATTTAAAATTTCCGTGCCATGATATATACAATAACAACAAACAATAATTACTTACACAAAAAACAACAATTAAACACACATAAATAGTATTGCCCCATACTTAACATATGTGTATGAACATTCAACAATACGATTCTTTGGTCGGGCTAATTGGCCTTATAAAAGCTTGGAAAAGTACCTAGTAAAAACTTGTGGCACACAAGAGACGATGATGCAACGCCTGTATGTTGTGTATTAGCGAGGAATAACAATGTTTTTAAAGTTCTATAGGTACTAAGAAACTATAAACGGATATAGCTTACAACTTCTCGCCGTCCCGCATCGTTCACCGTGTTTTTTTTTTTTACTTGTGGAAACCCCCTCGGACCTTCCGGGGTTTGCGGCGGGGCGGTGTATCGGAATCGAACCGACTAAAACCACATGGTGTGCCACTCTGAGCCTGAGACGGGAGAGATCCGGGAACCGCTTTCTTACGCCATCCGGAATCGTTCACCGTGTACCTCAACCTTTAAGCAAACAAACATACAAAATGATTACAGTTAAATTAGAGACTGTCTTTGAAAATGTAGTAATCATTCCTAGTAAGGAGTTTTATCATTAAATGAAGTAGTTTGGTATATAATTATAGGTCCTATATGTATTGTAACATCACTATGGAATTACGTAAGCCTGGTAATTTTGTTCGAAACAATATCAATTGCCTACCCATGTTACGTTAAACTCGGCTTTAAATGAGATTGATCGAACTTTCCTTGAACTTCACTTTAAATTACAGCTTTAGCCCATAATTACTCATTTACATGGTCCTTGTGATTAATATTGATATATTTTTTTGGTTGCGTTTATGGGTTGGAAATATTAATCTTCAAACTATGCGCTTTTCTTATAATTGCCATTAATTGCTCTAAAGGATTGTGTATTTGTTGAAATATAATGTCAATATAGTCCATAATAAAAATAACATTCAAATCGGTTCATAAACGACCCAGTTCCAAACTAACAAACATAAAAAGAAAATACAATCGAATTCAGCAGCACCGTCTTTTTGAAATTATGTTAAAAAAATATTGGTGTATCATGTACGTGTATGAAAGTGTGTGTATGCATTTTGTATGTGTGTGTGTGTGTGTGTGTGTGTGTGTGTGCGCGTGTGCGTGCGTGTGTGCGTGCGTGCGTGTATGTGTGTGTGTGTGTGTATGTATGTGTGTGTGTGTGTGTGTGTATTTGTGTTCAATTTGACTTTATCCTACTTTTGTGTCAATATCTTTGTAACATATTGCGTCTGTTGCGATGTATGTCGTACCAAATATAAACGAGCCTTAGCATACATAGAAACATAATCTTTTGTGTCAACATTTATTGCAGCAAGCAGATACATCAGTGCCGGCTAATAATTCAAAAGCCTGCAATATTTGTTTAGCGAAACCCACGAAAACGTAGGGTCATCGTATTAATCTTGGGCTCGGCCGCTTCGGGCATTAAAGGTGTCAGGCATTTCCTCTATCAATATCAATCAGTGTCGGACACTGGGGGTAGGTCAGACCAGCTAGTACTAGAGTAATGTCAGATGTTTCGATTTGTATCATTTGTCCAAATGACAAATATATCTCGTGTTAAGTGAAGATTGTGCAGAAATAACAACATTAAATGGTTTTATTTTGTACATAACCAAAGTGTGATGTAATAAACATTATAGTTGTTATTATACTTGACTGTATATTTGGAAAATTGAATTACGTAATTTCCTTATAGAAAAAGTAATTTCGAAATCATTTTGATATCTATGTATAGATACGAATCGTCACGAAGAAAACTTTTAGTACAATAGGCATGATGGCAGTAACCTAGAACCACTAAAATTATGTATTTATCTGATGAAATGGGGTTCATAGAGTATAATAATCGTATGTATTTTCATCTTTAGAGCGAGACTAATAGTTCATTTACAAAAATAAAACTACAAAATACAACAATCTGCCATGTTAAGTTAAACACCAATCAGAGCGGTTTCCGTCACTTATGTATAAAGGTACTTTGTTCGGATATAATCCACAATCGCTGGTTATTACTGTTAACAAGAGCTATAATTGACACTCTTTGACAAAATAATGGTGACGTCACGTCTTACACAAACAGACGCCATGACATCACCGAGCGTTTTCTCGTAAATTTTAAACTTAAAATCGTGATTTTTCCTACTTTTGGTAGTAATATAACTAATTTTGACAACAGCAGATACTTCCGAACATTATAAAACCGTTTTGCAAAATTAGTCATTATGCCTATTATGATAGTTGATAATTTTGTTATGGTTGTGTTAGATATGTCATTTGTCATTCTTTAGGGGAACCCACGAATCTGCTCATTTCTAAGCTGAAAACCATCGTAAATTCTCTCTTAAGTTGCGACTAATGGGATCAAAATACGGCTATTTTAGATTACAAAAATAAACAAGTTTAATTCAATGTAATGCAAGATTAATAAAGGTTAAAACACTTAAGCGGGTCTGTGTAATGGTATCGCTCGTCGTCACGCAATAAAATATTCAACTTGCTAACACAGAATTTAGTTAGTAATATATTTACAGAATGTGATCCAAGTCACAGGTCCATGATATGTCTGTGTGTTTAAGCTTTTATTAAACCTTACTATAATGTGCTCTAAGAATGCTGAAATCTTAAAAAATAGTTCATGGAAAGGAAAAATCGTCCCCTTTAAGACGGATTCCTGTAGAATTTAAGTTCTATGAGAGTGTAAAGTGTTCTTCTGATTTTGAATTATAATTGTGATAGGCCGTAAATATATGTATACCTACATATAGTCAATTCATTCAAGTTAAAAAAACTATTAAAACTCCCTAATGGGGCTCTGAGTCGTTCAATAAAGATTCCGTAAATAAAAGTAATTTTGCCGTAGGAAGAATACTTTTAACTCATATCATATTTAAAACTACGTCACCATCAACCTATCGGAAAATGTAAGTATATATATCATCGGAAAATGTAAGTTCGTATTTCCAAAAATTTTGTTTTTGTGATAAAATCCTGAATGTTTTATTTTAGATGCCATAAAGCTTTGCTATTAATTTCAACTCGATCGCGTGAGTTTTCATTAACGTGTAACGTAGTTCTTTATTTCGTTTTCAGGAATTGTAACCTAATAAACAATCATATTTTCGGAGTTTAAAAAGAAATGCTTTGAAGAAAAAAACTGTCTTTGTTAAACATTCTACGGACTAATTACCTTTTACTTAAAAGAAAAATAATTTAATAAAGTACACATAGCTTCATTTGTTTTGCACTGCTGCGGGACTACTTACGGGAGTATTCAAATGTTTGTCGAACGAGAATGTGTTCGGACTAAGTTTAAATACTGCTTAAACTTTGGTTCTCATAGCAACATAAAGTACAACTCATACAAACTAAAAGCTCTCAATTACACGTAAGAACAAGTATCGTCTCGCCCACGAATGTACCGCTTTCTAGTTTAACTGGTAAAGACATTTTCATACTCGTACGCTGAGTATAATGTAATACAATCGATAGTTTCTTAAGTAATACTTGCAAACTAAATATATACAAGACTTGAACAATCATTCAAAGGGTAATTAGTTGATTTTCAAAAGCTTGTTTAAATTTTACACAGAAACTGTCGCAGGAACAGTTAGGGAGTTAGGGCTACTCTGCGTGTGCCTTTAACCTTGAGCCTTCCAAATGTTTAACTCAAGGAAATAGTTGAAAGTTATTAGTAACATTAGAGATTAGTATATCATTAATATAAGCAGTTGAAAATAATTAAATATAGATCATCAAGTGGACAGGATAGAAATCTGATATTGATTTATTAACATCTGAAATAGGTTAATGGAAATAAATATTAAAATGTATTGTTCAACTGAGTGGTCTAAATGTTTACTCAGTTATGACGTCACTATAAATAACGTCATAAGTTTCCGTTTACTATATTTTTGATCAAAAATTGACGTTTTGACAGATGATAAACGTAACTAATTTGACAAGAGTGAAAATTACCCTATTTTAGTTACATATTGTAGTTATACCCTGTATGAACAGACCTTTATGCTATACGATCCTGAATTATGAGTGTATCGTAGTGCTCACATACTTTTGTAGGTATAGCCCACGTGTCGATCCCACGGTCGAGGCGCGGCTCGATCAAAGGTTGGACATTCTCATTTATAACATTGACACGTGTTGATATTTGACATATTTGGTTCGATCGTGTCTGTCTTGACTCGTTAGGGTAAGAACAGATTAGTGTCATTATATTGAACCGGATTGTGTAACCTCACTCAGGACAAATGTGTAGACTGTAGGTGACGTGAACTCGAACTACGTTTGATTCTACATATAATAAACATTAGAGTTAAAAGACCATGTCTGAGCTAATATAAATTATGTGATAGACACTAACGCCATCCTCTAGTGTATAGATTGTACTGTCATGAGTTAAACATACGTCATTTCTTCAATATTTTTTTAAAAAGGACAACTACCGTCTTAGGAATATACATTCCTCTGAAACTTGTCGGGGAACTTAACAAATATACATGAAATGAACACAAAGAATATTCAGATTCAGAACAATAGTTTTTGGCAGTACAAAGCGACATGGCGACCACTTAAATCAATTTTTTTTTATGTATGGAAACTCCCTCGGTCCTTCACACCACCGGGTTTTGCGGCAGGGCGGTGTGTCGGAATCGAACCGACTAAAACCACACGGTGTGCCACTCTGCGCCTGAGACGGGAGAGATCCGGGAACCGCTTTCTTACGCCATCCGGACCTCTTAAATCACTAGGCCAACCGTGCTGTCATAAATAAAATACTTGATAACTGTCCATTTTAAATTCACTCCTAGGAAATATCAATAGACCTTTGGGGGATGGAGGAGGGGTTGAGGTCAGGTATCCTCACTCACTCGGTGAAACACAGTGTAAGTGCTTTTTCATACCGGTTTTCTGCGAGGCCTTGGTATCACTCCGGTTGAGCCTGCATCCCGAAGCGTGGCTCTCCCTCTTAGTAATAATTCGGTAAAAGATTAGATAAAATGGTAAAATAAGAATTTCTTTAAAGATTTTTATCTATCGAATGAATTAAAACAAATGAATAAAAGTAATTTTCTTTCGATACCACTTATTGTTTAATTTACGGTTTAAATATTATAATTTTAATCATTAGTAGTTAATTATACCAAATAGCTGTAACGGAACGTATCGAAACGAACATGAATGAAATGGTCATCTACAATTATAATTATCGTACCTATTTGATGAGTATTACACAATGCTACTAAATTTCTATTTATTTTAATCCATTATCTTATGTTGAAACAGTAAGAATTTACATGAATAATAATAATATTCAAAACATTCGTTTTTATCTAAATAATTTGTCACCATTAAAGTGTTAATGACTATTAAGGTTGCATGAAATATGTATACGATTTATACGTGAAGACTTTGTTTTTGTATATTATGTATTCAAAATTCAAATTCAAAAATCTTTATTACTAACTACGTGTATATTTTGTGATCTTATAATATTATAAAAAAATTGAGACCAAGTATAAAGTTAGTCTCAATTTAGCAGCATATCCCAGGCATTGCAAAAAATTGACAGAGAAGAAGGGGATCTATGTGTTGAAGTCGGTATTATTTTTACAACTTTAACATTATATATATCATTCTATTTTTACATCACCTGAAGGGCATTAAGTCCGCCCTTGTACAACATGTGCATTAAGTGTTAATAAATGAAATAAATAAATAAATATATTAAAATATTACCTAGAAGCAAGCTTTAAATTATTAATTATATTGGGTCGTGATTTTTGTCATTTCTGGTTTTTATATAATATGAATTTTAGTAGTTTAGTGGTGATGATACTAAAACTTTAAAAAACAATAAACTGGTTACGTAGTTTAAGTTTTCATAAAATTTGTATAGCCTATGTCATCCGGTCCATTAAAAAAATAAATATTCCGGACATCTAACACACAACCCTATCTAGTGCCAAACTAAGCAGAATTATGGGTATGCAGAACTGATATGAATACATAAATACTTTTTTTTGTAAATACATACATATTATACATAGAAAACACCCAAACCCTGAAACAAATATTTGCAGATCATACAAACATTTGGTCCGATATTATTATATATCTATTGACACCTAACTCATTAAAATCGATATAGTAGTTTAGGCGCTATGGTGTACGCAACATCTATTTGATTTCGCCATAATCGTGTAGAAAAGGCACGCCGTCAGGTAGGTATGCTGTGTTGACAACCCTAAAATTAACACTAATAAGGGCTATTCGAAGTATTTTTCAAAGGTATCGGCAAGAACATCACATGCATAAAATACGTGGGTGGATCGTAACGAAGTGCGGCGAGAGTCTAAGAGGGAACGAGGCGAGACACATTGCGACATTCCAACATAACGCATTCATGCCACGGGCCGAGTTATTACTGCCTCTTGTTCGTCTATTATCATACTCCCAGGCTTTTATGTGCACAGGAGTGTTCGTGAGAAATATTGGAATATTCCTTGTGTACTTGTATTCGCAAAGAATTTATTAATAAAACTGATCAAGACCGAATGTCTTAACTTCTTTTTCTCTGATGTAAAAAATATTTTAAATGTTTGAAATCCAAGTTAAAGTATGCGCAATACAAGCTTAAGAAAATAATTGTGTCTGAAGTATTCACTTTTAATCTGACTTAGAATTTGTAATCCACCTGCTACAATGAAATAATAAAGTAATGTTAAAAAGATGTAAGCATTTAATAAAATTACAAATGGTAATACGTCCTTTAAAATACATATTTTTTAATAGGATTAAATCATTTGGTATGAAAATGAATTCTTTCAGTCGAAGTTTATTCCATTATAAGTTCAGACCAGGTCTAAGTAAGCTTCATCTCTCATATGTCAGACATGTCCACAAATTGTTGATCTGGGTATCTATTTTATATACACATGTTTGTAAAGTCCTCGCGGCATATGTTCTTCACGCGGCCGTTGTCTTTCTAAAAAAGAATGAAGAAAAAGCAGTAATGGACATTTGAGTGTACTCTTACCAGATTGTGGGAAAGGGAAGTCTCGGAAATCATGTAATGAGCACACCACGAGCTTAACACCTTGGAAAGTCATGGTAACTAAGGTTAAACGTAATTGTTCAACAACGATAGTTTAAAGTACAGTATAAATATATGATTACAAAAGAAGATGACGTATCCTAAATTCACTACGAGGAAGCATTTCCCTGGTAGTGCTTTAAAGTGCTATGACGTAAATGAAAGCAACTATCCCACCTCAATATTCATTTCTCAAAGTTTAAGATATCACTGTCAGTTTAGAGAAGTGTCTGATAACGACACTGCCAAAATCAAAGGCGACTTGAAGCCGGCGTGCTAAGAGAAATGTTGAGATATTGCCCACGTGTGAAGTGTCTGTAATGTCTAATATAATTTATATCTATGTATGTAAACATATAAACTACCCCATTGGGCAAGTGGTTAACGTAAGCAATTGCAGATCAAGAGGTCTCGGGTTCGATTACCGGGTCGGACTACTGTGGGGTTTTTCTTACAAGAAATTCTTAATAGCATCCCTTAGTTTTGGAAGATGGCGGTGTTTCTCGCCCATGCCTCGGAGAGCGCGTTAAGCCGTCGGTCCCGGTTGTCATGAACATCTATGGAAATCGTTATTGGAAAGTCAGTGCCCTCAAATATACTGACAACTTCAACCTTCGAATTCAGTTCACCCTCAGGGTTGCGGAGGTCTGATGTCCGAAATCTTGGGGCTAGGAAGATGAGATTATGTAAACATATAAATTGGATAGATATTTCAGTACTATCTTTCTCTAGGTTTCCTTTATCTGTCATTTTTCTTAAGAGAGACTCTCCTCTCATCGTCATCCCAGCATTAATCTACGATTTAGGTATCCTGCGTTGTGAGCCTATTGGCATATATTAAATTCTATACGACGTCAAACCAATACTTCTTGGATCTTACCGTTCTACAGGGCATTTTCCTAAGAATAGTTGAAGAAATGACTGTAGTTAAAGGAATTAGTTTAATAGATTAGGTTTGGCAAATCAACATCATCATCAAGAACCCATAATGTCCCACGCTGGGCTCGGTTCTCCTCTCAGGAGAGGGTTAAGGCCATACGTCCCCACGCTGGCCCTGTGCGGGTTGGGGACAGGCAAGTCAACATTGTGGCTACGTAATCTTACCGTTGGATGTTTTTAAGCCGCCCAAAGGCCTCCAACTAAGCTTCATAACTGATATCCTATGATAATAACTGAGACCGACTGCTTAACGTGACCTCCGAATCACGAAAACGCTCATGGTAACAGTGGTCACTCATCCAGGTACTGACCGCGCCGTCGTTGCTTACCTTCGGTGATTGTTTCTAATTATTGAGTGCAACTGGGCTATGAGCTCTCTATTCGGCTATGGGTTCAGAGCCCAGTAAGGTTTGGTAAAGAATGTCAAAATTGGCACCAGTAGATAAATAATGAAAATTTTAATGAATAAAATTTTTTTTTATCACAAGTCGTGATTTTTTTTGTATCTCTAAACCATATTTTTTTGTTACCATGAAATGTGTGTATGACTTACCGTCTATATTCGATCTGAGTGATTGACAAATCTCTACAAAAAACATAAGGCTGAATTATTAATGTGTCCTGTCTAAAATTATATCGGCCGATACATATTGATGAATATACAGATTGACTAGTAGCTTTTTTAGTATTTTGTATACATTACTTTTATAAATAATTTAACGCGCTTTTTGCCGTGTTGGTTATTTATAAATGATAACTTATTCTGTCTTAACTAGTATCTTACAATTTGATTGTTATGCTGGTTAGTTGAACTATATTAACTCACTATCAAAAAACTCGCAAGACTGAAGTCAACTAAACTATATTTCCAGGTTTAGGCTTCATTCGGAATATATAAAAAATGAGCTTGCAATTGTTTATCTAGATAGATTTTCGATACATATATCATGTCTTTTACTGAGACACGATAAGCCTATCGTTAAATACAATCCAATTGACACGAGAAGGTACTAGGGTAAGAAGGTATCGTGTTTTTTTGTAGTTGGTTAAAAATTCCAACGCTTTTCTTACCATGTGCACCATCTCAGCTTATCACACCAAATACACAGAGTATTAAATTGACAAAAAATACACAAGTAATGAAATACAATATTATTTATTGTACTGTAATGGAAGTTTTATGGGTATTTTTTTGCTGTATGTCAAACACATGGACAGTTGAAATGACATTTGCTCTAATACAGCGTTTATATGCCGCCAGTGATCTCATTCCAATTACAAGTTTATGGTGTGATATAATCCGTATTGTTGTTATCATATTTAAAAGAGTCTATTTTGGGACATGAATTGTTTTAACGTGTGCTATTTTTGTAGATTTAACTATACGAGGCGTATCCGTTTGGCAATATTTGATTGGAGAATGGGAAACCTTAACTCAAGGGACTGAAGATGATTGGTGAACCACTCAATGTATATCAAACAACATTTAGTTCGCTCTTCAAGCGAAATAACTTCATCTACTAACATATCAGCAACGTCAACGGCAAGTAATTTATGTTCGCGCACACGAATCATAAATTACCCATCTACCTCTTATTTGAGGATATTTTTATAAATATTAAAATGCGAGTTTACAAACGATAGCGGTTCCAGTCGTTCTAGAGATTATCCGGAATAAATAGACAGACAGACTGACGGATATTTTTTAAATTGGTGATGATGAGTTCATGAAAATTTATGAATACATTGGTTGTCGTTGAATCATAGCCAATTTTTTATGTGTGCTAGTGTTTTAAGTTCGTTGGAAGTGCTTTCGGCGCTGGTTCAGAATTAACAACCGAACTTTGGCGGGAACTTGGTCATTAAAAGTTACTCTTCGTGTTTCAGCTGATGAAGTTCGTGCGCTATTCAGGGCTTGGACTAATTGTTGAGGTAACAGGGTTTTTTGTAGCGTGAACTAATTGTCTAGGTTAGCTTATAATGTTATATGGACTAAGACGATAATACCTTTTGACTTAGATATAATGTCATATTCCATATTTTTGTTGTATAGGGGGCAAACGAGCAGACGGATCGCCGCCCATGGACACCCGCCACACAGGAGGCGTGTGTCACAAGTGCGTTGTCGGCCTTTGGAGGATGGTGAGGGGGACGAGGGAGGGGTTGGGGTATGGGCCTCCTGTATCCTCACTCACTCGGTAAAATACAGCGCTAGCGCTGTTTCACATCGGTTTTCTGTAAAGCCGTGGTATCACTCCGGTCTTGACGGCCCATTCGTACCGAAGCATGGTGCTTCTACTTCATCTTAGATTCTTAATCAGGCATTTAAAGTAGTTTGAATGTAACTAACTATCCTTAGGTAAAATATGTTTTAAAAGTAACGGACCGCGCAATCTCGTTTACAGCTGCTATGATGTGATGTTATACAAAGAGGACCTTTCTTTTTACTATAAAAAGGTACCATACAGTAAGCTAACATTAAAAGATAGACATACATATGTTGTTGCGAATTTTTTTTAGAAGTTTTTAAAAGGAAAAATTCATTAACACATATGTTTTGTGAAACTTTATCATTTACTCAGCGCACGCAGTCAAAGCTCTCAAAAGAAATATTTTTCTCCCGTTTTTGCATCATTTTTCATTGATATTCAACTTCTTTTACTCGTGACGTAATGATATTTGGCTTTTCTCGAAAACTGGGCAATTCAACACTGAAAGAAATTTTAAAATTGAACCAGTAATTTTGGTACGTTCAACCAAACAAACCCTTCATATTTAAAATATTGATGTAGATTAGGCACAACAAATAAGCTTTCCAACAGCTATTGTAGATATAGCATTAAAATACAATGATTACTTCAGCATCTACCATTTAAAAATCACTCGAGCGTAGTTACCGATTAAAATATCTTTTCACTGGAGCCATAAATTTTCGGGGATTGAATGAATAATTTAGCATGTTTAACTTAAAGATCTACGCAAATCGCCGAACTTTATAGACTGTCATTTCATGAATAGCATTTCATCAAAGTATTAGCCCTCTATTTCAAAGGATAGGTAGAAAATTTATGAAGTTGAGACAAGTCTGAAATGTGGAGACTTTCTTTGGTAAGTAAATGTAATTATGGAAGCGAGTTACCAAATATCTATTCAAATTTAGTTGGCTTGTCTATGCTATGATAAGTTTGTCTTCCAAGTTGCCTTCAGTATAAAATCACAACAATATAAAATAATGTTTATTAAAACTTGAAAATGATAGACATTTTGTGTTTTTGCGTAGCGCCTGTTCCCACTTAGGACACATTTATTTTATATCTAGTTATAATTTATCTATTACTAGCTTCTACCAGTGACTTCGCCCGCGGGTATGTTGGTTATCGCAGTGAAAAGTAGCCTAGCCTTCTTCAAGAATCAAAGTATATTCATGCCGAATTTCATTGAAATCGGTTCAGGGATTTAGCCGTCACATGCTTTCGAATCTATAATATTAGTATGAATTTTTTTTCTAAACGAAGTAGGTTTTGTAAAAAAAATTACTATCCGACTACCTAGACTCATTTTTTTCAGCAAAATTTTATAAAAGGAAAATAATTAAGTATGTATGTAAACTAGAATATCTTATTCTAGTTATTTCTAGATATCCGTACAATTACCCGCTACCTAATCGGCCATGTTACTGCTGAACTCGAAACGTCCTCGCTGGCAATGTTCTCATTTATTACCCAATTGTTTGGTTAGTTTAGTTTCACGACTTAAATTTCAATTTAATACACTTAAAATGTAATTGATCTACACGTTTATTCAGTTCGTATTGAATTTAGTTTAAGACAGAGATAAGAGTTTATAGCTTAATGTTCTTATGATGTAACACGAGAAGTTGATTATGAGCCGGTGTTCTTGCGATATATCTGTCAATATAAATAGTATTACTAAATACAGCTAATTAAATGTATGCAAATAATGTAACTACTATTTAATATGGACTTTTTTATTTATTTCCTATCAATACACACGTATCAATCGGTCTTATCGCTCAGGGCGATATCTTATAGACAAACTTTATACAAATACTAAACATCTAAGCGTGCATCTACGGTAATTGTATGTAGCACGTAAATCTAAAATCAGCAATAGCAATTACAAAACTAAAAATGTTCATATATTAATATGTTTCTATTAATTTACTTATATATTCTATTTTAAATAATGTTACGGTTAATAATTAACTGGTAGCTACCGATGATGATGGTTCATAAACTGTTGTTTATTTTGTGATTTGTGTATGTGTTTTTGTGTATTTATTTCTACATATATGTTTTGAAATGGGAATTCACAAACATATATGAATTATTGATATATCTAACATATACAATTCTCGTGTCGCGGTGTTTGTTACCAAACTCTTCCGAAACGGATAGAGCAATTTTTTTGAAATTTTGTGTGCCTATCGGTTTGGTCTGGGAATCAGCCAACATCTATTTTTCATATATCTAAATGATAAGGTTGACCCACCCCTATTTCTTTTTCATTTTATGGCAAAACATCGTATGCCGGGTCAGCTAGTATTTATATATGTATGTAAACCCCAGCGCAATCATAGATATATTTCCAGTTCCGGAGTAATCTATGAAAACAAAGCGCAGAAACACACTTTAAAAACGTTAAGGGCGCCTCCGTTTTTCTTTCTGCTATTCGTATCACAGCTGCACAATAACAACATTAAATTATAAAACACGTAACAAGTATTTTCTACGTCACAATTTTAATTGGATATCTATATTCTAAATATGAAATAAATAAAAAAAAATATCCGCCATATTTATTGAAAATCAGTAATTCTTGATTACAAATTTTCGATAACCATAAACCATACGCAGTTATACACAATATCCTTTTCCTAGTGAAAATAAGTCAATAAAACACTCTGAAATATGTAAATATCCGGATTTACTATCATAAATAACACTTCTGGACCTCCGAGATTGGGTATACTTTTGGTTAGACTGCTATCCCCCGTTTACATAATACGAAGATCATTTCGGTGTGAATGAAGTGAGGAAAATTTAGAAAAGTACCCTATAATCTTTGATTATACAGAGTGAATATTTCAAGAGTTTACGAAAAGGAATCTCAAAAATGATTTATACCTAATAAAATATGTCGGCGCGAAATCATGGTAGTGATGTGCCTTACAAACTTCGGGTGTGAAATACTCGTTCCTGACGGATATGTGAAACGTATGTCCACGGGTGTAAAACGGACTTCAGAAAAAAGGTACAACCGTTTTTCAAGGATCGCGCCGAAATTTTAACGTTAAGCACAAGTTTATGCGTAAAATTTAGTTTTGAAACCTTTATTTTAGATTTGCCATTTTTGTTACTTTTCGATTCCCGGGTTGGACCAAATGTTTGTATGATTTGCAAATATTTGTTTCGGAGTTTGGGTGTTCTCTATGTATAATAAGTATGTATTTACAATAAAAAGTATAACACAAGCTCTGCTTAGCTTGGGACTAGATCGCATTGTGTGTTAAATGTCCGAAATATTTATTTATTATTTTATTTAAATGCTTAAGGATGACATAATTTTAATGTATGTGAGAACGACCTTGTTACACAAACCTCTTGGTTAATTATCATAGAATATATAAATATTCTTTCGTATTAAAATACTAATGTGATAAATTTAAAGTCATTTTACGCCGATGACATGAAATCATAAACGGGGTGATGACTTCATGAATATTTAGGTAACTAGGAAACAAACCCATTTTTTTGGTTTGTTTGAAGAATATTTTACGCGTCAGTATTAGGTACTAAAAATAAAATCGAAACAAACTGGGTAAACGAAGCATGGGATTCCGACCAAAAAATTAAAACCCGGATAGAATTTGCCTGAGTCTTTTTCGAGAATGAAATGAGGAATGATCTGTGTTGTTGTCAACTTAATATAAAACTCAGCGTTAGGATACTTCTGTGTTACATCTGGCTCATAGTCACGTACGGCTGCGAAGCATGGACCTTAAAAGACGACACAATGAGACGCCTAGAGATATTTGAAATGTGGTGCTACCGTCGCGTGCTTCGCATTAATTGGACGCAAAAGATTAGAAACGATACTATGCCCCAGCACGTCCACATGCCTAAAATACTAATGCAAACCATCAAAAAGCGCAAAATAGAATATCTCGGCCATGTGCTTAGGTACGAAATATATATGCACCTTCAACTGATAATATTGGGCAAGGTGGTAAGGAAGAAACGCGCTGGACGAAGGAAAAAATCGTGGCTACGTAATATCCGGGAGTGGACCGATATCACCTCCGTTGAAAACTGTTCGGCCTAGCCAACGACAAATACATGAAGCTGACGGGTACGGGTACATGTGAAGACAATGACGAGTACATGAAGCTGACGGCCACGCCAACCTACAGGATTGAAGAGGCACCTGAAGAAGAAGAAGAAGAATTAGGTACTAAAAATACCGACTTGTAAAATATGCTTTGTACTGAGTGGATGTCGTATTCAATAATTAGGACGGTTAAATACCGATAACCCTAGTACCACGGTACAGTAAGGACTATGAGGTTTGGGCTCGACGTATTGCAGCATCGATAGCAGTACTGATTTGTCATCAACAAACTAAGATTTTCTACAGCTGGGCTCGGATCTCCTCTCAGGAGAGAGTTAAAGCCATACGTCTCCACGCTGGTCGAGTGCAGTTGAGGACTGGCAAGACAACGTTGTGACTACGTAATCTAGCCGTTGGATGTTTGTTTTCAAGCCATCTGAAGGCCTCCTACTAAATTTCACGACTGGTATACTATAATAATAACCAGAACCGACTGCTTAACATGATCAATCATGCTACCAGCGGTCACCCATCCATGTAATTCTTTCTAATCACTGAGTGCAACTGGGCTACGGGCTCCTCGCCGCCACCCTAATGATTTGTAATGTGTATAAAGATCGGTATCGTTCATTTTTGTCACTTGTGACGCCATTAAAATGGGTTTCGTATTACGAGGTGTTATTTAGAGTATTATTATAGTAACCCATATTTAAAAACAAGTTTCTCATTTAGAATAGCTTTTCTCAAACAGGAGCGAGGCAGTTCTAATGAGTTTTTATTGGTAGGAGACACCATCTAGATAGGTTAAAAGGAAAACAAAAATATTATATTACCTATATAAATACATATATATTTTCTTTTTGTAAATATATACATATCATCCATAGAAAATACCCAAACTCCGAAATAAACATTTGTAGATCATACAAACATTTGATCCGATCAGGGAATCGAACCCGAGACCTCAAGAACAGTAGTCGCATACGCTACCGCTGCGCCACCGAGGCAGTCAAAGGTACAGTTATACTATGTACATATTAAAGAATGAAGATAATCGAAAAGCCGAATTCATAGGAAAATAAGATTCGTGGTTTTCGTTGATTACGTGATGGCTGTCGAAAATATCTTGAGGTCCAGATTAGAGGCCACAATACGGCTCCCACATGTTACGGCGCCTACGCTCACCACTCTATATGGTCAGATTACTAAGTATGGTCTCGGTTTTAGTGAGGTCAAGATGGTGAATATTAAATAAGTAGTTTGTTTATTTGAAAGTGGGCGAGTGGGGTAATCTTGTTGTGTCACTAATGACTGACACCCACCAGAACTACAGTTACTAATATTTGTTCAAGATACGGGTAGTATTTATGGTTATTTAACACTACGTTTTGTTCTTCCTAAATGTCCCGTTATGCCATGCTCAAAGTACATCTCAGAAGGTATAAGGTAATTGTAATATATGATCACAGATTCTTTTATATTTCTAACAGAGTTTTGGAGTAATATCAGGCAGATATTATTCTTGGTTTATGTAAAGATCGATTGAAAAATCGCGCACACTATCATAGTATGCCTTGTGAATCGTCTTATATATCAAACAAAACAACATGTTAAAATGCGCACCCCTCTACAACATGTAAGCGTTTTTGGAGGGTCAATTCTGAAAAGAGCATAATACGCTCTTTTACAGCCTTTAAATAGTCAAACTAATAAAGTTTAATCATTAGGTCTTATGATACTTGTATATTTTAACGAGAGTACTTTACTTTTTTATTTTAATTTAATTCATAATGGGACAGCATAATTTCGTGTGGCCCAAACATATTTAGAATCTCACTAGAATTAATTTTTTGTAACTAATATTACGATTGTCTAATTTACATGTCTAGACGCATTAGTTTAGATTTTAATTATAATATAGGCGATAGGCGTTTAACCTTGAGAACAATTCGCTCTTCATGAACCTTCGCCAAAATAATATTTTTAAAGTTTTACAAAAAAAAAACTACCATTTAGTTTTATCTTTATATATTTTTCTTAAGACAGAAATAAATATTTCAGAGTCATTATTTCATAGTCTCCTCTGACCTCTCGCTGAAGCGTTTTTAGTCCGTGTGCAATCGTTACTCTAGCGCCTTTTTTTAAATGGCATTGCCCGTACCGCATTTTTAAAGGGCACCTTTTAAAAAGCTATAGGTGAAGAACGCGCCTTTTTTCTTGCGGAAATCCCCTCGGATAGTTATATCCTATCCTCCTGGTAGCATATCGGACTCGAACCGATTAAAACCGCACGACATAGCGGATGCACCCTAGGAAGGAACACCCTGGAACCCCGACGTATCTCGGGCCACCTACGGTTTCTAGATGGAAACCCCTCCTGTGTGGAAACCCGATGTTTCCGTTGCTGCCCCAAAAGGTGGGTCGCGAGCGCTGCGAAGATGCTAGGGCGACAGATGGCCACATCTGTCACCACAAGGTGAAGACACCCCTGGCTCCTTGCCTTAGCAAGAAGGTTTTGACTTGAAGGTATCTAATCTTGCCGGTTAGACGGGTCGATATCCGCGTAGTTTGCTGCCTTTGCTCTTATGCTTTATGCTTATGGCTCGTTGGAAACCCACGGGATGAAAAGGGGTGCTGGCACTAAGCTTTCTTAATCCATTTCCACAGGGAAATTTAGAATTTTTATTTCAAACGTGAAATGAATTGTAGCTGTTAGTTGTTGATGTCGATTCCGTTTATGCATTCTACCGTGCCCAGTGTATATGAATTGATACATGACCCCAATACATGTTGGACTTGCAGTCGATATGGCAAATAAACATTTAAGTTTTATACATCACGGTTAAATGACGCCATTATAGAAAGAACAAATAGAGACCGTTTCCAGATATTTTGTGAGATTTACATACTAAAACTTATAATTGTAAGAATTTTCTATGCATTTAATCTGATAATAGTAAATCTAATAACTTATTTATTATGATATTCAGGTTATTTGCAAACAAATAATGTCTATATACACCCAAAATAGATTTCTTTTATAAAATATACAATAGGCGTGGATCAGAATGGGATCAATGCGAACTTCACTATCCAGTATTGACATTAAGTAGGTATCGAATAGAAAAGCGCGTTGTCATCGGCGAATAGTGAGGACAAGTTGGCGTTCAATGAAATCCACGGTGTGAAGACTCTTGTCCTTTATATGCCACAGCTTTGATGATAACGAAAAGAAATCAACAACAATGGGGCTTACAGAGGCCGAGGTTTATGTTGTCCGTTGCTAAGATGAACGGAATTATGTAGGTACTTGTATACGACGAGGATTTTTTCTGGGATAAATTTGGTAGGTAATTCTATATTATGGGTTTGAAATGGGCTCTTTATTTATCAAGTTAAATAATTTTGAAACGTTTCTAGTAAAGAAATTTCCTACGATGATTCATACAACTACATGAATGGTTGTGCATTATCAATAAATAAATATTCCCGACATCTAACACACAACGCCATCTCGTCCCAAACTAAGCAGAGCTTGTATTATGGGTACTAGACAACTGATATAATACTAATATACTTTTTTTTGTTAATACATACCTATCATACATAGAAAACACTCAAACTCCGAAACAAATATTTGCAGATCATACAAACATTTGATCCGATCCGGGAATCGAACCCGAGACCTCAGGAACAGCAGTCGTATACGCTACCGCTGGGCCACCGAGGCAGTAATTTCATATGTAATCACAAGACACAAACAGTTACTGTTTAAAACTTCAGGTGGTTTCTTGGAGCCAAAGACTCGTAAGGCTGAACAATCTATACTAAGTAATATTATAATTTTGAACGTCATTTTATCTGTCTGTTTCTTTGTTAAGCTTTCACGGCTCAACCGCTGCAGCGATTTTAATGAAATTTGGGATGGAGATAATTTGAATCTTAATTGAGTATTAGTTTTAGTTGAAGTAGCACTTGGCGGTTCAAGTAACAAAAATTAATAATTTTGAAAGGATTTATCGTTGAAAAAATGAACGTTGTTAAAATTAAATGAGGTAATAAACTAAAGAGATAAGCTCTGAAAACGCTAAATAGACATTATAAAACCAGTTATTATGAAATGTTTAATTAACAAAATAATATTTAGTTGAATTATAGAGAGATATTAAGTTAAACGCTTCACATTAATATTTGTTTTTGTGTCGTAGGTGTATAAAGAATGATGCCATTAAACACCCATTTGAACAAGCTTTGATGCTTTTAACACCTTCTAAAACGTGAACCCATAAATACTTGCGTACGTATTCAAAATAGGCTTACTACAAACTGCCTCGTTGGTCTAGCGGTTGAAATATGCGGCTGCCAATCAAGAGGTCTCGGGTTCAAATCCTGGGTCGGGCCAAAAGTGTTATTCAGTTTTTCTGATTATATAGATACTTAATAACAGCCCGGAGTTTGGAAGTTGGGGTCTGAACCCCCGTGCCTCGGAGAGCACTTAAAGCTGTCGGTCCTGCGCCTTATCTCTCCCCGGTCGTGTCGGTTAACTGACCCATCGGGTTATGAGAGAGAGGGAATAGAGAGTGTAACTGTGTTTGCGCACACACTTGTGCACTATAATATCTCCTGCGTATTTGGCTGGTCTCCGTTGAGACAGTCCGCCGTGGCCGTAATCGGCTAGGATACATTACTGCAAAATTGAAAACGTTAAGTTTCATTTTATTCAATGAATTAATATATAATAAGAAATAATATAACAAAGAAATTAGTACGTAATAATGTTACGATAGCAATAAATCGTCAAATATAAAAAAGTTCGTCACTAAAGATTTTTTTTGTAATTTTTTAACGAATACATTTGTAAATAGAACTGTTGCGTCATTTTAAACGCGGGAAATCTCTTTCTGTAGCGAGTGTTACCACTATCTTTTTTTTTTAACGTGTGGCTTTCTTTCGCCATCCGGAACGAGTTTTATCACCACAGTGCAATGTATGAAAATCGTAGTCCCTTGGATGTTGTAAATGAGCAATGTCTAAGGGACCCTTGAAATATCCCTATTCAGTATGATGTTTGCTACTGTGTTATTCTTCTATTAGTAATAAACATGATGGAACTACTTCAAAGTTACACACTTATACCTTTCTTTTTCTCGTTCACCGTTAGGGATTGACCTTGCAATCTGGGCAGGATTTACCTCGCCAAGAGCAGATTAACAGCTTTCACACACCCTTAAGAACCTTATTTATATGCCTCGAGTAAGGTAATTTATTTTGCTTAGCTGCGGGAAGACATATTAGGTGTTGGACTATGATATGAAATCGAATACTTTTCACGAAACGGCCCCTTGGATACATCCGTGACACAGTCATACATGTAAGCGTAATTGGAAATTAATCTAATTGGATGTGTAACATGATATAGCCGATGACGTCAGATGTCACTATGTTTTAAGCTGTCCATTAATCCTAATTATCGGCAGTCGTAGTATTGCAAATATTGAGGAACAATAGTGAGTTGATATATTGTTCAAAGTGCTTGCTGTTGTACTTATTATAACAATGTTCGTTGGGAATAATGAGAGGCAATGTCGAGTAAATGTAGGATATTGGGGTTACACGGGGAAATAATGTTGTGTAGGTACATATTCCGTGTTCCCTGGAATGAGTGTCGTTAAACTTTCGACTGCTTGGCGCTAAATACATCGCAACATATAGTAAAAACAATAGTTAAAACTAAAACCAAACTACCTCAGAAAACGATTACATAGTAACGTACCATAACATATTAAGAACGTGTGACTATATATGACTACGGCTTTTTAAACTTGTTTCGTACTTTTTGAGCATCGTTTTCTGTCGTAGTTAGGTGTTAGTTTTGAAATTCGAAATAATAAATAAATAAATAAATATTTCGGACATCTAACACACAACGCCATCTACTCCCAAACTAAGCAGAACTTGTGTTATGGGTATTAGACAACTGATATGAATATATAAATATTTTTTTTTGTACATACATATATACATAGAAAACATCCAAACTCTGAAACAAATATTTGTAGATCATACAAATATTTGTAGATAATACAAACATTTGACCCGACCCGGGAATCAAACCCGGGATCTCATGGACAGCAGTGGCGTACGTTACCACTGCGCCACCGAGGCAGTGTGTGTAAATAAATGTATAAGTAATGCCCTTTTTTGTTCTTCTGATTATGTCTATTGACGCGATGTGTAAAAAAACAATGGATATACGTAGTGTTTCCTAATAATATGAGAGTGGGGTTGATTTATACCTTTATAATGGAACAACACAACCTTCAAGGGACCGAAACACTTCGACAAATTAGTACGCCCTTACAACATTGTCGAGTAAGATGCACCCATCAGATAAAGTCAATCACTATTTGTGTTAAAATTAGCATCATTCAATTCGTTGGTCCGTAAGGCCGGGTGATAAAACTTAGTGGAGAGTATTACGTGTGGCGAATGCAGTCGAGTCGAATACGAAGGGAAATATGAGGAATGCTCTTTAAATAAACCAGACTAGAGAAATATGCACAATGCCTTTAACTTTTTTCTAATTTAAGGTTTTTATTGCACTGTATAATGTTGCCTGGTTTAGTGACGATTATAGACAAGTCGTGTACGACCTAATGTGAGGAGACCGAAAGAGCCATCTAGTAAAATACAAAAAATCCTACAACAAAATAATTAAAAATAGTTAATTACAAATAAAATATAAAGTAATTAATAAAAAATAACGAGTCACTTATAATGTAGTGGCATTTATGTAGTAAAGCTAGTTTTTATTTAGTATCTCAGTGATATATCCTAGTATATAAAGCTGAAGAGTTTCTTTATTTGCTTGAACGCGCTAATCTCAAGACAGTTCTTGTCCGTTTTGAAAAATTCTTTCAGTGTTAGATAACCCATTTATCGACGAATGCTATAGACTATATATTAAAACGCTAAGAATAATAGGAGCGGAGCAGCAATGAAGAATGTTTTAAAAAAACGGGGAAAAACTATCAAGATGTGGGCAAGAGGAGATGCAAATGAGGTTGCGTGGGTTAACTAGTTGTAATATAAAACCAAATTTTCCTTCCTTCAACTTTTATGGACTCATGCACCTTAATTCTAACTACTGATTACTAATTACTCTATATATTAGTTAGTAATGAATAGTTAGATTACATTTTGCCCAATACTGACATATACCTGCCTACCCATAATCTCTTTTGCGTTCAATAACAATTTCTTTCCTTCAATTATAGATTGAAAACAAACTAGATTCTAATATCAGTCTGTCTTCTGAAAACGACTTGCTTGCTAATGATTTTTATGGTAAAACTTTTAAACATTTCTATATATATTATATAATCTCGGAATTGCTAAAGCGATTTTCATGAAATTTAGTATACAGTTGGACTACACGGTTGGCCTAGTGGTTTCAGTGGTCCCCCACAACTGTATCCCTACGTTGTCGTCGTGTGGGGGCTTGCGTGGGTCGATGATCTCTGGGGCTGCGCCGGTAGAGCCACTCATGCCGGATTGGCCCAGAGGGAGACTCCAGACCAAATGGGATACCAGACGGAGTCGAATTTTGACTGCCGCGGAGGGCACTCTAGACGTCCCTCTGCTCTAGCAGAGGGCGTATTAGAAGTGCGAGGAGGCGAGCTCGGTGTGCACTCACCCTGCCTCCGAGCGGGTAANAAAAAAAAGTGGTTTCAGTGGTCGCCACACCGCTTTCTACTGCGCCAAGTGTTATGGGTTCAAATCCTACATGGGACAACACTTTTTGTGATCCATAAATTGTTGTTCTAAGTCTGGGTGTACTTTGTGTCTGTTTCATGTATGTTTGTAAAGATCCCCGTGACACAGGAATGTATATTCCTAATGGATGTTACGTGAACGTTTTGTGCGATTTCACTTCACTAATACTTCCTAATGTGTGAGTTGGTTTTTAAAAAAAGAAAAAGGGGGTTACAAGGACGGCGAAACAATCTAGCTAAGATTAATTTTTAGAAAATATACCAAAAAGAAATTAATTTTTAGTGTCCTTGTAAGTTGAGTACATTTTCGCTCAAATATCAACAACTACTAGTATTTATATATTCCGTATGACCTATTGTTCGTATGCAATTGATGTCATCGCTGTCATACCGTGCAACTGCCTGCTAATAAATGTTTAGTAACTGGAACATTCTATTGTTAAGTTCTATTGTTTTAATGACATTTCATAACGTACAATCTCAGTAATATTTGATCTGTAACGAGTTCTGAATTATTACTCTACTAGCTGAACCCCACGGTATAACATCAACCACAGATAACGCTGCCGGTCGAAGCTAGTCTAAAATAATACAAAATTCTAACAAAAAAACAGACTTCAGAACTGGAAAAAATTTAAACCCACACGAGAAGCATTCAAATGTAAAAAGAATCATCAAAATCGGTTCACCCAGTCGCAAGTTCTGAGGTAACAAACAAAAAAATATAGTCGAATTGATAATCTCCTCCTTTTTTGAAGCGGGTAGTGAGTAGTATAAGTTACTTATCATCAGCTATCTGCTGGTTAAAGTCCCGTCAAAATCGGTCCAATCGTTCCAGAGATTAGTCGGAACAAACCGAAAGATAAACGATAAAAAATGTTATTTTAATATATACGAGTATACCGTCAATGCATACTCATACATTTAATAGAACCGATTATTTAAAAAAAACAGAACAGACACTCCAATTTTATTTATTTATGTAGAAAAGCATTGAAGGGGGTTCGAACTTAAAATTGTACCAGTTTCAGAAATAATTTTAATTATGCGCTTGTTAATATTGTAGGAGTTCTGATACATATTTATTTAGTGATATACTTGTTATTTTAAAGAAAATGGTAGATATTTATATTGTCTTGACCAGACACGACCCGCATTTTTAATGGTCGTATAAACATAAACTGCCCTAGTAGTAATAATGAAATTATTTTTAAACCACCATTACCGGGATTGTGTTAATATGGCACCTAGGTAACAAGAAACGAATTATAAAAAACACCGCACTGCGTCAATATCTGCCAATTTTATTATATTCATTGAAGAACTGAAAAGACAAAATATTTTATTTTTATGTCCCCAGTGTCACTCTCACGATTCATATAAAAATACGACAAGCCGTTTAGGCTCTAGGGCGTGCCAAAGAATTATACACACACTGCGCTGTCACATACACTCGTAAATTATAACCCTCCTTCTTTCGCAGTCGGGTAAAAATAGTACCTAATATGTGTCGACTTTTATTACGGTCAAATGTTCTCTCTCACTTACATATTCGAAATTTAAATATAAAACAAATAATAAGTAAATACATAATATATGATTGCGAAAACTAAATTTATTTTTTGTATTCATATTAGGTTATCGAGTAGTTCGTGTACTACAATTGATGCCCAACGTGGGACATTAATTTATTACATTTTCAACTTTATAATAGTTTTTTAGAATATTTCATAAAAATATCATCATCATCATCATCATCAGCCTATCGCAGTCCACGGCTGGACACAGGCCTCTCCAATTTCACAGGATGAGTTGATTTAAATCTTATTCTTGACTATTTAATTTCACAAATTACTACTAAAATAATAAAGCCTTTTTATCTGAAATTTTCAAATACTGTTATAAGTTCTGTAAAAAACTTAAATATGTGTGGGACATAAAGTGTTATTAAACTTAAAAGAATATAAAAGTGGAGCTTCTACGTTTTTAAAGGGTGATAAGTTGAAATTGCACCCGATATATCAGGTTATAACTACTCTAGTACATACATTACAAGAGTTTAGGGTAGCTCCATACCATATAACCGCAATAGTTACAACATTTTCTCAGGAAATAATAAAATTCGTAAACCACGTCGCGTCGTCGGGTTTCCCTAGTCACAAAATAACATTATAAGGGCGTTATCTAGCGAAACCTGGCTCAGCTAAACGCTATCTAAGGGTTAGCACACAAAGGTGGGACTCGGGGACGGAGGCGTACACAATTGTAAATAAATCATTCAGTAATGAAAGATACACCTAACGTTTTTATTGTAGGAACGCAGTGGCTTTAATATGTATGAGATTATATACAAATTTTGTCAAATCTACGGGTGGGTAATTTAATTACAATTACATATGTGCATCTATCTATCAAAGTTCGTCTATATATAATAAAAAATATTATAATTTGTTGTTCAGCCATGACGTGGAAGACTAAAAACTGACACCAACCTAGTTAGAAAGGGCTTTTAGTTTTTTCCTGATCCTTTATAGGTTTTAATAAAGTTTGGTGTTGGCTCTTGGTAACACCAAACTTCGTCAATAACAACAAGTAAACAACAAACAAAACAAAATGATGCTGATTATTTTGTGTTTACTGTTTTGTTCTGTTCAAAGAATCAATATGTTATATTATAAATTTGTTACAAACCTGAAATTATTTTAATTGAGGATACCCCTAAAAACTAAGAAACGTACATCGCATCACATCTATCAATTTACCTTAACCACTTACCCATCCATTTAAATATACCTTTATATCAACAGAGTGTATATCACAATTTCAGCATACGCAAAAAGGTGATATTTTAAACAACACAAGTCCAATTACAAAAAAGGTCTTATTAATATTTAATTCAATTTCAAATTCCAAATGGGAGAGCCACGCTTCGGCATGCACGGGCCGGCTCGACCGGAGTAATACCAAGGCCTCACAGAAAACCAGTGTTAAACAGCGCCTGCGCTGTGTTTCACCAAGTGAGTGAGGATACCGGAGGCCCATTATCCAACCCTTCCCCTCATGCCCCTCCCCATTCCCCAAGGCCGGCAACGCACTTGTGACGCCTCTGGCGTTACGGGTGTCCATGGGCGGCGGTAATCGTTTACATCAGGCGATACGTCTGCTCGTTTGCCGCCTATTCAATAAAAAAATCTAAATATGTAGTATTGTGTAAATGGTGTGCACTAACAGACGCGGCAGTTCCGTGTTTACAACAAGGATTGTATGTATAGTTGATGTGGCACAACGGTGCAATAACTCGCAATAACTTTGTGTTTTATCGCTTGAACTAAAATAACGCATGTTTTGCTGCTCAACTTTTACATACAGCGGAACCCGGTTAACGTAACGTTATGCAATTTTGTTAAAAACTAGGTGAAATGCCATCATAGATATGAAACGACCACCTATGTAATATGTAATTCCTTTTTAACATACTGGATAGTATTCAGTACAATATGAGTATTCTGGTGAGTAACTGTGTATCTATACTGATACGATAAAATTTTATTATTTGATTGATGGATGAACACACATTACCTATTGGATCTTAATGTTTTTTTTTGTGCCACATGGACATTAATGGCAAGTTTTGCAGTAATAGGGCTAATTATTACTTTTGAGAGACGCAGATGAAATCGCGCGGGTCCAGTTAGTTTGTAATTGTATTTGTTATCGCTACTATAGCTTATACTTCGACTTTGGGTGACTGATGTATGATCATGCGAACGCCCGCTTCTGCTGTCTATTTGAGAAGTATTCTCGTGTCAGATAGTACATTCCTTCACGCTCATGCCCAGTCCTTATGGTACACCAACCTATACACCAACTTTACATATATTGTTACTGGCTCACATAAACAGAATTAGAATTGAGTAACTTTATGTTTAAACTCAATAATCTAAATTACCGTATGGGTTTACTGTGATTGATTTATTTTATGTAGTTGCTTTAGCCAATAGTTTTCTGCGACTGATTAATAATTACTTAATTATTTATCTTTTGTTTACAGGTAATTATAAGTCGCTAGTACAAGAAGTATGTGATACAGCCGCCGCTTCCGCAAGTATTTAAGAGCTACAAGATACATATGCACGTGTTAGAATTTTCCTTTTTATCACATCTTATTCCGTGCATAAAGTACTTGATATTTCCATGCACAACTGTTAGGGTTTGGTAAGTCACGATTATTTTACTATTTACAATTTATTTATTTATTTATTCGTAAATATTTTCGAAATTTCCCAAAATCTTGTTTTTATATTTATTATTGCCTTAACTTCCCACGGGTGGTGTGCAGTTGTGAACTGAGAAAATATAACACTTCCGGTTTTCTTTTCATTTTCTTCTATACTTACCTTGTTCTCATAATAACAAACTTGTAAAAGAGTTATCCAATTTGGTGCAGTCGATCGAAAGTTATGTTCCGTACATACATTTCGGTGAATCATTTTTATTTATATAGATAAAAGAGCTTTGAGGGAAGTGAGATTTAGATCTTGGATCTACTGCGAAAGAAGCATTTTCAATCAAGAAAGCAGTTTTTTTAGATTATAAGATAATTATAAAATTATGATAGTAAGTGATTACCGTCGCCCATGGACACCCGTAACACCTGAGGCTTCACAAGTGCGTTGCCGGCCATCCCTATCCCCCAGGGGGTTGAGGGGAAGGGTTGGATTATGGGCCTCTGGTATCCTCACTCACTCGGTGAAACACAGCACAGGCGCTGTTTCACATCGGATGTCAGTGAGGTCCTGGTATCACTCCAGTCTAGCCGGCCCATGCATGCCAAAACGTGGCTCTCCCATGGTGATTACCTGTTTACCTCTTTTGTTTGTTTACCTGGCACGAGTAAAGAAGTATAGTAATTTTCAATGTAATTATACTAGTTTACTTTCAACGTATAAAAGTACGTGAATATATTATGAACTCTAATTTATACTGCAAAATAGGCCAAGTTGATAGGGTCATTCGATAACGTTAACGGCTCCAAAATATTACTTGCAGACTTCGAAAAACAAAGAATAATAGCCGCCTATTGACAGCACAGCCATTCAGAAATATATATATAAGCGGAAGTCCTTAGATTTGAATGAGCTTTTTCTGTTCTACGTTGTATATATAACAAACTATATAGAACTTGATTTTGGCCGTCGCTCTGCCCGGGTGTATGTTGGTTATTGCGTAAAAAAGTAGCCTGTGTCCTTCCTCAAGAATCAAAGAATCATCATGACAAAATTCATTAAAATCAGTGTTAACGGTTTAACCGTGAATGCGTGACAGACAAAGTTACTTTCGAATTTATAATATTTCAATGGATTTTCATTAGGCTTTACGCGAACGAGGAAACAATTACAACTTATTATTAGTACTAGTAAAGAGTAATAATAAGTAGTAAAAAATTTTGTATGGTAAGTAGGTTTATAACCTAACAGCAACCGTATTTTATTTAAATTATACTTACATGTAAATGGAATTGAAAGTCTGTTTGTATTTTCAAATTAACAGCTTTTCATTAAATGCTTATTGAAGTATAATACGGTACTGTTTTTTTCGCCTAATCTCAGGAACGGTTGGACCGATTTTCACGGAACATTTAAAGGCAGTAAGCTCATAAATTCGTAGAACGTGTAGTATTAGAACCGTGGTTTTCTGAAAAAGTAAAACTGCTAAGTTAGGATGTTTTCAAAGACTGTTTTAAAGACGCTCTTCCAATCCTTCGATGTCTAGATTTTATACTTCTTCGTTGTGGCTTTTATTCAAGGAAGAAGTTTTTATTTATAAATCCCATTTATGAGCGATTAAGTACAACGAATGTATAACAATGTATTTAAGGAAGTAATTAAGTATACACAGTCTTGACCTTCAACAAATATTTACGACTCGGATAAAATTTATGAGTTAAAACATTTTAAATGGAACAATGAAATCTGATAGCCGCAAAACGTCTTCATTAAATTTCATACCTTTATTAAGTACTGAAATAACACCGTTCATCCACAGAGTAAGGTCATCATGTCATAGTCTACTAGCCACGGACCACGCCACAGGAAAATGCTTGTTAGTAATAAATACGGTCATTTCTTGCAATGTAGGTTAGTGACGTTATTACAGAGGTGGCACGCGATACTTGCTAGGGTTGCTACTACAGAATATATCATCTACAATCCATAATGTTCCGCTGCTGGGCTCGGGTCTTCTCTCAGGAGAGGGTTAAGGCCACAAACCCAAAAAAAAAATGAGTGATGTGATCCCCACATCCTACACGTTGTGTGATCCATGAGTTGTTTTTATGTGTATGGGTGTTCTTTGAGCTCATTTCATTAATGTGTCTCATACGGCAGGGGTATTTTAAAAAGGGTAAGGTTTTTGTTAGGCGGTTTTACGGATAAAAAGCAGTTTATAGAGTAGTACCCATAATTAGTCGTGAGTTCAGGATTTTTTTTCATTTATTGAAAGATGTGATTTGAAACAGCGGTATGTCAAATAGTCAAACGTTTCTGTATTTTAAAGTAATTTACGATAAGTTTATTGAATTAGATAGAAAAAAATCACAAAGAATGTATAACACTTGCATTAGAAATTAAGATAATCTTTTTTATTTCTGACAACTAAAGAATATTTCGCTGAGCCTGTGCTTATTGGCAACCCTACGTATCCAAGCTTTTCGTTATTTATGCGTACCACTCTGTTTCGCCAGATAAAATTAAACAATATTTTAATATTTTTTATACATAATTTATAGCTTTGCATTGGTATTACACCGGTTTACAATGTGCACCTGTGCAGAAGTAATATTGCTTTCCATTGCTTACACGTAAGTGATGATCAATATTAAAAATAATAAATTTATATGACATGGTTTTTATTGTAAATCAATATTTTTAGATGTTTTCATATCTTAGTATCTTCTGGTAGGGCAGTTTGACTCGATATTTTAAATGACTCACCATAAGAAGAAATCTAAGAATCCTAGTCTAGACAAATTCAGAATATGCAAATACTACGTGAGAGTGATTTATGCGTAATAACCATCTCAGTTTTAAGCTGACCAATGACGATACGATGAATCGATAATAACGGAACTCAACTGTATATTTTGGAGTTCGAAGACTCCAATTGGTTTGTCATCAACATTGACTTTTTCATGGAATAGGGTGCAAAACGAGCAGACGTATCGCCTGATGGTAAGCGATTACTGCCGCCCATGGGCACCCGCAACACCAGAGGAGTCACAAGTGCGTTGCCGGCCTTTGTGGGATATGGAGGGAGACGGGAAAAGAGGTATGGGCCTGCGATATTCTCACTCACTCGTTGATACACAGCTCAAGCGCGGTTTCATATCGGTTTTCTGTGAGTCCCTGGCATCACTCTGGTCGAGTCGGCCAATTGATTCACTTGGGTAGTCATATACGAGTAAAATACATAAAACTGCTAGACTATCTTGAAGCTTGAGGATGAAATTACTATCTATTTTAGCATTTTCATTCATAAATATAATTAATAAATAAGTTGTGCTGCACAATGAAATAACGGAGAGAGACTGGCTACGGAGGTCTGCGCAAAACCAGTTGGCACCTGTCTTCAAAGACGGCGTAAAATTGATCATCATCAGTAGTCTGTCGCCATTCGATGGTTATATAATTAAATTATCTACTTCGCTAAAAATAATTTATACTACACTCACACTACCTACACCCATTAATTCCTAAATTCACAATAACTCAAAAATGTAAGATATAGAACGGTGATAAACTGATCATCATCAGCAGTCTATCGCCGTCCGACAGTTAAATAATTAAAGGTTCTACTTTGCTTAAAATAATTAATACTATACTTCACTACATCCTTTAATTCCTAAATTCACAATTACTCAAGTATGTAAGATTACAGTATCTCTAGTAATTTCGACTTGTATTTAAACAGTTGTGATATTAGTTAAGGTCGATGCCTTAGTAACGAACAGATGATTTGACCATCAAGATATTGCCGTGTTCGGTACCAGTGAGATCATTCCATGACTCATTGATACGAGATACGAGCTCACGACCGTCTGTCGGCACTCCCCATCGTTTAAGATCTCCGCTATGTTTTACAAGTGCAATTATTTTGCTGCAACACCTTACTGTAATTAAGAATACAAAGCGGTCTTGTTGGTCGTAATAGGTCGGTCCTATTTTGGGTTCGTTTATTTGACACGCTCGGTGACTTTAAATGTAGGTTTACGGGCTAGACTGTTGCTGTTTGAACGTTGTCTGTTATGTTGTGTCGTAAAGTTTTTGACACATGTCGGTTTCAGACCTCTGTAAGGACTATTAAAGTTCATTCTCACCTGCTACGTATATATTTAGTGCCAGGTAAAATGGACATGTTTATTTCGCCGCACCGTCTGTATTCTTATTTTATGCCTGTAGGTAAATGTGTATCCTTGTTGAGTTGGTAGAAATTTCCAACTGTAAATTATGTATTCGCAGGTGAGTGACACATCAACAAAACTGTTTAAAGTTAGTTCAGAATGATAAGATTTTATCGAATAATTTCATATAAGTGCAACATGTGAAAAATCGACCGATGTTTCGGGAAAACCAAAGCTCTTGTGCTATACTTATGGATATTTAATGTACGTAAAGTTGAATACAAAAGATATAGGTATGTCAGGGATACTATTCACTTAAAAATACTTCGTAAATTTTTCAATTATTCAAAATAAAAAAGTTGGTTCTTTTGTTTCACTCCATTTTTATCTTTAGTTCTTTCCTAAATACACATGCCACATTCATATTTGCATCTTTTAGATTGCAAAGCAATTAATATCTTGTAAAAATGTAGATTCCCTTGCCTTGTCTTTAAAGTCTTACTCAATTGCAATAACATTAATAAAAATACACGTCTATAATATATACTCTTAACTCTTCTTATAAATAACTGATATTATAAATTACAGAAGGAAAAGAAATAGAAAGAACAGTTTATTATCTTGCACACACTGATCAATAGACTGTCGATCGCTCAGCCATCGATTAGATTCACGTTGAACGATCTTACACATAATAATATAATGTAACCCATTGTAGACGATGTTATTTTTGAGATAATATGGTCATAAAAAGGTACATTTATTTTTTAAATCGGCTCCGTTAGTTTTATCGTCGGCCCACCTTGGTTGAAAGATATTGCGACATTTATATTTGTAGTTCCAGACGTTGCCGCCCGGGAAGGGAGTGGCGAGCGAATTAAAATACAGGCAACGAAAATACTATATGCATAGTATACAAAAATCTAAATTGAATTTGATAAATATACAGGGTTTTACGTTTACAGACTAGCTTTCAAACGTCAGTGGACAACGTTGTGATAGTTTTTATTCCATAGGAAGATAGGACTTTCGTTGATTTGACCTTGAATTTATCTAGGTAAACGAGAATAAGTCAGAGGTGAAAAAAATTGCGGGACAGTCTTTGGGGACTGTCGATAGAAGTAAGACCTAAGGAGTATTTACTAATAACACACAATACACAGTGTACATATAACTCATGGAAAGCGTACGGTGACGATGAGACGAGTTCCATGATTTTTGTTCTCCCAAGAAATAGGCAATGCGCCAAAAGAAGTTTTTAATTCAAAATCTGTCTAGACTGAGCGAAACCCTAGCCAATAATCCTATGTTGTAACCATGCTTCGTGAGTACATTCAGCATTAGGTGCGCCTTTATTTATTACATACTTTATATGGAACTAATTAATACACGAACGAAATGTTCCAATAAAAAAGAAATATGTTCACGGTACGAAATATCAACAATCTGAGTAATTTTGCTCGACCAACGATTAAATACCAATTTAATATCTGTAGTTAATAAGTACTATACGTTTGGTAATTATACGTTTGCAAAATTTTCATGTTTAGTATTATAGTCAATTTATGTTTCTTATTTCTGATAGCTTTTCTAATTTCAAGTTTAATATATCGTCTTTCTACGAAGCCTTAAAGTAGGCAATTTTACGTGCCACCCTGTGAAAAAGCGGGGTGGAATGTCATTATCATTTAGCGAGCCTAGTAAAACAGTGTTTTTATTAATTTTCTCACTGTAACATAGTATGTCTCTAGCGTTTCTAAATAACCTCATTAATAAACTGCAATTAATTGGTAGTTATTTAAAAGCTGAAAGAAAATAATAACCCTGGCGCTAGTTACCAACTTGACGTAAAATTTGTGCCCGTTTTAATGTGACGTCGCTGAAGTTGGGAGGTTGAAGAAGAATACGGTAATTATTTTAATATCGGTTGTTCTTTATGCTTGCTTGCTTGTTGCTATTTCTTCCTATACTAAGCACTTGGAACACACTACCAGCCCACGTGTTTCCCTCCCACAATGATCCTGGGTCCTATAAGCGGAGCGTGAAGAAGCAATTGACTAGGGCGCCATAGTGTGGGTCACCGTGTATTGTCCTTATTAGCATTGAGGATGGTGACCAGCAGCCCTGGATTTTGCTCATGCTTTTCATCAGGCAAAGCAGAGTAATTTTGGAAGCTAAAAAAATCGGAAGATAATGAAATGTCCTGATATATTTGCAAAATGGCTTTTGCTCGCTGTTCCGCCGTTGTATATATTGGTAATTGCGGTAAATAGTAGCCTATGTGTTATTCTGATGGATAAGCTATATTATTGTTATTTTTTATCTAAATCCACTCAGTAATTTTTGCGTGAAAAAGTTACAATCATCCATCCTCGCAAGCTTTTATATTTATAATATCAGAAGGTGTAGGATATTATTATTATTACAAATTTATACACAGATAAAATACGAAATTGGTTTTAAATATATTGTTGCCATTTTAATTTAATAAATGGAAACAATCTAAATCGGCATATAAATGACGAAGTTATGAGATAACAAAAGTAACCCAAAAAAAAATTAACCGATATCTATCCGGGTATCTCCTCCTGTTGAGATTTTGGAGTCGGTTAATAACTTTTTATATTTCCTGTGTGACAAAAAACTTAACTAAAGCTTCATATTTAAATCGTTACTATTGTGCATTTATATAATTTTAGTTTACTTTAGGTACCAATGTACTTACTACCACCGAGTCAGGGCCTGATAAAGCATGTCGTCGATTCGGAGAGGTCCTGAAATATTAATGGAAACAACACATATCCTGGCTCCTGTGTCCCCTGGGAGACGGAGATTTTATAGGAGATTTTTCACTCCGTCAAAGAAAGTACTTACTTACCTACAGAGTATAAACAATGGTAAGAAAATGTTAATCCCTAGTGAACTTCAGATCGCTTCCATGAATATTCAACATAGTATTTAAAATGTAAAGATTCTAAGTCAAGCTGTGTTACTGGACTGTTTTATTTCTTAAATATTCTACTGTATATTTAAATGTTGTACATTTAGTCTAAATTATAATAAAATACTAACAGATATGTTACTACAAAGTTGTTTTTTTTTAATTTTTGTTATCGAATCCCGGGCAAACGGGCAGACGTATCGCCTGATGGTTAGTGATTACCGCCACCCACGGAAACCCGCAACTCCAGAGGCGTCATAAGTGTGTTGCCGGCCTTGGGGGATGGGGAGGGGGATGAGGGGAAAGATTGAAGTATGGGACACCGGTATCCTCACTCACTCGGTGAAAGTGGTGAAAGCGCAGGCGCTGTTTCACACATGCCGAAGCGTGGCTCTCCCCCGGTCATTAATATGAGTAGTATTATTAATACTCTCTATGTTTATTATTTTGTGTTATATCATTAAGGAATTGTTTGTTTCACATTGATGTAAAATGAAAATCTTATTTTTTGAGTGAAATTATCTGTGTGAAACAGAAGGCAAATACATATATGCATGACTTAACCACAAGAAATAGTTTAAAACTTTTTAGTCTGTAGCTTGTTAAATGCATTCCGGGCAAGTATTTAACTGCGAAGTTTAAGATCAAGTGTTAAGGCTTCTGTGTCTATTATTAAAAGCTTTTAATGCTTTGATTTTTTAAAATAAGGAACACAGGACCTTATCCCCAAACTATTACCAATATAAAAAATCTCTACTTTTCATCAATGGTTGATCAAGGGTTACTTTAATAAAACGTTCATCAATCATCAACAACCCATAATGTCCCACAGCAGGGCTCGGGTCTCCTCTCAGGAGAGGGTTAAGGCCATACGTCCCCATGCTGGCCAAGTGCGGGTTGGGGACTGGCAAGAATACGTTGTGGCTACGTATCTTGCCGTTGCCGTATTTTTAAGCCGCCGGAAGGCCAGTTTCACAACTGTTATCGTATGATAACAACCGGGACCGACTGCTTAACGTGACTCCAAATAACGGATAATAAAACTTTACGAAGACAGAATATATTCATATTTGAGGCTAAGAAAATTTAACGTGAAGTATAAGTAATCCTCTTTTTAACACTACGAAACCAACTTGATAAATTAGATCACAAGTTTGACGTGGAAATTTGGTTTCAAAAAATTTGTTCACTGAAGAATTGTTTTTCATATATTTCGTGGTTTTTTATAGTGTTGTGACTTTCACAAATATTTAAAAATCTAACTTAGTGCCAGCCCACACTGACGTCTCATTTGACTTAATCATCATCTCCTTTTTTAATTTAATTTAATTAATAATAAAAATATAATAATTAAAACCCTGAATCGTTCTGATGTGATCTTTATGCTAAACTAGCTGACCCAGCGAACTTCGTACTGCCATATCTATTTTCGTGAAAATTTTGTGAATTACCAAAAAACTTACTTAAGCAAGCCCGTGTTAACTTCCCGCATGGTTGCAGTGTATTAGACTAAGCGGACCAAGGCTAAATGTAATACCTCTGGTTTTCTTAAAAGAAATAAATTTGTTTCTATACAAAACTTGTCCTGACAATAACAAACACATAAAAAAATTTATCCAATTTGGGTCAATCGATCGAAAGTTATGCGCGTACATAAATTTTTGAGATTTTTATGCCTACAGATACTTCATTTACTATTTTATTTTGGAGTTTATTTTGAAACGATCCAAAGAGGGGATGAAAATAGAACAAAAACATGTCTGGGAGATATTCATGTCCAATAAGTCAGTCTATTACCATTAATAGTGGTTGGTTGTAAATGGTATCTAATAACAACCGGGGCGGCTCGACCGGGATGGTATTATCCTAGCACAGAAGATCAATGTAAAATGACAGCGTTCATTCTGACGTTTTGTTGGCGAGTGCGAGTCCCGAAGCCCAATGATGCAAAAGCATTACTAGGCCGCCATAGTGTGGGTTATCTTGCTGCATTGAGTATTGAGTATGGTGGGCAACACTCTTGGATTCTTCTTAAGCTTTCCATCGGGCAGAGTACAGTCATTTTCGAAGGACCATACAAAGAAAACACCGTCTGTACTAGTCAAAGACACATCGGGTAATCCCCGATGTGTCTTTGACTAGTACAGACGGTGTAATCCCCGATGTATCTTCGATCTTCAACCGATTACCTTAAAAAATATTTAAGGCGTCCCATTAATTAAAAATTAATTATTATTATTGGCTCACTTATTCACCACTCTTTACCTCTCACTCTTAAGTTTAAACTTTGACAATCGGCAGTAGTCCATTAATTAGACTTTTTAAGCGAAAGAAAAAGTATCGTTGAAAACGTTTAATTCATCATAAATATCTTTCTTGAAATACTCATATTAAATCTATTAATATTTCCCTATAAGGCTTGATGAGTTATTGGAGCAATAACTGTCAACTCTCTAGTTGCTGAGTGGAGGTGAGTGTTTTGCTTTTGATATCAGTCAACCACTTTCAATTTTATAAGTTTATTTTATTTATTTTAATAACCTATTTAAACGGAAATATCTGTGTTTCTTCGCATTGTATCTTATCTTGAACATATAAAACTCGATATTTGTTTGTACCGTACCATTCAACCGATCATGTTGGTACTTTACAGACAAGTAACTTTTCTTTAGAAAAATGTGTAGGTAGTCAAAGATTAAAAAAATTGCAAAAACTAATTTATTAAGAATATATGGTAAAATAGAACATTATTTTTGCCACTGTTTTTAACTACCATAATACTATTCGTGGATTCGATTTTAATTTTAATAATCTTACCATACTTTTATAATTTTTATTAGACAACACTGGTCAGTTGTCAAAAGCTTTCTGCGTACTAAAAACAACATGGCGGACATTACATTGGAGTCTGTTCATTCGGTAACCGAATACAGTACAATCAATTGACTTCGTGGGTGTTTAACTCTATGCTATTATTTACTGTTGATCCCTGTGAAGTAAGTTGACACCGTGGTATACATTTACTTTAATTTATCGAAGGTAATTTCTTGCAGATGATGCGCCTGCATAAATATGTATACTTTGCTTAGGACGACTGAAGGGCACTTTCTACTTCGACGGACAACAGGCTAATGACCTGTTTTCATGTACCTACATAATTTTAAATGATCTTCACGATGATTTTTATTAGAGCTCTTTGTTAAGTGTTTAATTTCTTTCTTGTTTTCATATAGTCCACACTTGTCAACTGTGTCATTGTGCGACACAGCTTTAGTAGTTACTTGTTCAACGCGCATCATATAACATACTTTATTAATTTCAGAACTTTACTCGAAAAAGGTACTATGCCATATTAAACATTTGTTATTTACGTCGCAAGCGTAATTTTTCTTGATTGAACAGAAACTAAATTTGTTGACGATTCTGAAGAAAGCATGTGCTGCTTACATACTTTCTTTTATATATATATAAAAATGTATTTGTAAAAGAGAAAGCTGAAACTAAGCCTATAGGTACCAACACGTCTAGTCAGAGTGGTATAATACCTAGGTCAAAACTTTCTTTCTGGTGAAAACCATATATCTAAAGTGGACTATTGAATATCTCCTCCAGTAATAAAAATATACATAAACTAACTTGAATAAAAATACTCTGTGTCATAATCAAAACCCATTCGACTTTTACTCAGTGCATAAAAAGTAAAAAAAAAAATTATGCGTCATTTTGTCTGGCGAACTCGTAACTGCCCACAACAGACAGACATTATTATCCAGTGACTCGTCGCCCAAATTATCACTCGTCATTATCTGCAAGCTAATACTCGAACTCGGCGGCTTATCCTTTGAATTAAATTAATACAACCCTTGTCAGGTCCCACACATATTTCACAACACGAGAATTTGACACCTCATGGTCTCGCCGACCGACCGCGCACAGAGATAACTCAGACGAAGGAATTTTATGTAAATTGGCATCCTTACATTGTTTGTTTTTTTATGGTCATTTATTTTGGACTTGCTTAGAGTTCTGTAACAAAATAGGAAATTCTTTAGGTGCGTAGTTCTTGTATTGTTACTTTAGGAATAATTTATTACTTGTAGGTACAAATGAGACGAAAATTTTAAGGCAACTTTAAAATGTCCGTGGAAATGAATTCATACCTCATAGAGTCTTGATAATCTTATTTTAATAATAGGAATGCATTGTATCTCTAATAAATCACGTTTTTTGACCCCAACAGGTGTTTTTTCGAGCTTATATTTTTTTAAATTTTGCTCACGACATAAATACATAAAATTGTTACCTTAATTGGTTAAAAAACTTAACAAATAATAAACATTACAGGCATTTAAAAATGGTTGTCTTCAGCCGCTTACAGATGAGTTTTCATTCAGATTTGACGTATTTACCATATAAATTTCGGCAAACCATCTGACAAATAATCTAACATAACTTATCTATAATCGGTGAACAGGCCCTAAATCTGATAAAAACAAGAAAATATACTGAATACAAAAGCCCATACTAGGTTGTTGTAAATTACATAGTAATATGTTTTATACGATCGTATGCATAGGTTGTAGTCACGCTGATTTTAGCACGAACGGGTCAGCTCGACAGGGCCGGTACTACCCTCGCACAGAAGATCAACGTAAAATGACAGCGTTCGTGCTGTCGTGTTTCGTTGGAGAGTGCGAGACCGGAGGCCCAATGATGCAGAAGCATCACTTGCCGCCATGGTGTGGGTCACCATGCTGCATTGTTGCATTGTCTGCATTCGATAAGTATGATGGCCACACTCTTGGATTATGCTTATGCTTTCCATCAGGCAGAGTAGAGTCATTCTGGCAGGGTCATACATTAAAAAATGCTGTACAGAACCCATTTCAAATACGGGAGCAAGTCGCAACGAATGCATTTTTTATTTATTTATATTTTGCATACCTGTAGCGGCGAACCCGTGTGAATGCAATGAATTCATTTTTAATCATTAATTCGATGCAGGCGCTGCGGACTACATTTTAATTAAGTGTTGGTAATCAATTGTATTTGAGCTTTTTATATCGTTCTTGATACATAATACTGACATTGTTTTATTTTAGAACAATGTCAGTATTATTTGAAACGCTTTTTGTGACATCATCGGATTGTAGATATAAATATTTCGGACATCTAACACACAACTCCATCTAGTCCCAAACTAAGCAGAGATTATATTATGGGTACTAGACAACTGATACAAATATATATACAAACTGATAAAAATACATACATAGAAAACATCCAAACTCCGAAACAAATATTTGCAGATCATATAAATATTTGGTCCGCCCCGGGAATGAAACCCGAGACTCCGAGCACAGCAGTCTCTTACTCTAATACTGCGTCACCAATGCACGAAAGACTACGCCAGAAATACAAAAAAGAAATCATAGAAAATATTGGCAAATTAGTGTTAAAAAAATGTGTCGTATACGAAATGTTGTGTTAGATGTCCAAAAACATTTTTATTTACTATTTATTGTTCACAATTTCTAGAGAATCCTGTTGTAAGTTCTTTTTTTTAACCTTATTTTTACGAAGTAGTTTTAGTTATTACCTTCAGTTTCAATACACAATGACAATCATCTAAAAGCTACAAAAAATTAAACAATGGCTCTATGTTGGACAGCAATAATACTTTTGTAATTATAAAAATAATTTTATTCTAAATTCAGCGGAACAACATTCGCGGCCTTTTATAAATTTAAACAATTCAGTCGATTTGAAAAAAGGAAAAAAGGATGGCAATAAAAAGTAATTGTTAACATGGTGCATACATAAAATATTATTATGATTCACTGTTTCACACAGTATTATGTAAAACAACGTCGCTTTATGCATCAGTCTGCGAAGTTACTTTTGAAGTATGCAATGGATTTTGACTAGATTTTTACCTTCAGTTACATCCTTTTTTAAAGGCAAATTTACATAAATAACTTGGTTGCGCTTTTATTTTAGTAAACAACTCAATATTTTGAAACCAAGTTCTAGCGTAATAAGTTTATTAGGCTTTCGTAGTATTAACCAATACTTATAAATCATGCACCAACACCTTAAAAGAAAGCGGAACGGCTCACTTGCTTTATAAAAACACGTGTTGATCACATAAATTCGCAAACCTTGCTTTATTAGGAAAACTCTCAGCAAATACTGTTTTGGTAAGAATATTGCAAAGGTGGCAACCCTAAATATTTTTAGATGTTAATTGTGGGTGATTACACGGAGCGTGACAGGAAAGCCTAGCTGATTACATCGAGATGTCGATCGCATAGCTGTTCCACGAACAGCTAATTATTTTATTGACCTAATGGGACTATGAATACAGCTACATTTGAACTGACTCACTTACACAGCTGTAGATGATAGCCACACCTAGGTATAAATCAATTTGGTAACTACTACTTATTTATTAGGCCGAATTATATGTAGCCTTTTTAAGTTATTTTAGTAATTGACTTGTTTTTGTATTAATGAACCGTTAGATTGGTGATCTCAATCGACTTCAGTTTGCGTGTTTAGTAAGGTAATGCTGTCTGTTAAGAAGCAATGGTGAGTTGTTTTAAAAATAATATTTTCATTTTGTTTCTAAAAGTAAATAGAGACAAAGATATTCGAATTTTAACATTTGCGTAAATAGGCTTTGGAACACAATTTTTGTCAAAGACTACAATTTTTAAAGCTTAACAAAACATTACATTTGGTTTTATAACAAGCTTATTGAGCCCCGAGGTACTGCTGCGAGGCGTAGATCTCTTATCTAATAAATAAGCCTAAGTTACTTCGTATATCATCAGCCATGCCATCGTTTTTTTTTATGTATGAGCCTGCCAAATTAACCCTACTCTGCCTGATGGTAAGCATCAGCAGAATCCGAGAGTCATCATACTGATTGCTAATGCATCAAAACATCATGTTGACCCAAAACCATGGCGGCCTAGTGATACTTCTTCGAGTCTCGCACTCACCATCGAAACACGACAACACAAATGCTGTCATTTTGCATTGATCTTTTGTGCGGTCTCGTCAAAATCAGTTCGGACATTTCAGAGATTAGCCGCGATAAACTAACAGACAGACAATTAAAAATATTTTTTTTTGGTTTATGTACCCTATAATACAAATACACATTCATATGCAAATGCATAAGTGAAGAGGGTTTAATTTGAAATTACAAACAGACACTTTAATTTTATTTTTAGGTAGTGTCAGCATGCCTTAGATAAATTTGTAAATGTTTTTTTGAATAAACATTTATTGTTATCATTTATTTGTATATATAATATTTACCTTGTACTATTAATTGTACGTACTCGTACACCAAATAAAGAAGGTAGTTGTTGATTCGTAATGGAGAGTTGAAACGACTGAAAACTCTATTCAAGTTTATCTAAGATTAATTTATTGAAAATCTGCTTAATCCTTAACGTTCTGAAAACAATAGTAATTAATGACACGTGCGAGATAATTTATCACGGAACCCGAGTAATTAGGGGCCGAGGACGGGCCGGTCGTGATTCCAAATTATTCCGAATTATCCCGAACACCGTTTTACATTCTAGATGTTTTTGTCTGATAAATTGAAGGGTTTGTTCTAGGTATTTTTTAAAATAATTATTATATCATTGTTTATTAATTCCAATTTTAGCATCACTTTTTTATTGATAATCTGACCCTTTAGGTCGTAGCGAGATCATATATAGTTTTCCTTGATAACTGGACTATCTAATAATGCAATAATATTTCAAATCGGCCCAATACTTCACGAGTTAACGGCGGTCAACCAAAAAATCGAAAAAAAAATTCATGTAGAATAGAAAGAATAAAATTTATTGTATACCAATTGATACAGTTATGTTTGAGCTAAACAATATAATGACAATTTACAAATGGCGGCCTTATCGCTTAAAAGCAATCTCTTACAGGCAACCTTTGGACAAATTGACTGTAGAAACACAAAATCATTTTATGTATAATATTGGTATAGTTTACGCTTTTAGTTTGAATCTTGTTGAAAGATTCATATGTGAAACTGTAGATTTCGAATAGTACTTTCTAAAAGGTCACAGGTTACATGTAATTAATGATTTATTACGAAAACGTGACTCATAATGGAGCGGTTCTAACTGTTCGTGATTAATGGCGACATTCGTTCATCGATTTACATAAAATCTTTACATAAATTTAAGTAAATGGCTCCTAGATATTCTAGTCACAATATTTGATTAACATTTAAGCAATAACTGCGGATAATTGAGAATGTTTGAAAGCTTTATGAATATCGAATAGAAATTAAGTTCATTTTAACTTGAATTTTTTATTTTTACTTAAAGTTGGAATAGGAAATTGATATTATATTTAAAATTGCAATATTATACTGTCTATCTATAGCTATCGACTACGAATTAACGTCGAACATTAACTTAACACAAAACATATCAAATATTTTTGTAGCTTTGTGCTCACATCTTGGATTAATTTTAACTCGAATTGTTTTTTTTTACTTAAAGTAGAAATAGGAAATTGATATTATATTTTAATTTGCAATATTATACTGTCTATCTATAGCTATCGACTACGAATTAACGTTGAACATTAACTTAACACAAAACATATCAAATATTTTTGTAGCTTAGTGCTTACATATTGCGTCTCGCAATAAAAATCAACCTCTCAATTATATTAACTAAGCAAGACCTCTTATTCGATTGTTGCTGTGATGTGTGTGCATATTTATCCAGGGCTCGCGCGTGTTTCGATTTTCTTGGTGATCATTTTGCGGGTTAATCATTTCATGCTCATTGGTAATGCCACAAATTTTACCTTTTTATAGTAATAATATAGATATATTATGACTATTAATACGTATTCAACGTAATTAAGAAATACCTAGTAACTTTTCACAACTTATACATTGATATGTAACTAATGAATTAATGACAAACCGATGGTCAGTTAGCATGTGTGTTAAGGCCGTATTGCGCATGCATTGCTTACATTGTAAAGAGAAGCGATTACAATTACCCACTGATTATTAAATTCCTAGTGTGTTTATATGTTAGCTAAATTTTCATTGTTTTAAAAGATAGAATCAGTGGTTATCACATCGCATCAACAGCCTTTACTTGTCCACTGCTAAATATGGACCTCTCTTTAGAAAGAAGCTTTAGGTATACTTTTGCTACACTGGGCAGATGGGTTAGTATAGGATTTGTTTTAAGTTATAAGACGGATTTTTCCCTTCATCTGGTTAAGAGGACAGCCGCGAGGGGGCGACGTACCCGTGTGACGTACGTCGCCTAATTAGAGAGTTTATCACCAGACGGCATCCGCGTCAGTGTGGACAATGGAAGGGGTCCGGATGTCGAAATAACAGCAGCTCCCGGATCCCTACCATCTCAAGCGGCGGCACGACGGCACGACGGGGTTACCAAACGTAAAAATAAATAAAACTACTTGTTTTAAGTTTTCTTACTCTTTGCTGTGGTCTTGTTCTGCGTAGTTTGTTCCATTGATTGACTCTTCTTACATATTCTATATTCTTAATCATTCATCCCACGGACCCGGGATTATAACCGTTAGCAAAAATAGCTATTATTAAACGTTTATATGGAGTTATGTGGATTCGGTAGGAGATTAAATGTATTTTTCTATAACTAAGATTTAAAGAAGCAGCCCTTCCTACAGTGTGCTAATGTCGGCACGTATAAACACTTAAAAAATAACAGTAGTATCTGCTAACACGACACTTAACCCCAATCACTTATTCCCTTTTCTTCTGTGAAGCTTTAACTTAACATTCTACTGAAATACTCCGAAGCTAAAAGTATGGGTAATAGTTTTGGCAGTCTACATATGTATGTGTGTTCCACTTTGGCGACTGAACTACACAATTGATTTTAATGAATGCGGACAATAGGTTCGTAATAATGGTCCGGGTGGCACAGGCTATATTTATATTTCTTTTTCAAAAATATATTACATGGTTGGATTATAGTTTTTCTTGTTACTGTACCTTTTTTTAACTTTTAAACTATCGCGTTTCATGATATAATAATTATTTTCACGCAAGTTTCGAATCATTCAGCCAGTGACCACGGTCAGTCCAACCTGTTCGAAACGTCAGGCAATTCAGAGGTATGTTATACCTATAGATAAGTGATCGCGTTAATTCCCGTGAAAATTGACTGGACATTTTGTTTAACTATCGCTGTCAATATAAAAAGGGACATGTTACTTCATGATTGTGTGTCAATCAGATCCATCCTTCTTACTATCTTTTATTAGGAAATCCAATGATGTTTTAAACGCTAAACTACACATTAAAATTACAAATCGATTCTTTGCCATACCATTAAGTCCATCACTCGTATTGTTAGCATATCTAGTATATTGTACTCTTTAAAGGTAGTCGATGCATCGTTGATTGCCAATTAGTATGCCCAACAGATGAACTGTTTTGTTAACATTCAATTAAACATGCTGTAAGTATCAGGAATGAGCACTGCATTATATGCCTCATCAATCATCAACAACCCATAATGTCCCACTGCTGGGCTCGGGTCTCCTCTCAGGAGAGGTTTAAGGCCATACGTCCCCACGCTGGCCAAGTGCGTGTTGGGGGCTGACTGATTTCTATGGATACTCATATAATAATATTCTTATAATATTGACAAGTCGTAACATATGTATTGCGAACACTCAAATCGCAAATAAGATTTCATGAAAAATAGACAAATGGACACTATATTTCATGACAATGTTATTTAACAAAACAAATGTTATTTAAAATTTTACTATACAAGCCGTTGTATGTCAAAGGTTTTTCACTTAGCTCTTTATTCTTAATGTATATTATTCGATATTTGACCTATAACAGTCGTTTATTTGACATTATATGCCTGTACACTAATGAATTGTATAAGCATACACAGTCATTTGGAAATAATTGAAATTATATCAATTCCACACTGTTGAACATCTTAATTTTTTTTAATACCGCTTCAAAGATGACATACACGAACAAGAAAAAGTTAATTAACCTTTGTCATGAAATCATAGACAATAGGTGACTTTACGGTGGAACACCCAAACTTAAATGTATAGACAGCTAAAATATTAACCTTACTTTATTAGGGTATAAAATACACACTCCTCTTATTTTGAGATCAGTTAAAATATCTGTGAAATAATTGTGCACATTCCTCTTCAAGTGTTGGTCACATTTACAAACGTTTGAAGTCCGTGGATATCCTACATGTTACATAGGAAAATACTTAAATTGCTAAAAAGGAAGTCAAGAGCTTTTATGAGGGGCTCGAGTGAGGTAATATCAGGGATTTCTTACAAAAATGAGGTTGCACAAATTGAAATGTGTACTATCATATAATATCCAGCATACCGGGACCTTGGAGATTTACAATATTCCCAATACTTACATGAATGTTTTTGTTTCTTTGTGACAGTTATCTGTTATTGATATCAGCCGTTGAAGCTTACAAGGGATATTTACTAGGTTACGAAAGACGTGAAAATAAATTTCTTTTATATTTCATGAGTATTATCATGGATATTATGGTATTACGTACATAAGTATTGTTGACATCGATATGTCTTGCTGCTATCTCAAAATGGCAGTTCCTTTGTTTGATATGTTTGTTAGATATTGTATTGGTATAACCATCACCATCAATAGCCTTTAATAGAACACTGATCGATAAAGGTCTTTCCTTATAAAGGAGGTTTGAGCCTACGAAACCACACATATAGAATTGTCTGTCCATAGTTTTTGAATCTCTTTGCAGTGCATTGTATTGTCTTGCGCAATTTACAAAAAAATAATCAAATATTTTTTTTAATCTGTTTTTTTGAAGATCTGAAGATTTTAGTCTCAAAATATTTTTATTCATCATTTTCATATACTCATGACAATGTCCGTTAAGGGATAAATAGATACATGTTTCCGTGATTTTATTTTGAATCCCACTCACGTACAAGTCGCCTATAACCAACCACTTGTTCCCGTTGACCTTTAGAAATAAAAAGGGAAAATTAAGAGTCCAATATGAAAGTAAAAGTTTGTAAGATGGGAAGGCAATGGTAGGATATTGCTTATATGGATCGATTGGAGCTCGAGTAGGTCAAGGTCACATAAGCGTTACTCAAACTGGCTGTTGCGGGGAAGTACTTATCGAATATTAGTGGTATTCGATATAACTTTTAACTTCACTCTATTTGTTATATTGGTAAATGTTGCCACTCAACAAATTATTGTAGAAATGTTGACAGATAAAATGACTATTTACTGCAAGAAATATAATAATAATAATAAATATTTCGGACATCTAACACACAACGCCATCAAGTCCCAAACTAAGCAGAGTTTGTATTATGGGTACTAGAACTGATTTGAATACATAAATATTTTTTTTTGTAAATACATACTTATTATACATAGAAAACATCCAAACTCCGTAACAAATATTTGCAGATCATACAAACATTTGGTCCGACCCAGGATTCGAACCCGAGACCTCATGAACAGCAGTCGCATACGTTACTACTGCGCCACCGAGGCAGTCAAAAGAAAACAGTTACCTTATAAAAGACAAATAGGAACTGCTCAGCTCTATTGCCAAATTGCAAATAGAGAATAATCCCTATTAATTCCGTGAATGCTATAGTGACTTTGTCTATTACGCGTTCACGTCTAAATTGCTGAACGGCTTTTAATAGAACTTAACATAGAGATACTTGGATTATTTAATTTGTACACGGTGATTCAATTGATGTATTATGTAAACTATATATTTATGTATACTGTTATATCTGTTGTACAATAAAGTGTATTCTATTCTATTCTATTTAAGAAGGACATGGGCTACTTTATACTCCGAGAAACGTCATACACGCGGGCAGATCCACTAGTAAAAGCCAGTATAAATTTATTTTCAAATGTCTACAACACAACAAATTAATATTTTAACCATATACTTGAACCATTTATTAACAAAGAGTTTTTTTTTATAGTATAAGGGGCAAACGAGCAGACGTATCGCCTGATGGTAAGCGATTACCGCCGCCCATGGAGACCCGTAACACCAGAGGTGTCACAAGTGCGTTGCCGGCCTTTGGGGAATAAGGAGGGGGGTATGGGCCTTCGGTGTCCTCACTCACTCGATGAAACACAGCGTAAGCGTTGTTTCACACCGGTTTTCTGTGAGGGCGTGGTATCACTCCGGTCGAGCCGGCCCATGCATGCCGAGTTAATTAATAAAACAGTCCATGACTTGTCTGAAGGTGGAATGCTATTTACAATTAGTACTGCGTTGCGTTAAGGATGATATCAATCATCGATCATTCATCGCAATATTGTACTTTGAATATTAAGAGTCGTAATTATTTCAACCTTCATAACTAGTATGTTGGTTTTCTATAACTTGTGTAAATATTTGTACGGCTACACCTATTTAAAAAAAAAAACCAGTTAGCGTAATTACATGGTATACGCGTCCACAAATTACGTGCACTTACGCAATTAATAGAGTCAATGGTTTCTAATCTTTAAATTGGTTGGAAGATTGTTGTTATTTTCACACACATTACTGGGATCATATCCTCAGTAAATAGGTGGATTAATTCATGTTCGAGATTGCCTTCTATGATCTCTATCGCATTATTCTTTATTCTCTAATACAAAGTCTATTTTAACACGTAATACGTTATTGCAAATACTAACTCCAATAACTACACAATAAACATTATATATAAATAAAAAACTAAAAAACATTAAGAATTGGCAGGTACTTTAGAAAAATAGTTTGAGAAACTATGACTTAAACGAGTTATTAAGCGTAATATTTTATTTAGTGATTTTTTTGCAATTTAAATAAATACTTAATTTAATTGACTGCACGGTTGGCCTAGTGGTTTAAGTGGTCGCCACACCTATTCCTACTGCGCCAAGTGTTGTGGGTTCAAATCCTACATGGAACAACACTTTGTGTGATCCATAAATTGTTGTTCTAAGTCTGGGTGTACTTTGTGTCCGTTTCATGTATGTTTGTAAAGTCCCCCGCGACACAGGAATGTATATTCCTAATGCGTGAGTTGTCTTTAAAAAAAAAAAATTAGCGAAGCCAAATTATTAAAACTAAATTTTAGAGGTAAGCGGTAAAGCCATCTGTCTCAATTTTAGAGGAATATTGCTAGTGTTTAAAACTGAAGTAGACTATTGGCAACTTAATGAAGCGTAACCAATAGCCAGGTACTGATAGTTGCAACTTTACATAAACTTTTTTATTTATTTATTTATATATCTTTATTGTACACACTTAACACAGAAAAAAAAAAGGATTACAACATACAAATGTGACAATTGGCGGTCTTATCGCTCATGGCGATCTCTTACAGACAACCTTTATACGGATAATTTGGTGACATTAATAAGGGTACCAATAGTAGGGTGCACAAATCTCAGATCTGTTCAAATGTGAATATTTAAAAAAAAAAATAACACCAAATTCAAAATATTCATTATTCATATATAAATACACATCTACTCATACTACTCATATACACATACATGTACATAAATACGTACACAAACTTAATATATATATATATATATATATATATATATACTATAAACAAGGTGTTATGATCAAAGATAATGAAAAACTATAAACTTTCGTGATATTTTCGGAATCACATACCATCTTGTTTACTAAATATATTATTTTATTTTTCTATTTGTATTATAGTAGATTAGGGCTTTAAATATTTGCTATGTCAATATACCTAGTATTATATAATTGGTAAGTGTGCATTATAAAAGAATCTAGGAATGGAGAGATTGTTTTTATGCTTACTTTTCAGAATATGTAATAGAGTCGTATTCAAACAACGCTTTGGGCTGCATATCTAAGTAGATATATCCCCTTGAATTACCAAATAATCTTGGGACTCCCAAGATTATTTGATCCTTCGATTTTTAAGCTCAAATATTTTAATAAAATAAAAATCTTGAACAAATACTTAGAATATAAAGCCCCTCAAGTCCTTAAAAAGTTTTATGTCAAGACCGATTAAAAAACTACAAATATTGTTGTTAATTTAATGCAAAAGTAATGTATTTATTAGAAAAATCAGTTGAAATATTCTTTGCTAATCGCAACGTTTTTAATATTTATTTTAAACGTCTTTCGTTTATATAAAACAACAATTTATGCTTTATACATATTTGTCAAACGCGTTCTTATTTTGTATTTTACAAATATGATGTCTTCTAAACTGTTTCAATACAGGTATGCAGGCGTATATATATATAACCTTTTCTGGTAAATATTTCTGGAAATCACAGTATTCATATCTGAATCTTGTCATTTATTTTATACAAGTATGTAAATAAAGAGAAATGAGAATTCTTATCCAACATCTAGGGCAAAAGAAACATTGTGACATGTCCCAAAGGGCTGAGTTCGACGTTTTTGTAATTCCGTGCCTTGTAGCTGTTTGGAGACTACAAAAGAGTATATAATTTAATACATTGTAACATTTCAAATGGCAAGGCACAAAAATTGAGACAAGTTTAGGTAGAAACCTTTGGTTATTTTTTATGAACATGTTAATTAGGGACAGGCAAAGCATCAGAGGTATATTTAACGCCTATATTTTAGTCTGACTAACATAATGGGGGCCAAGCCTATAACTTGGATATTAGATGAGTAACAAGGGGGTATATTAATAGGAAGGTGGAATTAGAACCGACTGCAATGGTAGGAATGAAATACTGCCTTTACAAATTAGGTTGAGAGTGTAAGAAACTGTTTGCATAGATTAGGGTCAGATATCTGTATTTATAATGATCTTATACATCTCTTAAACGGCCGTCTTAATCCAAATTAGGTTGAGCTAGCACTTTGATAACCAGTCTGCTTAGAAATATACCTATGTGTTTGGAAATACATATCATACAGACTAATAGCTTAATTACACTCAAGCACAAAACAAATGATCGTGCTCATCGTACAATTATTTCACTTGAATGGGAATCGAAACCACTGCCTCTGGCTTAGTAGCCAGTATCACCAACAACTAAACCAATAGGTTAATCGACATTCGCCGACAATTGACTGACTCTGTGGCGCAGTGGTAGCGTATACGTACTGCTGTGCTTAAGGTCTCGGGTTTGAATGAAACCCGAGACCAAATAATGTTCAAATCAATCAATCAGATCAATCAAACCTCGTTTGTATGATCTGCAAATATTTGTTTCGGAGTGTGGATGTTTTCTGTGTATTATATATTTACAAAAAAAAGTACATATGTATTTAGGTCAGTTGTCTTAGCACCCACAATACAAGCTCTGCTTAGCTTGGAACTAGATGGCGTTCTTTGTTTATATATTTAACCCGAACTTACAGTTACCGGGCACTGTGAACCCTCTAACAACTGTTTCAATCTTTGTTTAAGTGTAGGGAACTATCTTATGGGATGTCTCTACAGCAGTAACCCCGATTAAACTGATGGAAGGTGTAGTTAGTGTTACTCGGGTCATGTTTTACTAATTGGAGCAGTAAAGTTAATGGCGAACCTTTCCAAGACGTAATACGCGATAATTATTACCTTACACTGTCTGTGAGGTGAGGGATTAAGAACATGGAGTGTCAGCGCCCATATTCATCCCGCGGGTATTGTAAGGGAGTAGTATTTATTATTAATAGTATTATTAATAGTAGTAAATTACGTAGGCCAACTCAAAGGCACTGGAAAGAGAAGGAAAACTTGATACAAACTTGGATTTAGATTGGTAAAGACCAATCCGCCTGACCAGTGTGGTACAGTAAGCCAACCTAGGCTTATCTGTCATGAGAGGTCTGGTCCAACAGTCGACTGTAAGAGATTACATTCAAAATCATTCCGACCGTCATTTAGACCGTGGGAGAGCCACGCTTCGGCATGAATGGGCCGGCTCGACCGGAGTGATACCACGGCCTCACAGAAAACCGGTGTGAAACAGTACTTACGCTGTGTTTCATCGAGTGAGTGAGGATACCGGAGGCCCATACCCCAATCCAACGCCCCCTATCCCCCTCACCATCCCCCTTCCCCCCAGGCCGCCATAGTGTGGGTCACCATGCTGCATTGTTCTTTTTTGCATTGAGGATGGTGACCACCACTCTTGGATTCTGCACATGCTTTCCATCAGGCAGGGCAGAGTCATTTTGGCAGCTTAAATATATATAAAAAAAAAAAAATTACTACAACTAAGTGTAACGTTTTTATGGTTTAAAAAAAATCACAATGAAAAATTGTAATAACCCAATGAGAGATTACGAAGTTTTCATTAGTTTCGTTCATTTGATCTGATGATTCTGTTGGGAGACATGTATGTATTAGCTAAGTCAGCAGATTTTTATAAGCCAGACAGAATTCGACAGAAAAATTATATTTAAGCTGTAACTTATTGTGTATAGGCTGTTTCAGAAAGGTGTGTCCTAATTAAGAAGGATTGCATTTAGCTGAAAAAAGGGCGATTAAGCTTGAAAAAAAAAAAGATATTTGCACGCATGTTTATTACAAATACTATACCGGTCAATTAATATATCATAATTTTTATTTCAATTACATTTTTGTAGTAAAATTGTGATTTTTGGGGCTTACTAATTGAGTTTTGAATTTGAGTTAGTAACTCAAATTCGATAGCACCTTTTGAATATCATTATAAATAGAGAGAAAGGTATAAATATAATCCTGTACGTACATTATTTTACAGTACAATAATAATTTTGTCTAAAACAAAATCGTAAAGATCTTTCGGTATTTCTAGAACAATAGTAATGATATTTTTCATAGCCAATTCTCGTTTTCAACGAAATAAGAATATTTTTTTGGTACATTTCGCCGAATCATTTACAACTGTCAGTGTAAGCTGGCGTTGTTTCTGAGGGTCGTGGAGCTCGATTGTGTGACAGAAACCGTCGAAATTGCCTCGGAACGGTAATGATGTGCTCATCAAATAACACTCAGACGATATTTATTTCTATGTGGACGCTTGCCATAAGCAATTTAGTTCATTCATGTATTTTATTTACGTTAATAGTATTATTAGTCTGTAAGCTTTCTTTAAAATAAAGTAAATAAATAGATACAACCTCGATTTTTTTATTTAGCTTTAGAAATATGGATGAAGAGTCAGAGCCGTGTTTTATTGTCTTAGCCACCCCAAGAGACTTCGTTCTGTCAAAAGTTATTGGCCTGATGTAGTCCATTAGAAAAAAGTATTGATTTTAAAATTTACTTAGAAATTTTTCGCTTTTAGGTTAGTTTACTCTCTATAGAAAATTCCTTGTGCCTTGACTAAAATATTTAAAAAATAAATCAAATTAGAATTTTGACATTATTTGAAAGATAAGGTGAAATAAATTGTCCTAAATTGTATTTTATTTAGATGGTTTTACAGGAAACTGCAGTTAAATAGAGGAATTGTCTTTTATCGAAATAGATCCACGGCTTATATCCTGTTTATGCCGCTTTACAAAGGTCTATAAATCGGTATGAAAACTAAAAAACTAATAAAACTAAATAAAACTATTCTGTTCTAAATTCGCATTAATGTGAAGACAATAGGAACTTTCATTTAACAGAAACAGAAAGGCAAAGGAAAAAAGAAACAATTATGAAAATGAGCATTCTGTTGTAGTATCTAGTTTTATTTTTTAAACTTTAAACTTGATATCATACGAGATAAACTTGTTTTGTATTAGGTATAATAATCAGAGCAATATAGACTTTTTTAAATTCAAGTCTTACTGCGGGAAAATACGGCAACTTTACATACATGAGTTATAAAACAAAATAGGTTTTAACGAAAATGTAGAAACAATTGTTATTGCTTTTAATCTCACCTGTCCTGTGCATCTTCAACCTATGAATCCGTATATATTTGATAGATTTTATGAACCCCACAAAAAACAGGTTAGTAGCCCCGGTCTTGAAACCATTTTTAGTGCGAGGGTTTAAAAATTAAAGGTAAAGCTAGTCCTTCTGCTTATTCCTCCTTTCAGTAGTATTTCTAATATCATTATTTCTAAAATTTATTGCCACCACTCCGCAATAAAACAACCAGGTGTCAATGTTGCCAACTTTAGCCCGCTCTAAATGAAATATAGCATCGTTAGCGTGGGCGGCTATTACGTGCATCTCGTCCCAGAAATAATTTCGTGAATGGGCGAGCAAAAAAGTATGAGTGTATTTTTAAAACTCGAAGAGTTTTCCCGCTCAACGTTTTCCGGTGCGTCACTTGACGGCTTGACGCTTTTGATGCAGCTTTCGACCGCGCTTCCATTTTTTGGACGGTGATTTGTTTTTGTGCGTACTATTTATTCTAGATAACTGTCACAGAAGTATAAATTATCACTTTAAAGATAATAAAGTCAAGATTGAATGAGAACTCTCTTTCATTTTTATAAATATTTGTAGTTATACATACCAAAGCGTATGAATCATTATTTTCTATCAAAAAAAACGAATACTTTTTTTTTACAGAAGATGATTTCGTTGAATCTCGCTTTAGGGAGAATTACAGCTATAAACCGCCACGCAAAACTGCTTATTTATATGCCTTCTAGACTGTGTGTCACTCAGATGTGTCTGTGTCATTCAAATGTAATTGCCGTAGTGTTTTAAAAGATCTTACAGCGTTGAGTGTTGTGGAATCAATCCATTATGCGCGATCCACAAATTTTTGTTCTGAGGCTGGGTGTTCTTTTTGTTCGCTTCAAGAGCGTTTGTAAAGTCCTCGGTGTCATAGAAATATTCTTAGTAGTACCAAATACAATGTCCATAACACTCCTAGAATAGTAACGTATAGTTTTAATCTTTAGAAGTTTTAAGAATAAAAATAATTATTTAATGGAAGTAATAGTGGACAAATAAGTCCAAACTAATCGCGCTCTCTATCACATGAAATTCCAAAATATAAAATAAAGTCTTTCAATTAAAAATGTTGATGTTGAATGATGTTTATAATGTTTCTGCTAGACAGATAACAAAGACAAACTACTAGCAGGTTTCTCACAAGTAGTAAGAGTGTCGACAGCTGTGGAAGCTCAAATAATAACATAATAATTAGATATGTCACACAAAAAATAGACGGTATCTAAATAACATAAATACAAAAAAAAGCGTTTTGGAAATCGTTACTTTAAAATAAGATATTAGAAGATACAATTTAGTGAGGCAACAACAGAATTAGCGCCATTATCAAAAATAGCATTCCGATTTCATTAATACATTTATCTATTTAGTGATATGTTCATCGATTTTTTTTTTGTTAGTAATTTGTTAGTAATTTTAATACATTAAAGAATACCGAATATAAAAATCCTTATCTGAGGACAGTTAACATTGATTTCTATGCTCGTTTCATTTTCTTTTATCAGCTACATAAATAGTTAACTAATGATGTTTATAATTATTGCGATTCGATTAAAAATAAAATCGATTTTATTTAAGAGGAAGTTCAGTCGAATTCGTTAATATTATCTATACTGTTTATATAATGTTATGGGAATATACATAGGTGTAGGTGCAGGTGTGTTAGGTAATATTACTTTCTTAGGCAAATTCTAAATGTGCACCACAAACTACAAATTACTAGATTAGTCCATCTAAAGGTTGCCTGGAAGAGATCGCAGTCTGCGATAAGGCTGCCCATTGTACCACTGATTTTGTTTGTTGTTTTCTACATTCTATTTTTGAGAATATGTTGTGCAATAAAGAGTGCCTATCTATATATATATATATATCTATATATATATATCTAATATACAATAATATAGTTGAAGTGGACAACGGACACGTGAGAGTAATGCTCACTAGAATCATGCTATTTCTAATGTATTTATTGTTTACTATATTTGCTTGACGTAAATATGAAATACTATAAAACGTTCTATAAGTAAACGAAATTTGTATTACTAATAAATTGTAAACGAACATTTAAGAATTTAGTTTTAAGTAGAATTGTAGGAGATGAAAGCTATTGTGTCTTTTATATAGCTAATTACATATTTCTAAATTCAAACTATCCACTGGTTCGTTTAGAAACTGTCATTTTTGTCGTAGTAAGTTTAATAATAGATAAGGAACACTTGCGCCTTAGTAACAGCTGTCTTCAATGGTATAAGACGTTTAATGAAGGTACATTTGTTCAAATATAACGTTATATATAGATCTTTATAGTCAGATACCTATGGCATATTAATGAAACACTTTTAAGGGTGCTTCATTGTAGTATGAAGTTGAATTGAAAAACATAAGTGTAAAGACGCGGAGTCGTAGCTCATATGAATTACTAGAAAGTTATCAGCTGGATTTGAAACATGTTTTAGTTAAAATAGCCTTTTTATTGCGATATTTTTAAGCAAGGTGTAGTTAGTAGTAACATTTAAATATCTACAGCAATTTATAAGAATGCTGTTTGTGGTCAAGTCGTTGTCCAAATTTACGGGAATTAACTAAAAAGGAACATGTTAAAAGCATTTTTAACTGATGAACGTATATCGAAAATCGTGTACTGTCTGTCGAGATCGTGGTAAATGAATATATTTATCTAATATCGACACTAAATTGAAGTTTGACATCAGTTTGATGTAACTGGAATCAATCAATCAATAACCCATAATGTCCCACTGCTGGGCTCAGGTCAACTCTCAGGAGAGGGTTAAGGCCATACGTCCCCACGCTGACCAAGTGCGGGGTGGGACTGGCAAGAATACGTTGTGGCTACGTAAATCTTGCCGTTGGATGTTTTTTTAAGCCGCCCGAAGGCCTCCAACTAAGCTTCACGACTGTTATCGTATGATAGCAACCGGGACCGACTGCTTAATGTGACCTCCGAATCACGGAGACGCTCATGGTAACATGTCACTAGCGGTCACCCATCCATGTACTAACCGCGCCGTCGTTGCTTGCCCTCGCTGATTGTTATTGGAATGGAATTCACAAATGTATGGGTCATTTTAAGTCAATTAATTCTAAATTCAGTGTTTGTCGTAAGAACATACGCTGGCTGGCAGGCTGCAGGTATCATTGCACATATGTCGATGTACATGCGCATCCCACAGCTTTCTGTTGGCGATGATTGTACTGCGACCTACCTCATCACCTAACCTGCTTTACATGGTAACAACAAAACAACAAAACAACAACAACCCATAATGTCCCACTGCTGGGCTCGGGTCTCCTCTCAGGAGTGGGTTAAGGCCATACGTCCCCACGCTGGCCAAGTGCGGGTTGGGGACTGGCAAGAATACGTTGTGGCTACGTAAATCTTGCCGTTGGATATTTTTTAAGTCGCCCGAAGGCCTCCAACTAAGTTTCACGACTGTTTTCGTATGATAACAACCGGGACCGACTGCTTAACGTGACCTCCGAATCACGGAGACGCTCATGGTAATATGCCACCAGCGGTCACCCATCCATGTACTAACCGCGCCGTCGTTTCTTGCCCTCGTTGATTGTTACTGGAATGGAATTCACAAATGTATGGATCATTTTAAGTTCATTAATTCTAAATTCAGTGTTTGTCGTAAGAACATACGCTGGCTGGCAGGCTGCAGGTGTCATTGCACATATGTCGATGTACATGCGCATCCCACAGCTTTCTGTTGGCGATGATTGTACTGCGACCTACCTCATCACCTAACCTGCTTTACATGGTAAGCAATTGTATAACTAACTAAAATATATTTAAAGCTATGTATAAGTAGTATGTCAGTAGTAGTACAGTACTTTAAATTTGATGCACGTGACATATAAAAATAAAGGTTGGTCTAACTTGACTTTTTCTATATTTCTATACTGTAGCGGTAATTTCTTTAGAATATTTATACATAGAATAGCTAGAATAGAATAGAAATATTTATAGAAGAATTCAGCCAGGTATCGTAGCATTTCTCGGGGAATATGAATGAGATCTCAAAAACCTTCGAAATTGACAGGACTTTTAAACTCAACATTACGCCTTATCCTTATCCTTGCAATATCTTTTCCTTATCAGCGTACTGTGATAGATGTACGACTTTGATTGAACACAAGCGACTGTTTTACTGAATATCCGGAAAACATTAACACATTGTACTGTTATTTTCACCATTTCGTCATGAACGTAGGCGAAAGGTTACAAAAACATTCTTGGAATAGTATTTTTGTTTATAATCACAGTGACTCATAGTTTCTATTTTAAATTTGTTTCTGCATATTTATTCATCAATCCGCAGAGAAAAACATACGCTATTTTTTACACGTTTTTTTATTATTCAAGCTAGTGTAGTCCAGCGCTCTGGTAAAACTGACGTTCTTTAAACGTAAACGTTTTAAGAAAAATAACAAACGTATGTGATGGCGTCATCTCAACGCTAAGTCTCGTGGTCAATACAAAATATTAGCGAACACCGACTGTACAAAGAGAATCGACGCGAAGCACTTGCGTCTTGGCTTAGGGGCCTGGATCTTTCGAGAGTAGGGTGGTTAGGATTTTATTGATTAGGCGTCTTTACTTCAGTGACACTAATTCGTTTATAGCCATAGCAAATTCAATACTTAACATTTCACATATAATTCCCACAAAAAAATATTAGAGGACTAGTTGGAAGCGATTTTCAGAAAAAAATATTCTTTAGTTTGAATAACAAAATATTGAAATACATTCTCACATAGTGCTTTGTTTGATTTTCTTGCTAAATGATTTTCGATTTATATGTTTACTGTGTGACTGGTTCGGTTTTATACTGTCGGAAAAATCGAGTGAAACAAACCAGTTGCCAAAAAATAAAACACTTCGCCCTATTGTATGACACGCACACAATAAGTAGAAATATATGTGGGTACATAACAATATATCAAGTGCGGCAACACTGAAAATTTGTCATTGTGTTACTCAAACAAGGCTCTTATGTGGAGCACTGGTGCTTTGGAGAGCGAGTGATGTTTATTTGAGAGTTTACAAGCCCTCTGCGGTATTCTATGGCATTACCCTCGAGTTCGCCAGTCTTGAATTTTTGTAACTAGGCCACCTATTTACTAAGTTGATGACATGGTACCTTTTAGGCATCAATCGTTTTAAATATCATTGATTGTTTAAAAATGGAATTTTCGATTTTCAATCATGTTACGATTGTAATTTGATTTGTTTAATTATTTTAATATAGTAATTATTTGGATTTTTATTATTTAAAATAAGATACATTGTACTTTTTTTCTTCAATTTGGAGAATTAGTAATCTAAGTCTAGCGAATGTATGAATGTTCCCAACTGTTGTCACAATTTGCAATAGCGTAACTTGCAACAAATGTTAATATGCTGATAGAATAACCTATGCATCTCAAGCGATCCCATATTTTTAAAATAATGAGCACCCTGCATCTCCACAAATTGATCAAATTTATAATAGTATAATTTTCGCACACTCTTACCTTTAAATAATATGGTACCTACATATTAAGTTATTTCCATACTTAGTAACATTCATAATCATCCAAAGATAAGAAAATAACTTATAAAATAATGTATTTAAAAAAATATGGTGGAATAAGCTAATTTAATTAAAAAACCTTAGTGGTGCAATTAAAAGATGAGGATATATATTTTTAATTATTTTTATTAGTTATACTATTAACCTTGAAATATTTACCATTTAAGCAGGTTGGCAATTGGAGAATGTTAATGAGTATACATACCGATCTTCTATCTAAATAGAAATTAAGGTAAACCTATAAATAGTTAATTATATGACTTTTTCCTGTGGAAAGTTCCAAGTCAAGAGATTGGAGGTACTTTAAGACGAAGTTGATTACTATTAGGCATGAAATTTTGTTTATACAAATTCTGAATAGTGACTAATGAAAGCCTGGATGAGAATACTCTAGAAAGGTTTACACATTTTTTTTATCATAGACCAGTAAGAAACAGCCATTAAAAAATGAATTTAAATTTCAAATTAGGAACTCTTTGGAAATGTGTAGATGTTTATGGTTTCAAGTTATAAAAAATTATGAAAACTATTTAAATTATAAAAAAGACATTACTATAATGTCATTTTTACAATTTATATAGTTACTGAAGTGTACTGAAATGGATTTTACTAGATTTTTTTCAGAAAAAAAGTTTAGTTATACCCAAAGCTAATGACTACGTTTTATTGCATTCACCTTTTTATTGTGTCTTATATACGATATGTAGATATAGATAATCAATTATTTGTATTTAGTTTTACATAGGTACGCCCAAGCAATAACGCTCCCAAAGAGAAGAAGAAATGTTGCCACTGCTTTAAACTTATTATGTTCACAGAGAGAGAGATATATGTACTACACTCGGGGCTTATTTATTGCTTTGAACATGTAACCGTGTCAACGTAACTTTAGAACAAACATTTACAGCCAATACATTATCCCAACAATCTAAGTTATAACATTAACACATTCCATTATACTATTCGAAAGGGTCTGCAAAATTATATATAGCTCTTGTTATAATAGCATTGCTAGGAGTTACTTGTACCAACGAAATGAGGAATTGTAGATTGGATAAAAGGCTTTAAATCTTTCTATATTAGCTCGAAAAGAGTATAATACTTGACACGCCATACATACGTCGTACAACATACTTCAAAATTTTAGGAACATTAATTTTTTTTTTTAAATTTAATATATTCCAACAGATGAATGCGTTTGAAAAGCGCGCGAAAAGTACCAAAAAGATGCAGTAGGGAATATGCATGTTTTTTTTTATTTCTTAATCTGATCAATTTACGTCTATTTAACACAGAAATAATATTAAGAAATAGTCAAACTAATTTTCAAGTGAAATTTAATACACTGACTAAACTTGAGCTACTCAAACACCGCCATTTTGCCCGCGTATTTGACAAAGCCAATGACGTAACTGTCATTTCGTGTTCGTTTTTACTTTATGATTATTTACAGTTTTAGTTGCTATAAAACTCATGAAAGAAGGTAATTTTTCTCACAAATACTACTAACACAGTTTGAATTTCGATTCCGGTAATTTCGATGAAGTGACATCGACAATACATTTCATTTCGACCAATAGTGACGCGTTTTGTAGGTTTGAATTTTCCTCCCTTAATGTAGACTTCAATTATTATTTTCTGGGTTTAAATAATAAAAATAAATATACGTTTTGAGTATATTGTTAAGACAAAACAGTATTTACAAAAAAATAATTGAGGCAAACAAAAATTTTATGAGTATTCCCTATTGATACAAAGAATGAGACTTAAAAAAAGGCGGGCAAACAATAAGGTTTCGAAAGCGTTCTAAAGTATTTATTGGTAGACTTTTACAAATTGTGTAGGTTTATGCCTACTTCATATGTCAATAAGTTGAAGCCCTGGTAAGCGCCTCGCTGCCTGGGTATACAATTGCGGTAGGGGCTTTTCAGCATAGTAGAGGCAATTATTGGCACCTTCGCTTCGTTTGAAAAATTATCCTTCGGTTCGGGCTTTGAGTATTCTGTACTCTCATTGAGTGCTGAAAGGAATGATGAATTCGTTGAGCCAATTTTACATTAAAGGCTATTTAAGAAATGTAAATGAAAAAACGACGTGGGTATATATTTTGATATTATTTTTTATTTGCAAGCAATAAAATTTTAGACAAAATACCTTGATATGTTTTTGAAAAAGCTGCTTACATCTAAGGTTGATAAGATTTAAAACAAATACAAATTGTAATTGGTTCATAATTATTTATTGCTTAACTCGTATTCCATCAATCAGACGAGATGGTTATCTAAAATATTGTAACTATGTTTTTAAAAGGGTGATATTAAATTTTTCACAGATATAACTATATCTGTGAAAAATTTAATATATATATATTACATTTCATTTTAGAGGGTAATGTAACCGTAATTTGATTTATTTATTCTTTTGTTTTGGAGAGACTTACAGACATAGTTATAATAATTATATTTGTAACTGACTTCAAAAAAGAGGAGGTTCTCAATTCGACTGTTTTTTTTTCATATTTGTTACCTCAAAACCTTCGAACGGGTGAACCGATTTTGATGATTCTTTTTTATTTGAAAGCTGGTGCTTTTCGGGTGGTTTCACTTCAATTTATTTCAGTTCTTGAAGTCGATAATATGTTATTTTTTTAGTTTTGATTACTATGTATAAAATATACAATAAAATAATCTCATTGCTAAACAAGTCTGTAAATATGTACTCGGAGGGAAACTGTCAACTTAAATTAAATAGTAACAAAACAAATTATATAGCTGAGTCTCGCAGTGTTACCCGCGATACAACAACAACCACAGTTAACTCCACGGCAAAAAGTAAATAATAAGACTATGTAATAAGTATCCTATGTCAGTCTCCTGGCTCTAAGTTACCTCTCCACCAATTTTCAGACAAATCGGCTCAGCCGTTCTTGAGTTATAAATAGTGTAACGTAACACGAGTTTCTTTTATATATATAAGGATATATACATACAATAATATATATAAAGATATGCCAAAACCATAATCATATTAAAAGAATGGTAGAAACACTCTGTTTGTACTATTTTTTTATTTTATTTTTGTTACGGTTTGAGTAAAGTACAGTTTGAGTGCTGTTTTACGTTTCAAACAACCTTTTACAAAACATATATACATATTTAAAAACATATGTAAAACAAGAATTACTTAGTAACATTAGCGAAGTACATCAGTATGATTCTTGCATTACCGGTTGCATCGCAGTGCGCATAAAGTTCATACTGCCATTAATTATTATTCATAGTTCATTCGTGTGTTGTACATACGCATATTAATTTAGTACTCGCATACATTAATAATGACGGCATATAAAACGTTTATGCGTTTGTTCACAGGAATAAATTTAGTATCTTTCAGTAATACACTAACTTGAATTACGAATAGATAAAAAAATATGTATATGTACATAATCAAAATTTTAAGGTTACAAATTATAACTTTTATAATTCGTGTCGCTTTTGGGCTTCTCGTATCCATAAATCAGAGTGGCGTACCATTGAAGATACCTTGGCTAAATGTGGACGGCGACAGGCTTTTAAAGACGATAATTCATATTAAAGTTTCAAATGTCTATCTTCCCCAGGTCTTTTGTTGCGAATGTGTAAAAAAATAAATTAGAAATGCAAAAAACAAATAAAAAGAAGAGAAATAACATCGTACAAGACAAAATGATATGTCAAATATAATAAATAATAAATATTTCGGACATGTAACACACAACGCCATCTAGTCCCAAGTTAAGCAGAACTTGTGTTATGGGTACTAGAAAACTGATATAGCCACATAATAATTTTTTTTTTTTGTAAATACATAAATATTACACCCAAACTCCGAAACAAATATTTGTAGGTTATGAAAAGATTTGGTCCGACACTGGAAGCGAACCAGAGACCTAAAGCACAGCAGTCTCATGAGCTAGCACTACGCCAACGAGGCAGTCGATATGTTACGAATTTTTTTTATGTTTAAGCTACCAAAATGACTCTTCTCTGCCTAATGGAAAGCATAAGCAGAATCCAAGAGTGGTGGTCACCATCCTCAATGCGAATGTGGACATGCTTTTTCACGCCTCGCTTAAAGGACCCAGGATTAAAATGCAAGGAAACACATGCGGTGGGAGTGAGTACCATGTTTTCATCGCTCGGCACAAGAAGGAAGAACCGAAACGTTGCGTTAATAAAAAAAGATTAACATCGAAGGCCAGCATTTATTATCCTGTAGATGAAGGGAGAAGTGGTGACCAGAAAGAGCTCTTCAGATCACTCCCCACAATACAGGCGATAGAGGACTGCCATAGAGGCGATATCTCTTCGCATCTGCGGAGGTTCAAGTTACGAAAGTAAAATATAGAATGATGACTGTTGATATTATTTATTGAAAAGTTTGAAGCATCCTAGTTTTTAATAGCAACTGTAGAGACTTAATAATCTTTATTCACTTTTTTATCTCTATATCGAATTAATTTTAATTATATTATGGTTTTATGACTATGCTGGCCGTTCCCTCAATTTCACCCGTTTTTATAGTCATTACCCGCTCCTAAGGGCTATAGTGTGTAGTGCTATTACACTACCTGTGACCTTCCACAACGAATAGCTTATGAAATACAAAAAAAAAACAGATAAGTTTAAAAAAAATAGAAATGCACTGTGTTACAAATTAATAAAATTGAAGTGTGTTTACAATTCATACTTATCAGTTTTTAATAAATGCATAAATAAATTATAATTATGAAAATAAAAGTTTATTGTTTAAAGTTTTTTACTACCAAGTATTATTAGTGGAATGTATATTGTGCTTATTTTTATAAGCTTTTTGTACCACATTTAAGGACATGAAGTAATATTGTTATTAATATTATAATTATTACAATACACTTACACATTGATTTCTTATTGAGTGATTTCGTGTTGAGGTTAAATATTATCTTCGAGTACAGATACTTCTATAATAAATTGTAAGATTTAAAAAAATATTTATTAATACTGATATACAATAATATTTCCACCACAACGTTACACTGATGCGATGACTGACGTCATTGATTTGCAATTAAGGGCCTTGGAACTGTGCGTTCGTTTCATCATTAAACGCTTTTTGCATTACCATCATTCATATTCTTTGTCTTTTAATGGCAGTGAATAAAAGACACGCTAATGAAAGAGGAGTGGTCCCTTTGTGTTAATTTGTACAGTAACGTACAGTCTATTGGAGCTAATTGACACGGTATATTGTTTTTGAAGCACAACATCTTTTCACTATATATACATATACATTTTGAATATAAAATAAAACTAATTATTTCTATAATATTCAGATATTTAATAAACAGCTTCGTTTAAGAAAATTTTGTTTGATTGAACTAATTTTGCGCTTATGTCAGGTACTAGTAGCAAAAATCTTTTAGTTTTAAATAGCTCATTATACTCATTACACTCTGCCACCAATAGGAGCCGAGTATCAATGGTTTATTCCTTTTAAGAGTCGTAGACGAAGTCAGTGGCATCGTCTGCAATCGCAATAAGTTTTCCGACCACCACTCGTAAATTCTGCTTATGGTTTGTAACAGACAGAGTAGCTTTGGCAAAGAAATACATATTATTTGAAAAATATGCCTTTCAACTAGCTTAATACAAAATGTAAATTTCTATTCTATAACGGAGTAGCTACATAGTTTTCAGAATAATCCCTTATTGGGTACCATTACGCAAAATATACTGCTGATGGACATTGAATGTTTTATGACCGGTCTTGTTCGAAGCTGTTAGCTGATTAGTTCAGCTTTTATTCAAGTATCGAACGTCTGACTCTTTACAATACTATGTTTAAACAACATTGACATCTATGGGTGTGGTTATTGAGAATATTTTGGCGTGTTTTGACGATCGTCTCATCAGATTTCGCGATATTGGACTGGAAATAGTCTTATTAACAGAGCGCGTCTTATGTTTCCTGTCCTAGTATTCATATATATATATATAAATATATAAATATAACTACTATATATATATAAATAGACATTATAGTTCTTGTATGGTTCAGAATATGTAAATTGCATGTGTAGGTACGAAAGAAATCTGTCTATGGAGTCAGTATTAGTTCTAATTTAGATTAATCGAATACACGGGGTGCCGTTGATGTTACCACAAAGTCAAGAGCCACCTTCTTGGTGGCTTTTAATTTAATGGTAATTTTAAAACAAAAAGAAAAATTACTATGCAGCTACTAAAATAAAACCTCAAGGAATATTTTCTTGTTTGTGTTATTTATAGATACTTGTTTGTTGCCCGAACTTTATTGTGTGAGTTCTAAGCTGTAAACAGGCGATAAAAGGATTTTCCCTATGTAAGTATTACTATACAAAACTATTAAAATGAACATTATTTAAATACAACCCTTAAATTATCACTCTTTTCGAGTATTTTACACAAATATGTAAACTGGCTACATAATATTCTATTAATGTACTCGGTAAGCGATAAGTTCTAATTGCTCAGTCATGCAAAAGACTGAAGTGGATCACGAGGCGGATTTTAGGATTTCAGCTATTGGATTTAGGAAAGTTTTCCAATTATTTCATTAAACCTTTCTAACTTTAATGAAACAACATCGTTATTTAAAAGCATTCAATCGATCTTTGTACAAGCGAACAGTTTAACGGTCGAATATCTAACGCTATTCAATTATAATTTGTCTTCCAAGATCCATGATTTTCCAAATAAATCATCTGCAATATTAAGCTCACATATATATATTTTTTTTATTTAAAATAAGAGGCAAACGAGTAGACGCATCGCTTTGAAGCGATCACCGACGCTTATGGTCACCCGCATCACCAGAGGCGTCACAACTGCGTTGCCGGCCTTTGGTGGATAGGGAGGCGGATGTGGGAGGGGTTTGGGTATGGGCCTCTGGCATCCTAACTCACTCGATGAAACATAGTTCAAGCACTTTATCACACCGGTTTTCTGTGAGACCGTGGTATCACTCCGGTCATGCTGAAGCGTGGCTTTCCCACGTATTGCAATTCTATTCTCATCAAAGAAGAACTTACATCCCGATATGCTTAGTAAAACTTTATAAGATGTTGTTATTGAGTGACGCGCCACTGCGTCTGGCAGGAGAAAAAAGTAACGAGTGCAAAATCGGAGCGGTAACCTGATCTACAATCACAACTAATTTTATTCAATCAACGGACGACAGCCCTCGCCTGTAACATAATTACCGTTCATTAAACTGGCCGGAGCTTTATAACTTGATATCTACTTGATCGCGACCACAGATAAAGAGCTTTTAATGAACGACAGAACAGCACTTGTCCCCTCCCGTCTGTAGATAATATGAATCGATAAAAATGACGTTACACGAACAATACCATTTTAATTGGTACAAAGCCGGTCCATCTAGCGTGCGTCCGTTAATTATTATTTGCACTGCTATAAGTACATTATAAACGCGCTGGCCGGTGCGGTAATTACAAGTGCACTGAATGTTATAGGGCGAAAAATATTCGCGAATGCACTCTCGAAATAAGGCAATCCACCCGCAGAGACAATTGAAATAAAACGCTAAAGCAGAACTTAGAACTAAAATGTTATAAGACAGTTTTGCGATTCGCCAAATTATGACTTGTCACAACTTCGCAAGGATCATTTTAGAAGCGCTGTTCAGCCAGTTGATGTCATTTCAGGTCAAGCGCCTGCTTCGTACCGCAGGTTTTTCTTTTTGTTCCCACTGCGAAGAGTTTTATTTTAAATCCGTAGCTCTAACGAACCAAGCTCTTGTTGCATGCGGGCTCTCTCATGCAGCTGTCATATAGACATCGCAATCGTTATCAATACTTGTCTGGAACACCCCTCTGTTTTATTCATCGTCTTCTAATAATTTTATGCTTTTTTTTCAAGGCCAAGTTGTATAATAAAAAGGGGCTTATAGATATATTAAGTTAGTAACAGCGCGACAAGGCGTGGCTTGTGCGGTTGCAGTCACCGCATTGTGTTCTTATACCGCATACATTAGCGTGCATTCTCATCATCAGAACCCGTTTTGAAACTTGCTGCGTTCCAATTTTGTTGTTTCTTTACAAATCTGCGTGCCTCACTTGTTAACTTTTTTGCATGCAGTTCGGTACTCAAAAAAATCATCCGTTCCGTCTCCTGCATCGAATACACATATACGAACACGAACTTGACAGTTGCTATGAGGTGACGCTGTAATAATATCGCTTAAGCTGAAGTATGAGTGACCATGATCCAAGTAAAATGAATATAAGATTTTGTCGATAATACAGCATTAAGCGCCGCGTTAGCTTTTTTTCTAGAAAGTTGGCCGTAGCGATGGCGACGTTAAAATTTATCGTTCCATTGTCAACAAGAACGCGGTGCATTGAGATCAAGGCAATAAAACAAACGCTTTAATTTCGGTCTGGATATGTTCGTGCTAATTGCAGTGGAATCACATCGCGTGAGAGAGCGTTAAGTTTACAACGTGTAAAATTTAGCGAAGGAGCATGTGCAACTGTTCTCGAAATAATTTAATGCGCGCGATGCGGAGGCGGCTCGCTCTCCGCAGGGTAACGACATGAGGCTAATTTCGCATGCGGCACCGTCGTCGCTCGCCTCGGCCGTTGCCGTCGCGAACACATATAACTCTGACCAGTTTAGAATTCAGTTGGAATGGCGTGCTCGCCAAACAGTCTGCGTTCCTCCTGTACTCGAATGTCAACGAGTGCGCCATGTTGATTGATTTGCATGCTTTCCTGACCGCTTGTTAGTAATGTGATGTTTGTATTTTTCAGGTAATTGGAGAGAGGATGTGACATAGAGATCGTACAAGACTGGGTGATGTAGCTTGGTAATGGAAGTAAGTGGTGAAGTGTAAAATGGGATCTGAGAAATTTAAAAGGAAACTTAATACAGACTTGACAGGCACTTACAGTTTTAAATAAAAAATGTTATTAAATATAAAACAACAACAGAATTTAATAAACGTTGAGTACATATTTCAAGTGTTTGCATCCAAAAAAATGATACTGAAAGGAAACCAGTGCATTTGCATTCTCAATTTACTAGGATTTTTTTCTGACGTTCTTTCGAACGACTCTTCAATTTCTTAGATATAAGCCTCATCTTAGTGATAAAAACCCAGAAGCAGAGAGATTCGTTTTATAGGATCTCACTGTCATACCAAGTCTAACTGTTATACCAATATAAAGGGATATGATTTTGCATTTATAAAATAAGAAAACTTATCATCATCTTCCTAGTCTTTATTAATCCCAAGATTTAGGGTCAGTTACTAGTTCAACCGTTTTTACCTTATTATCAAAAGTTTTTACGCGGAGCGACTGCCATCCGACCTCCGCAACCCTGAAGGTGAACTGAATTCGAAGGCTGAACTAGTTGTCAGTATGTATTATTGACGGGTGGCTAAATTCTGGGCGGAGAACGGCTTTCGTCCTCCGCCGAAGAGGTATGCAAGTGGCCTGAAGCCGCCCGTTGAGCCACAATGGTTCGTTGGTCGTCCCGGCTGAAGGCTACACGTGCTGGTTTCGCCACCGTGGAGATTCTTCAGCCGGCCATCCTCGAGTGGGTAGGGCGACGGTACGGGACCCTTTCCTTATGACTGACGCAGTTTTTTTCCGGGCACGGTTGCTTCGGGAAGTACCTGCACTCTGCAGGAGGGAACTGAGTCCCGCCTGCCACCACTACGACTTCAGTGAGGACTCGGCCCAGCACACGCTGGCGGTGTGCCCCTCCTGGGCGCCGCAGCGTCTGGCCCTTACTGCAGTCGTCGGAGGATATCTCTCGCTACTGACCGTCGTAGGCTCCATGGCCGATAGCGACAGCAGTTTTACCGCGGTCGCGTCCTTTTGCGAGGAAGTCATCTCGCAGGAGGCGGCGGAGAATACCCGGGAGGACAATCTCAACGTGTGGTTTTAGTCGGTTCGATTCCGACACATCGCCCCGCCGTAAACCTCAGTGGGGTGAAGGCCCGAGGAGGTTTCTACAGATAAAAAAGTCAGCATATTTGATGGCATTGACTTTCCAATAACGATTGCCATAGATGTTCGTGACTACCGGGACCGACGGCTTAACGTGCTCTCCGAGGCACGGGCGGGAAACTCCACCTCCGGGAGCACCATACTCCGGGCTGATATTAAGAATTTCTTGTAAGAAAAACCCAACAGCAGTCCAAACCCGAGACCCGATCTGCAGTCGCTTACGCTATCCACTAGACCAAAGAGGCATTTAGAAAACTAATAATTCATAATTGTTTTAGCATAATAAATAAACATTAAACGATGCCAAGTCTCGTGTACATCCACGGCATTATGTCTAATGCCGGGTGTAAACTGAATGAACAGGTGTGAGTGAAAACAAGGCTCAGGAAACCAGGCTTAATATAATAAATAAATCTTTTGAATGAATATACGTGTCACCGGGGGATTTAATTAAGAGTCTAAAGTGGGGTAATTAAAGCTTGTATTGGGCCCGACGGGGTGTCGGAGAGGAGCACGACAGGTTTAGTCCTTATTGGGTAAGAAATGTGCGGATAATTTAACAGCTATGACTGGTAAAAAAAGCTAAAAAACATTTTGTTTTGAATTAGAAATTGATACTGTTTTTTGGTAGATTGAATTTGGTATGTTTAATAGTATTATCATATCTTTTTTAAAGGCTTATAGCCTTTATTTAAGTACACATTGATTTAAAAATAACTTTTCAATCCTAAGACCGATATCATTAAGACCTATGTCAGTGAAGTCTTTAAACGGGCCGTGAAAAAGTATGTCTCTAGGACGTCATAATGTGGGTCACCATACTGCGTAACCCACGTTTGTATTGTGGATAGGGGCCACCACTCTTGAATTCAACAGTAATTTAGCAGCTTATACTTAAAAAATCAGAGGACCTCTTTTCTCAACCTCTCACGGAGATACGTACTCAGATTTCGACAACGCCCTTGAGTAGCAGTTGACGAAAAAGGTATTCCTCTCAGCTTTACAGATTTTGATTCAGATTTACTAAACTGGCCAAATAGTAAAAAGGTTAACATAACACTACCGTGGGAGAGCCACGCTTCGGCCCGAATGGATCGGCTCGACCGGGGTGATACCATGGCCTCACAGAAAACCGGTGTGAAACACACCGAGTGAGTGCGGATACCGGAGGCGCATAACCCAACCCCTCACCACATCCCAATCCCCATCTCCCAAAGGCCGACAAGGCACTTTTGACGCCTCTGATGTTGCGATTGTCATTGAGCGGCGATAATCGCTTACTATCAGGCGATGCGTATGAGCATACGTATCCGTTTTTCCCATATTATGGCTTTTCCCTACCGTTTTGCTCTATGGTTTTTATCGAGTACGGTTCGTAGACCACAGTCATGATACGTCACCAGATGTCAAATTGGTTTTTGACTACACAGCTTCTAACACTCTAACTACCTATGTGTTATTATGAGAAAATTCTTCTAGGCTCTAAGCAGGCACTAAATACTTACTTTCGTGATCAGGTAGTTCAATCATTAAAGGTACAAAAAGAAGCATCTTCTCAATTAGACGGAATTATTCTTCTCTTTTGAAGTACAGAGGTAAAAAAACATGAAAACATACCTATTCGAAAACAGAAACTCGTTATTTTTTGGGCGTCGTTTAAAAATCACCGCCATTAACGTACAAGTAAAATAAATGTTGATATCCTAAGGTTAAAAATATAAGAAGCTGTAAGGTTGATATTTTACTCAAACCTCTTAAGTAATGAAAATATGAAAAATTTAAGCACTTAATAGAATTAAGTACGGTGAGGGCTTCTTAATGCTCTTTACATAAGCTAAGTACTTATAATAACGTTCTAAATATGTGTATTAAATTTTATTACGAACTAACTTCAAGCCGCGGCTACATATTATACCGAATACTCTTATAAACTGTTAAACTGCATAAAACACAAACAGACGTTATATGTAGATTTTGTCTAAATATTCAAAAAGGTCAAAACTCCATGTCATTTATCATTGAGAGTTATATCTAATTTGGTTTCATTATGGCCCATTTTAACGGTACATTAAAGCATTTTAGGGGTATTTGTTATGTGTTTGTTGTATAATTATTGCGATATATGGCAATTTAAATATTTTGATGCCATTAGTACCTACACTGCTGCTTGTACCTCTCATACTGTTAATACAAGCTTCTGTCTTATAGAAATAACACACTCTTGGAGTTGTACTTTCTCTATATAATTTAATTGATGAAGACCAATGAGGTTGGTAATTTAAATATGTATAACATATCGACCTTATAAAAAAATAGGGCTTAGAGCTATATATAATATGTAGTCTGATAATATTTCCTTCAGTAAATACACTGAAATATTATATTGACAATTTTACCCGAGCTATTATTACGAAAATATTGACAGCTTTTTCATCAAAGTCGGCTTAGTAGTTTAGGCGCTACTATGGAACATACCAGTATACATAGGCTTCAATGCAATCGGGTATGAAACAAACTCTTGTCATTTCACTTTCACTGTTACTAGAATACAGACATTTTAGATATCAAAATTGAATTACAAATGTCAGACCACCATTTCCATATAAATTGAATTATTTTCTACCTGCCTATTTAGGAACATAAATTTAGATATTACTTAACTTTCTTATGATGCAGGGACTGCCACCACTGCCAATTTCTTAATTAGAACACTTAATTAAGGTATGTATATATTGCGTTGTATACTTACATAATAAGTATTGAAATGACTCATTTGTGATAATTTAAATAATGTTAAATCCAACATATTTGATATATGTCAAATTGATTTGTTTCGCTTGACGTCTCAATTAGTCAACTGTCAAAGCCAATTTCTCCCTAGTTGTAATTATAAAGAACAAAGAATATATTCTTCTTTTTTTTGTATTCTCAAGGAAGCTTTATAGTATGCATGTAATTTATTGACAGAATTTTCATTAACTAAACGGTGAGCTAATTATGATTGAAAAAGTATCCAACAATAAAAAGTCAGGACCTTTGTTTTCAATCATCATTAATTACAAAGTACTTCTGTGTGCTTCATGATTACGAATTTAATCTAAAATTTTAAGTCTCCTTTCGATTTATTGTGGGGTAGAGAGTAAAATAACCTGAGTAATTTCATTGACATCTCGGGGACAACGGTGCGGAGTCTACTTAGTCCTCAGTTATTCCTTTAGAAATTTAGATTTTTAGACTCTAAGAATGTAACACAAAAACAGCTTTTTAATTTTGACTTCAAATACTATAAGGATACAAGTTTTATAGGTCAGTTAGTAGCACCAGCATATAACTACAAGGCTGATAAAATAATTGTATGATATGGTCCCACGTTGGGCGCCAAGGTAAACTTGTATGCTATGTGCAAGGTATTTAACGGTTTTATCAATTGTTACTCGGTCTTTTAGTCAATAAAGTTTATGTGAGGAGCAGCAATATTCACAATGGTTTTAGGATCATGCGGCCGATATGAACTCAGTTAAACTGGACGTTTTCGTATCACTGCTGCCATGAGTTTTTAGGTTTTGGAAGATATTAACAATAAAATTATTGCATCTGCATGATAACACAATTAACAAAATCAACAAATAAATGTTATCAGTAAGTTTCGTATAGACACGTCTTTATAATAGCGCCTTATTTACTCTCCAATCAACAATATCGAGGTTCACGGTAACAGTGTTGCCTTAATTAAATAATTTGCGTAATAACAGTAGCCTTCTTTTTAATTAGTTTGAAAATAACTTTTAGAAAGAAATTATACACAATTAATTAGTTTGGTAGTACAATTTACCTTGTAAATTGAGCCAATTCAAAACACGTTTGCGTGCGATTCAGAAATTTCTGGATTTATATTGAATTCTTTACCGAGTTCCAAGATAGCTAGATAGACTGATAAGAAATAAATGTTAGAATATTTCTTTGCAATAATATTTTATTTGATCTCGAAGTGTAAGTACATTAGGTGTGTGAAAATACATTATATACACCAATACGAGGTGCTTACTATAACCAACAAGATACAGTATGTTACAATATTATACAGATTTAGCATTCCAAATTGGCCCCGCTTAATATCTACTAAAAGATTAGTCGTTGACCAATAAAATTTTAATTACACTTTTTTTTTCATTAATAGTTGTGGTAATACTCTTTAAAGATGAATGATTTAAAAGTAAATATTTCATGTTTTATGAGTCACCAGTAGACCGAACCTCCTCTCTAGAGAAAAGTTTATGTCTAACAATACGACGTTCGGCTACGTATTCTTAGGAGATGTTAATTGACCTAATTAATCATTTGTTAGTTTGCAACTATACAAATAAAATTGTTGTATTATTCGTTGAAAATAAAATTTAAGTCTGTAAATCTAATCACTCCAGGCAGCATTCAGTTTTCAAAGCTTTTAGGTCACTGTGTGAGAGTTCAATTAAAATCTATCGAGGACTTTTATGGTGATGTGCTGCATATATTTGCAGGTTCTTTGGAATTATTTACGATATTAAAACTGATTTTTGTAATCTAGCGTGTGTACGGCAAAATTGCATAGGCAAGGCAGCAATCGAGTAGTAATGTGCTTGATAACAGTCTTTCTACAGAAACGTTTCGTTAGGATCACTTAGGCGATCCCTATTATTTGATTGAAAGGTTTTTCAACATAGTTTGGGGAAAGATTCGGAGGACAATTATTATGAAACCTGTGCCTATATAAAATATTTTTCATTAGTAACCAACCATTACGTATATTTAGGGTTCGGCTTTTCCTTCCTGTGCCGAGCAGTCAGTAGAGTGTTTCCTTCTCACTATGATCCCGGGTCCTGTAATCGAGGAGTGAAAAAGCATCTCACTGGGTCACCTATAGTGTGTATCATCATGTTGCATTGTTTGCATTGGCAATGAGTATGGTGGCCCCCACTCTTGGATTCTATTCGTCCTTTCCAACAAACAAAGTAGAGTTTTTTGGCACGCTTTTTTAAAAAGTGTAATTATTGAAACAACGCTCGATTCAATATTTAAATTCAACAACGTATATGTATATTCAGGTAAAATATACTTATACGTTGTTGCACTAATGAGTTAAACTAATAGTTGAACCCAAATAATCTTAGGAACAACAAAGGATAGGAAGATAACATGTACGCATCGAACAATTATGAACTGAAAAAGATATTTCGATGTCACTTTTATGTCTAACGATACCAATTTTCTTCACAGCTGTACATGCCCTATTTCTTAGTCTTGATATCTCAATATCTGAAAGCGACATTTTCTTTGCATATTTACTCGCCTGTCGTTTTCTACTAGTAATGTATATTTCTTAGACAGGTGCGATATATGTCATTTAGCATTGAGTTCCTAACGAAATATAACTATATGAATATAGTTTAGAACATGTTGTTGGTAATATGTATTTTTACTCGTGAAGTCAGCCACTACACACTGTACCTTGTATAGATAGTATGCCGTACAATGTGTAATAATAACGACAGTGCTGCCGGTGTACTACGGGCGACAGTGCTACCGGCGTACTACGGGCGACGACAGTGCTACCGGCGTACTGCGGGCGACTTCTTCCGTAATACCATACTTCATGCAACGGTAATACCAGCTGCTGCAGGCAATAGTACTATGAGCGCAGTATGAATAATAATGATTTCCTACCGAGGATATACTAGTGATAGCGCCTTTGAGTTTACTACTTACAAAGTTAATAGGAACCGTCTCGTTGGTCGGTCTCTAAGAAGAAAGGGTAGCCGATAACTGATAGTAATGCATAAAAACAGATCAAAGTTGTTCATAAACACAGAAAGAAATTACCATATTACATGGTAATACTGCAATCATATAATTTTGAAGCATATATTGACTTCCAATGCTTTTCCTTGGATACCTAATTCTATTCCAACATGATTTATCATCTGCTAACACGTAATCGTAGTCTTCGTAGCATAATAACCCGTATTACGAAAGCAGTAGCAACTAAAATAATATGTTTATATTTTGGAAGCAAACGCATTGCTGTAAGTTGTTTATAGGTATTTATATGAAGTTCGCGTGCTTTGTTTTTCCATGTTTTAGTGTCTTGATCGCATGTTTTGATAAGAAGAATAAGAAAATTATACAAAACCTACATACTTACAGAACCTAATTGGTAAATATGTTTGAAAGATTTTTAAGGTCTTGTTCAATTACGATTAAATTTGTGGTATGTAGATGAGAAAAGTTAGTAATATAAGTTATTCCCGTAAACTAAAATATCGATAGGTTATGCCCTTAATATATTACACATAACTGTCCTATCAAGTTATTTATTATGAACTCCCGAAAGTACCTTAACGATTTCGTTGTTTTTTATATGTGTGTTTTGCTGACGTGCCTAAGATAAGAAAGATATTTTTATTTTTTATTATGTTAAAATTTATATTTATTCAATGAACATGAAAATTTATTTAAATGGAACTACCTTTATCGATAAATATACCTACATGTATAAAATAGTTTTTGAATTGTTCTAAATATGTCTATCTCTGATTAATCTTCTTATCACCCGGATTTATGAGTGAATAAATGTGATATTACCTATATTTATCATAGAAAGATATCTGACAAAGTTTCAACAAAAAACCACTCAGCTCACTGATTAGTCTCTATTGCTGTCATTGACTGCATTTAATATTGACCAGCACTGACTGAAATGAACTTTGCAATTTGTCATCCAAGTACATTTCCTGTTGTTTCAAAATTCATACTTATTTCACTACAATCCGTAGGTTTCTACGAGTAAGTAGAAATGACTCGTAGATCTATAAATTGATCATCGAAAACACAAAATTAAACACGATGTAATAATTATTACAGTTTGGCAAACAGCCCGCTCATTCGAGCTTAATGCTGAATGCCGTTTATATTACGACTAAATGTCAAACAGATAACTAAACCTCATATATATAATGTGGTACATACAAGTGTACCGACCAATTATAGTAGACCCCTTCTACAACTAACTTTAGTTATTCGTCAAGACATCATTTAATGGAAAATTGAATTGACATACTTACACATCTCTAATTTCCTGTAGTTGAGATATATTGTCGATTCTCTTTCGATTATATTCGCAGATATTGTATCGATCGATTTAATTTCACAGATAATCAGACGAAATGAGTCTATCTTAGACTGATCAAATTATTCAGATTTATTCGAACGTAGACACAGACTTAGCTATAAATTAATGTTAGAGAACTTTCTGAGAAACCTATTTGGTACACATTGTTATTTCTTTTTCTTTAAATAGTAAATAACCTCTTTACATCTTAAAAAATTTGATGCACTCTTAAATCTTAGTTAAGATTTATTAATGTGTCTAGGTTTTGACTGACCATTTGGCTATTCCATATGGTAATAAAAGTTAAAATTAAATTGTTGTGAATTAATTTAGTAATTGAAAAATCACTTAGCGGAATTATCTCAACTTATTATTAAGAGAGAAAATGTTTGGGATTTCAATTATTGATTTGGAAGAGCAGATGATTACCACACCACGTCATTTATCTTTGTTTATTTCATTTTGGTACTTATTTAAAAGTAAAGATACAATTATCCACAGCTATTTAAGATAATTAACCAGTGTCCGGTATTATACAGTCCTTGGAGCAAATAATTAAAATATGCCTGTACCTGGGTATGAGTGCAATTTCTCTTCCTTACTTATATTTTTTCCTCGTGATAAAACTAAAACACTTTTAATCATTAATATCCAAAATTGGCAAATTTTATCTCCCTTCATGTACTTGTATTGTTGTTGGTTAAAGAAATACACCAGTTTAATGATGGTGCATCCGGTCTTTTCAATAAATAACAAATATCTAATTTAAACACAAAAATCACCACAATGAAATCGAGCGAAATTCTAATCTTAAAATTATATTCAATGTGTGGGCAGCTGCCAGCTTGTCCAATAAATAATACGGGCTTACCGTGTTGTGGTTGTAAAACCGTTATAATTTGTTTTTTCTCTAACAAGAAGGTGAACACTCAAATGGCGTCTAACAACAAATAACTGGCCAGTTTAAAAATTTCGTTTTCTTTTTGTTTTTTTCTTATATTTCTTTTTTCAAGCATAATTTTTATGTCAAACTTCTTTTAAAGCTCGTTTAGTTAGTGTTTAATTCTCTTAAAAGACTCGAAGTGTATTTTAATTTAGACTTGATACGTCTTTCACTGTATTTTCAGTACATTTTTTTAAAACATCTAGTTATCTTTGAATTTTAGAAGCTAAGCTACATGGTTTGTTTTGATAAAATAAAAAATTAACTGATATTACGGCTCTCTGTTTGCTATGTCAAATAATCTTTCATCTACAAGTTGTAGTAATACTTGTACGAATAAAGTACTTGACGCTAGAAATTGCCAACATTTTCTCTTGTTCGTCTAAAGGGAAATGTATTATCACTTTCTGACCATTTCGTGCGACGTCACATCCTATCCAATGTAGACCTTCCGCATTGATTTGTGAATTGGAATTTTGTTACGGACCATGACGAAAAATAGGCGATTGTGTCCGAATTATTTTGATAGAACTTGCGAATATGTTCGGGTTGCCAGAATACTTTATCAACTATTCCTTTTTGCGAATGAAAATTGTACTTTTGGGTAGTTCAGAGCCGGTACTTATTTTATGAATTCTTTCAACAAGCTCTTTCATGATAAATTGCTATTATATATTTGACTAATATCGACCAAAAATATGTACAAAAACTGTTGTTAAAATAATTAGTTATTATCACGGTAATTTTTTTATTTATATGAACATATAAGCTTTTGACAGTGGCTTCACCTGCGTGTCTGTCGTTTATCGCAGTTAAAAGTAACCTATGAGGAAGGAACTCAAGAATCAATTAGAGTATCATCCAAGCCAAATTTCATTGAAACCGGTGCAGCGGTTTAGCCGTGAAAACGTAACAGACAGTTACATTCGAATTTATTATATTAGTTAGTATGGCTTAAGTTGGTTTGGGTTTTGCATTAAAAACTTAAGAAAATCTGATTTGAAATTTTGACACCGTTTGCTCAATTAATGTTTTTGTAATATCTATCTATCTATATACTTAAAAAGGAAGATGACTGACTAAGATACCCAGAGATCAACGCACAGCCTAAGCCGCTGAACGTCAAAATCCTGAAATTTAGCATGTAGGTTTTGTATAACGTAAGAGAGCACTGAGAAAGTAATTTTGGAAATGGCATCCCTAAGGGGGTAAAATAAGGGATGAAAATATCTACTTCTACGCGATCAAAGTCGTGGGCCAAAGCTCGTAATTTATAATTTTGTACCCCATTTCTCAACAACAATATGCGCAGTGTGACAGGTTATAAAATTCTAGAATATACTATACCTATAAAATTAAACTAACTTCGTATAATACAAACGTGGTTGATCGACGCTTACTGGCTTATAGAACACCGGCTTAAGTAAATTCAGTACAGACATAACTTCGGTACCGTTACAGACGCATTTGTGAGCTGAGTTAGTGTTTAAGCTGTGAGCTACAAACTGTATAATTGAGTACTGAATTCGCATATATTACAGTAGTTAAGGTTTAAATCGTTGATTATTAAAGTATGATGATATTTAAATGTGTTTGGTAGTGTTTATTTACAGATCGAAGTTTGATGGTATATTGGTAAAGAAAACAGAAAATCATTTGTTTATTACAGACACTTACACTTACAATCTGGCCGTAATAATAATAGAATAATAAATATGGGGGGTAACGTAAAAAAATAAAAAGTGCTCAACGCGCCTAAAGAAGTTTTCAATTCAAAAACAACATTCCCATATGCCATTCATGTAAAACGACTACAAATGCACATACATTAAATATAAAAGACATGACTATAGTGACATCGTGTAATCTAAATCATATATCTCTGTTACAACTAGCTCGCTGCCATTATAATTTGCATTCGGGTAGTGTTAGAATTTATTACAGAATCAGTTTTCCTCTGCACTATAAACTCGGGTATTATCGTACCAGTCGATTTTATAGAGTATGAGAGAACTTTACGTATATGTGTTCATAAAAGGTTTTGGAAATAATAGGATTATAAATTGTCGAAACGAAATCAATGGTCGAGGTTTGAACAAAGCGTTTTAAAGGCTTTTTTAGTTCGTTGGTTAATATTGAGAGTCCGAAAGTAACAGTTGATGTTCACGTATTGCCTTTCTGCTTCGCTTTTTGGTCTCATATCATAAGGATAAAAATTTAGCGGGTGTAATGTAGTTGAAGTATACTTTGCCTATTATATATTAATTAATCATCAACAACCCATAATGTCCCACTGCTGGGCTCAGGTCTCCTCTCAGGAGAGGGTTAAGGCCCTAACGTCCCCACGCTGGCCATGTGCGGGTTTGGGACTGGCAAGACAACGTTGTGGCTACGTAATCTTACCGTTGGATGTTTTTTAAGCCGACTAAAGGCCTCTAACTAAGCTTCACGACTGTTATCCTATGATAACAACCGGGACCGACTGCTTAATGTGATCTCCAAATCACGGAGACGCTCATGGTAACATCCAGGTACTGGCCGCGCCGTCGATGCTTACCCTCGATGATTGTTTCTAATCACCGAGTGCAACTGGGCTATGAGCGCTTCATAGCACATTTATTAATGATTTCCTTTAAAAATAAACTAATGAGGTTAATGGCAGTAGTTTTTTTTGATAATATCTATTTTTTTGATTTTATTCTCTACTCCTTGAAATTTATACTGATTTTGTATGATATTACCGTAATGCCTGTTTCCAAAAGCTATGTAATTCTTTACTAAACTAGGTAATCTCCAATCAACTTCGTCTGTGTTTCTCAAAAGGTTTTTTGGTTTCTCTGGTTTTGTAACATTTTTCCTTCCCCGATAAAAGGCTATCCAACACTAAAATAATTACCGAAAATTTCCAGCTATTTACGCGTAATACCGTGACCAAGGAAAAAGCGATTGGGCAAACGTTGTTTTGTCAAAAAAATAATAATAATAATAATTAGGGGTTAATCGTAGAGGGTTGAATATTGTGGGGCTGTATGTATTTTTAATGCTGTATTATAAAAAAATAAAACAATTCCCTTTCCAAAAATTAAAAAAAAAATTGGTGTACTAACCTTAACATTTAGAAGGATGAAAAATAGATGTCGATTCTCAGACTTACCCAATATAAATTTCATAAGAATCGGTCAAGCCGTTTCGGAGGAGATTAACTACAAACATCGCGAAACGAGAATTTTATAATATAGTAGAATTATAGAATACTAATATTGTCACAGCTACAGCCGCCATTTTCTCACGTGAAGAAAGTCTCATTCTATGCTGTACAAGTTTGCGATGATTGATTTTGATGCCTGCACCATATAGTGGATCTAAATAAAACAATTTTCTTTCCAAAAATTGTTTTATTTGGAAGGATTTCTCTTAACTTTTAGAAGGATGAAAAATAGATGTCCGATTCTCAGACCTACCCGATATAAATTTCATAAGAATCGGTCAAGCCGTTTCGGAGGCGTTTAACTACAAACACCGCGAAACGAGAATTTTATAATATAATAGAAATATAGAATACTAATATTGTCACAGCTACAGCCGCCATTTTCTCACGCGAAGGAAGTCTCATTCTATGCTGTACAAGTTTGCGATGATTGATTTTGATGCCTGCACCATATAGTGGATCTTATTGTCGATGCACATTTTATGATTGCATTCTTCGTCTTAAGTGTTTCTAGACAAAGCAACTTTAATCGAACTACAAGGCTATAAATACTTTGAAATTAAATTCTTGATTGATTTCTGTTTCTTTTGTCTCTTAAAACGCAACTTTCCTTTTAATTTTTTTTTGTTTTGTGTATGGTAAACTGTTTTGCCGATGTCGACAATTCTGCCAATTTCAATTTTTTTTATGGATCAGGGGCAAACGAGTAGACGTATCGCCTAATGGTAAGCGATTACCACCGCCCATGGACACCCGTAACACCGGAGGCATCACAATTGCGTTGCCGGCCTTGGGGGATGAGGACGGGGATGAGGAGAAGGGTTGGATTATGAGCCTCCGGTATCCTCACTCACTCGGTGAAACACAGCACAGGTGCTGTTTCATACCGGTTTTCTGTGAAGCCGTGGTATCACTCCGGTCAAGCCGGCCCATGCATGCCGAAGCATGGCTCTCCCACGGTAAAATGTATGTAAAAGATTCGTGTGTTAATTTAAGAACAATTAAAATACTCTGAAGGTTATCACTGCAATGAATGAAATCTATCGATAATTTAAAAAAAATAACAAAGTGGAGGAGGAAGAAGGAAAACTGATTAAAGTTTAATGGCATTACAACACATAAAGTTTTTTTTATTGTTTATGTTGTCACTTCATGTGTCAAAACAATACAACCATTCTTAGTAATAAAATTGTTATATGTGTTTCATTATCAGCAGGCTTTGACTGTAGGAGATATGCATCATTTAGAAAGGAGCTTTGTATGTGTGTATATTTCGAAATTAGTAGAGAACTAGAAGGCCTGTATCACAGTTACTTGTGAATCTTTACACCAAAATGTAGAGGTTTATTATGCCTGTGTGTACTTCTTTAACAAATTAATCTCTGAAAAGCTTTTAAATTTAAATTGGAGAACGTAAATAAATAGCAAAGTATGCTAAAAGCCTTAATTTACTTAAGCGAAGTCTACATTTAATTCTAGTCAGACAGAAGTGTCAATTACCCCAAGTGCATTCTCTATTCAAGGAAGTATAGTCTGTATTCATAGTCAGATAAGGTTTAAAACACTACGAAGGGTTTTAATGAGCTATTATTCAGTGTTGCCGTTACTATATGCCGCATTGCAATGTCGGTATAAAAGTCATGCAAGCCCTGATTGTGGGGAGATTACCATTGTATTATGGTGATTTTCTGTAACCTTGACTTACCTTCCTTTGGTAGGTACTAAAATAATTCCTGTGACGGCCTAGTAACTAAGTTAGGGAACGCGTGCAACAATAGACTGCAGTATTATGATGTTGGGGTAAATTGGTTACAGAGTGAGATGCTTTCTACAAATTACCACTTCGGTTTAAAAGTAAACTATTTTATTCAGTTTCATAGTATGTAAAAAAAGTGTTAAGATACACGCAAAAGTGATTCTGTGATTCGAAAACTGTGAATTGTTAGTGTAAATTTGTATTGTGAAAAATAAATACATTATTATTATTATATTATTATTATTCTTCTTGTAGAAAGAATGAATACAAAAGAAACATTAGTTTTAAGAGTATATCTAGACATAATACATTTTTTTACTTATTTTTAAAACCTGATACATCTGTGGGATAGTGCCCTGTATCGATTTGTTCATGTACTTATCAATTTAACTTCTAAAAGACTACATTGTTCAGAGCTTCAATACGAGAGTCGCTAATTTAAACCATAAAGATTGCTTGCCCTACAGATAAAAAATTGGAGACAGTAAAAAAAGATAACGTATAAATCTATAACAACATTTTATATCATGAAATCCTAGTATAGTATAGTATAGAAAGTTAATTAATCTGAGGAACAGTGATTATCATAATCGTAAAATTACACTTATCGTAAACAAGTTATTTTATATAAATTATTATTTAGTAAGTAAACATTCCCTTGGTTAATTGACAAATAAAATGAAATCTATCTTTAAAATCCGATAGCCAAATATTATGACTGCAATAGCCATAACATTGAGCGATGTTATTACAGTTAAAATTAGTAGGGTACGGGATAGGCTGTGTACACACTGCACAAATAACGTGCATCGGTACCGTATGTTAATATTTACCCGCGTTGCTGAGAGAGGTAACGCACGCGTTGATAAATTTACCTGCTTTTGATAACACCATACAAATTAATTAGCAGGTAGCAGTACTCACTGCCGAGAGCTTAATCCACAATTGCACTACTTAAGTTTTTGGGTGTGTGTTTTTCTACATTTGTTACTTTTTCGTGCACAAACGACTAGAACAAATTTTATTACCATTTCGTATGAGGTAGGTGATACTGCGTATTAGTTTTATCAAAAAAGTGTAATGTTACCGTGAAGGGATAACGCTGCGGGGCGTTGTTTATTTACACATGAGTATTTACTAGTTTTTTTGTGTAAAATATCTTGTTATTTTGAATTAGAAGAAAAACTAATTAGTTGTAGATATTATATTAATGAGAAACTGATATTTTTTGTGAATAATGCTTTCATGCTGTTACCACGGTCTGAAAAAATAATTAATTACTAAAGTTTGTAAATACAGGAATGGTAATAAACAACTTGTTTATATGTCATTAATTATAAGAAGACCTGATAAGTCATTAACTAATTAAGCAAGGTGTGGCGAAAAATAACATCACATTCCAATTTTAAAATGAGATCGAAATTTAAGAAAATATGTAATATTTTACGATATTTATTAACTAAACACGTTGCCTATGATTGAGAAACCAGAACCTTTTCTTAATTAAAATAAATTAATTGAAAACTGGATAAATCGTTTATATAATTAATTAAATTTTTCAAGAAATTAATTACTGTACTGGCATCACAAAACACAAGGCAAAATAAACTATAATCAGTTTTAATAAACGTTACATTTATTTATCGTTCGTTCCTGTTTGGTGCCGGCAACATGTTTCGCTTTTCACACTATCATTAACTAGACGTTGTTTAAATATTTGGAGAATAAAGTTCTCGCACGTGCTGTTTGTTTTGAGGGCTTCGCTACTTATACCATCCTTTAGCATTCATTACACCGTTCACACACTTGAGCAAGTTATTGAGAAACTTTTCAATGAAAGTCTAGCTTATTATACTGAGTACACATAATATCTTGTTTTAGAAAATACACCCTTTAGTATTTATTTTCTTCTCATTAGTCTGTGCGTGTTCGTTTCATGTAAGTCTGTAAAGTCCCCCGCGACATAGGATTTATCGCTAGTGTGGGACTTATCTTAACTTGGTCTGACTGACTGATTCATCAACGAAGAACTAAATAATATATAAGAACTATATAATATAACCTTAGAACTACAAACTCGATATTTTAGACCTACCCAACACCTATTAAGATAGGGTTTTTGGTAAAGTTTTTCAATTAGTGGGCTGTTACACAGACCTGCAAAGAAAAACCTACAGTACTCCCTGAATCAAGCGGAGAGTGGGGTTCGAAGGGTGGTAACGTGGTCTGTGACTGTTGAATCGAAGTCCGTGGATGATGACAGTCACTTTACACGTAGCCTCACGTCACAAAATCAGGTGAAGTCTACTAAAATCTTTTAACATACTTCATTTTAAATAACATATTTCTAACCTCTGTTTTTATAGTACAAGATGCTTGCTACTACATTAAAGAAGCTACATAAAAAGGTGAACGAATGATTTCTACTCAAGTAACATGTAATAACTTGTTGTCTACATATTTATTATACCCTCAACAAACGGTAAAGAAGATGCTTACCAATGGCCGTAAATTACTCAGGCTGGACAGACTGTACGTATCAATAACTAGTTTCCTGAAGATAACCGAAAACGTTATTTATTTAGCTGTTGAAAAAACTGTGTAACAGTTATTACACAGTTACGTTATTTTAACCGGAAGTCATATATCTATCAGGCCACTTCAAATACTCTATATTTATTAGTTGAAGTAAATAACGGTAAAGAAATTATCGCCACGATTTGCATACGTCAATAAACTCTATTATATCAATTAATAGTTTCGTATAATAAGATAAACTTGTTTTATAAGGTGTAAATTAAGTGAAAGAGTTTTTAACTTTTATCTAGACTAGTTTCGACACGAATTATAGGTCGTAAAAGTTTTATCATTTTTGATGAGGCACACCTGGTGTCTGCGGAATACTGTTTAATACATACCTTTGCTGTTAAAACTATGTAATATAAGTCTTGATACATCTAAACTAATATTATAAATGTGAAAGTTTGTGAGGATGTTTGTTACTCTTTCACGCAAAAACTACTGAACGGATTTGGATGAAACTTTACAGTAATATAGCTGACACATCAGAATAATACATAGGCTACTATTTGCCGCGATAACCGACACATACGCGGGCGTAGCCGCAGGTATGAACTAGTAATTTAATAATCGTAAAAACTTAGGAGATGTGTGTTTTGTGCCGTTAAGAGACAATTTTTGATAATATTCATAAATAAAACGACTTCGGTACGTGGGAGTACGAACGTCTTCAGTACCTACCATTTATGTGAAATTTTCGATATAAAGAGAGAAAAGTTTTCGCTTTGGGTATACACACAACATATATATTTACGTCATATATATAAATGTACATGTATATTTACGTCTATATCCCTGACTTTACTTAACCCTCTCCTGAGAGGAGACCCGAGCCCAGCAATGGGACATTCTGAGTTGTTGATGATTGATGAGAAACTCAATCATCATCAAAATTCATGTGAATCGCAACCATGAATCGAAAATACTCATACTATTTGTCATAACATCGATAAATTTTCAAATATAGCCGCGAGTCATATGAAATTAAATAGTCAATCCATACTGATAGTCCGGCTGAAAACCGGAGTCGGAATTTCACGGTTATAAATAAATACTAAATAATTAAATTTGTAATAGTTTAAACCATTCATTTGTGTGATGGTTTTTAGATAATTTATATTCCATTTCAATTTATTCTTATTGGAAAAATTTAAAAGATTGAAAATCTCGAGCCCCGAGGTTATTTTTGTAACTTGAATGTCTGAAGTCCGGTAAACTTATTATTTTCATTTCTGTCTAAAAAAAGATCTAAAGAAATGGAAATTAATTACTCTGGAGACGTTGTTATTTTTATACTTATTCTCCTGGAAATGTTGGACCTTTTTAAGATGAAAACTTGTGAAGAATAATATTTATAGATTTAAAAATACTAGTGTTCGCCAAGAGATCGAAATTCGACCTTAATTCTTTTATTTTTTTGTCAGAACTTTTAGGGTTTCTTTGTCTAATGTTTCTTCTTCTTTTGATAATATGGCAATTAGCCGGATCAGCTATTTCTGCCAATGTCAAGTATTTTAAATCTTCAATTCTAAGTCTTCGAGTCTTCAAGTCTTCGTCGTGATGGAATAAATGATAAAAAATATAAAAAATGTGGATGACATGAAATGGGGACCGTCTTTCGCAAAAACAAAAAACGATCTCCTTGTCTAATGTTATCACACCTCTTTAATCAAAGACTTCATCATGGCTACTTTTGACGTTCGATATGACAATATAGCCAAAAAATAATCAAGTTTGACTTTGACATACATATATTTCGTGTATGGATATTTGTGTATGTGAGTGTCAAATGCATGGTAGTATGTGTAAGGTTTTATTTGTTAATTTAATGTACTTTATAAGCATTATTATTGAAAAATATTCTGCACTTCTCCTACATATAAACTATAAGTGTGCCAAATTTCATACTTCTCCGTCCGCGCAATTTTTGTAAAAAAGTGTCCAAAGTTTTTGCTTCACGTATATATAGATAGAATAAAACTATATTGAACTAAATACGTATTCTTGAAATTTCTTTTAAGACTTATTTATTTGGGGATCCAATTATCATATTTACTGTTTACTAGCTATTGTGAGCGACTTCACTCGGTTTTTTCTTTCTTACTAGCTGCGCCCCGCTGCTGGTGTTCCCCGCTTTGTTCACTGAGATGTCGTAACGTAAAACACTGCAATATGTCGTTATTTTGGATTTGATTGCTTGATAATAAAAAAGGCTGATAATTACGATAGTGAAAAGTAGCCTCAGACCAGAAACTACATGTGTGCCAAATTTCATTAAAATCTATTCAGTAGTTTTTGCCTCAGAGGCGCTCATAGCCCAGTTGCACTCGGTGATTAGAAACAATCATCGAGGGTAAGCAACGATGGCGCGGTCAATACCTGGATGGGTGACCGCTGGTGGCATGTTACCATGAGCGTCTCCGTGATTCGGAGGTCACGATAAGCAGTCGGTCCCGGTTGTTATCATACGATAACAGTCGTGAAGCTTAGTTGGAGACCTTCGGGCGGCTTAAAAACATCCAACGGCAAGATTTACGTAGCCACAACGTATTCTTGCCAGTCCCCAACCCGCACTTGGCCAGCGTGGGGACGTATGGCCTTAACCCTCTCCTGAGAGGAGACCCGAGCCCAGCAGTGGGACATTATGGGTTGTTAAAAAAAAAAAAAAAGTTTTTGCCTGAAGGAGTAACAAACATCCATCCATAGTTACAAACTTTCGCGTTATAATATTAATAGGATTCATCTCTAACTATAAAAACTACGAACTTCAATACAATTATTCATCCCTTATTAATGTAATTATTAATAAGTCTTTCACGTTGCCTACAACTTAAAAAGCATTAGCTGCCAAAATATCAAGTCTGTACCAACAGCAGTTTAGGATCTGCGTTCATGTCTGATACATGTAAACGGTTAAGGTAAGTGATTTGAAACATACAGATTACTAGTTTTTGGCCGTGGCTCCTCCCGCGAGTATGTCGTTTTTTTTTTTTTTTTTTTTTAATTTAGTTGCTGTCATCCTCTTGCATGACAAGAGTCATTGTCTTGATTTGTGTAAATTTAGTGCTCTTAAAAAGTTTTTGTATTTATTTTCCTTATTATATTTTTATTTGTTTGTTTCGATTATTTGCTTGCAGGCGACTGAGGCAAAGTTTAAAAATGTTGTTCTTTTGTTTGGATCTGAGTATGTCGGTTATCGCGGTAAAGAGTAGCGTATGTCCTTTCTCAAGAACTAAAATATCTACATGACAAATTTCATCGTGACCGGTGCAGTGATCTTAACTTTGACAGCTTGATAGACAGACGGAGGGCTAATGATGCAGAAGCATCACTAGGCGGCCATGGTCTGGGTCACCATGTTGCATTGTTTGCATTTGCAGTGAGTATGGTGACCACCACTCTTGGATTCTGCTTATGCTTTCCATCAGGCAGAGTAGTTATTTTGGCAGGGCCATACATTAAACTGAGATTTAAATTTTGAATTTACTAAATTATTATTAATTAACATAATATTAGGAATATTTCTCAGAAGGGTCGGCAGAGGCAATTGATTCACACTTACTACGGTCCTGACACACCTTTTTTGACACTTTGTTGATATTATTTAAGTTTATGTGTAGGTAGTAAGATTTAATAAGAACGTCTCGGGTGACTAATCAAAAGTTTTAATAAGAAAATTCCGACTTCAAGAACTGGATCTAATTGAAATGAGTCCACAAGGGAAGCACCAATTTTCAAATAAAAAAAGAATCATATCTTCAAATCTTATGTCTTCGAGTCTTCGTCGTGATGAAAATAATGATAAAAAATGTGAATGAGATGAAATGGAGACTGTCTTTCGTAAAAACAAAAAACGATCTCCAGATTATATTTAAATTCTTATAATGAAATGTCTTTTTTGTAGGAAAGTGTAACAGTGAACTCATATAAAGAGGCTTATTATTCTGTCAGCTGTTGTTGAATAATACCATTTTTATATGCCACTTATATTCTCGTATGATTGATTGACCGCTCTATTTGTACTAACCCAGCAATTTACTGACAGATCTTTATTACAAGTAACATTGCCTTAGACAGTAGTTGACTGGATTTATGGCTCAATAATGCTTCGGAGTAATTTCAAAACTCTGTTCTACTAGCTGGCAAACGAATTGGCCTGAGTCATATGAAGGCGGAAAAGTGGAGACTAATGTATAAATATGGTCTCATTGTATTACTGGCCTGTTTATACCTATAAATAAGAGAACTAAAGTGTCTGTGATTCAAATTAACAGCTTTTCTCTCTTTGTATATGAAACTATAATCGGAACTTACATCAAAAAATCAAAATGATTATTTGTCTATCTATGTGTTTGCATTGGCTAATATCTGGAACGATTATATCGATTTTGACATGACAGGATGAGAGCAGTTGATGTAAGGAGTACACCGTTCGGATCAGTTAGTGTTTGATATAATCCTACTAATAAATGAGAAAATTTGTATGAGTGTATGAAAGTTTGTTACTCTCACGTCACGCTAAAAGTACTGAACGGATTTAGATGAAGCTTCGCTTCGCTTATACGTTAAAATTACACATCGGCTAATATTTACCGCGATAAACGACATATACGCTTTTCGTTTATATTCTATTGCATTAATGCACCAAGAGGCATAAAACACTGACTAAATTTGAGCTATTCAAACGCCGCCATTTTGCTCGCGCTTTTGACACAACAAATGACGCCATTGTCATTTCGTGTTTATTTACTATTCAGTGCTTCAGTTACTTTATTCTTATTTACAGTTTTAACTGATATAGAAATCACGAAAGATGGTAATTTTTTTAACAAATACTACTAATAGAGTTTGAAATTCGATTACGATATTTTCGATGAAGTGGCTATCGACGGCACATTGCGTTTCGACCAATAGTGACGATAGCGTTTTTTTTACATTTTGTTTAATATTTTCTAGGTTTACATAATCACTTAATGAAAAAAATACCTTTTGAGTACATTGTAAAGACAATAAAGAATCTGGAAAAAAATATTAAGGACAAAAATTTTATGCATATTCCCTATTGTCTAGGCACTACAGTTATTTATTTATGTGTGTAAATGTGCGTCGAAGTACATATTATGTTGAAATTGAACGCAATAAAATACACACCCACACGGAATTTTATGTAGTTACTCAAATCACAAATAATTCGATTAATGTATTCTGATTTATGGATATCTTTATCATCGGCTTGTTATGAAGTACTACAGTTACCCAGCCTTTTTATTAAATTTATTTACCTGATGAAATGGGGTTCAAAGAGTATAAAAATCGTATTTATTTTCTTATTTTGAGCAAGATTAAAACCAACAACAACAAAAAAATCCACAAAATACAGCAATCCGCCATGTTAAGTTGAACACCAATCGGAGCAAGTCACGTCATTTATGTATAAAGCTCACTTTTTTCGGATATAATCGAAGATCACTTTACTATTTCTAAGAGCTATTATTGACACCGGTTGACAAATGGTGACGTCGCGTCTTACACAAATAGACGCCAGACACCACCTAGCGTTTTCTCGTGAGTTTTAAACTTAAAATTTAAATCGAATTTTTTTCCTACTTAAGCTTAATTTTTGGAGAAATATATATACACATCGACAATAGAAGATAATTCCGAATAACATAAAACAATTTTTCAAAATTAGTCATCATGTCTATTTCCAGACACCAAGGAACATTTATCGATCATAGCAGTATATCGTGTTCTACAACTACTACTATCTCTCCGAAATATTTTGATCTATCCTAAGGTTGCCTGGAAGAGATCTCTTTTGGCAAAAAGACCACCCTTTGTACACTAAACGTTTTATGCACACTTTTGTAACTGTAATATGGTGTAAATAAACAGTTCTATCTTTTTTCTTCGAGCTTTTGTCACAAACTAGGTTGAGGTCGGTTTTAGGTCTACTGTGATACTGAACTTATTGAAGTGAAATTTCTTTATCGGCGTTGGAAAAAAAATTACCGTCACATTTTTCGGTTACGCGTCACATTTTTCCGTTACGCGCCATCTTTTTCTTGCCCCTACCACGGTTGGTTCAGACGAAGAGTACTTTCACTTTCTCCAACGGAGTAGGGATAGAGAGTATATATATATAGAGTAGATAGTATATTTATAGTATATATATATAT